>JASXSY010001326.1:0-262490 GCA_034509805.1 Sipha maydis | reverse complement strand
GAATAATGAAACTAGATAATCACGACACATGAGAAATGTTCAAAGAATAATATCAAAGAGAAAGTGTTGATGAAACATTAAATGAGGGGTAAAACCACCAAAGCTCTTAGATGATAAAAAGATATACAACATCACTTTGATAAAAAAAAAAAAAATCCAAACAAAGAATACATGAAAAAATTAACATACTGTTATTTCTTTCATATTGTACAAAAAGAGATGGTAAATCCGGAGAAAATTAATACGGAAATATAATTATCAAAGTAAATAATAAAATAACGCAATATATTACCTTCAATAATGTAAAAACTCAAGACTACGTGGACGATGTATAGTTTGTTGATTTTTAATAAATTTTACCATAAAAAGACGAAATAATAATTTGCTTCGTGTGAAAATAGAAATATCAATGCGAAAACGTTGTTATATAGTATATATATGTAGTATATACATAATACAGGTAGATACTGAAATGGTTGTTAAGTAAGATATTTACATAATTAGTAAACGTGCTTTGGGTGAAGTTTGTTTTTAAAGTGTATTAACTATAAATTATGATGGTATTAAGAAAGAACCATTCTCGATACGTTTACTTCCGAGGCAGTATCGGTTAAACGTGCGTTGTGAAATATACAAACACTACGCGGTCGGCACACATATATTATAAACGCGTAATAATAACCTACATATATGTATAAAGATGATTGATGTACCTACCTATAGGCCATTCAAAACGTAGGTATGCGCTTATTTTCATTAATAATAATTACCAACATTTATACACTGATAATAATAACAATACGTTCCGGTACGTATAATATATGTGTGTGTGTGTGTGTATAGATGTACATATATTATTATATAATATATAATTTATATTTTATAAACATCGATCGGGAGTTTATTGATGCAGTCGCCGCCACGCACCACTCTTTTATGTTTTTTCCCCGAGTGTGTTCTAGCCGTGAGAAATCCATTTTAGGGCGAAAGTGTAAATAATATAGAGATTCTCGCCTGCTACGGCTCACCAACTCGGCCGCCACCGACGGTGTGTGCCATTCCTACGGGATAATCCCGCCACAGCGGGAACATCGTTTTACCGCGTAACTACTCGTTTTCTTAATAATTATTCATGAGTTCCCGAACGGCTTCGTAAGAATAAATCATATTTATTCTTTCCTCGTTTTCCACGAGTTGAAAACATAACATTGCACGCGAACGAACTTTCCGTGCATCCGCAAAACTCGCGTAGGAACGATTCGGCGGTCAGTTCGTCGAGGATACGGGCTGCGGTTAAAGTTGCGTGCGCGTCGAATCGTCAAACGCCGGCCAGAGTGACCGTGCGTTACAATGCGTTTAAAAAAAAAACGATAATATCAACATCGCGGTGCACGACCTAAGCGCGGACCGGTCGATGATTCTTCAACCCGACGAACGGCAAAATGATGTTAAGACCCGTAGCGCGACGAGCGTTCCGCCGATGCAACATCGCCTACGATGATGTTTGCATCACACCGTTTTAAGCGCGACCATCATCCGAACTCCCTCGCGCGTACGCATTGCACGCGCGCCCCCGTATCGTTGGTGGAAAACCGTGTGTCGAGCAACAATGGCAGGACACGGTACGGCGACCGCGATGCTCGCAGCAACGGGTGCGTGTTACGAGAACGTTACCCCGTCGTCATTGTTCTCGTCCCGTAAACTTCGGCACCGCACGTACACGTGCGCGCGTGTTTAACAGAGGGGACCGAAAACGTGTGTCGGGGGGGGGGGGAAATCGGGCGACCCGAGAACTTTCGGAACCGTTTTCGGACACGAAACCCCGGCGGAGTTGGGAAAAAGAATCGAAACGCGCACGCATTCCGGTCACTGAACACGTGACCCGGAAAACATTGAAATCGCGTACTCGGACTCGGAGCCCGCGACACGTTCGGACGCGTTTCCGTCGCCTGCCGCCGTGCCACCACCCTCCCACCGGGCGCGTGTTCTTTCGCGCGTTATCTCACACACCGTGTGTGTGCACTTCGTTACGACGCGTCCGGTGTGCGCGAGCAGCGAGACGCTCGCGCGGTGTACCGGTAGGAGGACGAACGTTGTAGTGGCATGGGCGTGAACTCTATTAGCCGCCGCCGCCGCGCGTTACCTGGTCAAACCCGATCAATTAGGCGGACGCGCGCGTTACGCTCAACGTGTGTGCACCACGCACGTGCTTGCGCGTGTGTTACGGGGTGCCGCCGAGACGCGGTAAACGCGCACTGGCGGGGCCTAAAGGTATATACAATTAAACGGCACCCCCGGGGGCGAGGTATAAACCAACGGACGCGCGCGCAGGGTCGGCGGCAGGTATACCGCGTACACGGTCAGTGTTTAATATAGGTCATGCGAAGGGGGTTATATTGTGCGTTGCGACAATGATATTACTACCTCTATATGCAGCGACCTTCCTCCTACTCCTCTTCCTCCTCCTACTCCTCTTCCTCCTCCTACTCCTCATTCGTGCACCCCGGTGGCGCCGCTGCACGCGAATAGAAATATAATGAATTAATGACCCCAAAGGGTTCGTCTATAAATCTCGGAAACGTCAACAGAAACGATTTGGCTCTAAGAAAAAAAAAAAAATGGTCTATTTACATGTATATACAATAATATATTTATAATATAATATATACGCGCATAAATATATATATATGATATAGCTCTCGAACGAATGTCGTTACTATTATTATTGTTATTCGTGCGAAAATTGTTTTATTTTTACATTACGCACGCATATATTGAACTATAAATGTGCTCTCATATTCGATTCTTGATGTCGCATTCGATATAAACACGTTGCCAATAGGACAGTTTCTATTGCAGAATGCCAGAGTTTCCGCGCAAACCGCAGT
Organism: Sipha maydis; assembly: GCA_034509805.1. Classification (NCBI taxonomy): domain Eukaryota; kingdom Metazoa; phylum Arthropoda; class Insecta; order Hemiptera; family Aphididae; genus Sipha; species Sipha maydis. The sequence goes on along the minus strand of JASXSY010001326.1, from coordinate 259,602 downwards.
AATTTCAAAGTTTTTACGACCCGTTTTTTCTCTTTTTTTTTTCAGACATTCGATATTTTTAACCTGCCAACTCTTACGTAAAGGCTAAAAACGATATGGTTATTGACTACACTTGGTGTAGATAACTACTATTTGTGTTTAAATATAATTAACTATATATATTGAAAATCGCACGTTTGCAATAATTTATCAATATTTTATAATTGCATTGTTTTCTATCGCACTATAAACTATACCATCGTTTATCAAAATATTATATTGATGACGAATAAAGAATACATGTTTCAAAATAATTGGATCTGTCTATCACGACTGACTGGAAATCCAACCTAAATGAGTACCTACTTGAACGTAATCGCATTAAATAGGTACGAAATACTTAAAAGAACAATTGTTCATTGTGAATACATAAAACTATATTTTTTACTTACGTTAAATATACATTGATATAAGAATATCAAAATATGTATGAACTGTATCATGTTATAATCTACTTAAATTTCTTGGAAATTATTCCGTCCGACTAACCCATTGCATCACAGTAACGCTAATAGGAAATATAGATATACCTATTATATATTTATATATCTCGTATAGAAACTTGTCTGACCGGCGAACGCAATTTTCGTGTACGAATGTTCACGGGTAATTAACTTCGATCGCAGTTTACAAAACGTATACATGTATAAAAGGTATCTATATTACGTGTATGCTTGCGATTCGATCGACTCGTGAAATTGCAATAAAATCGAAATCGCACTGACAACCGAAAACGAGCTTATACAAATACATAACAATAATGTAAAACATAACATTTTCAAGTGTCACGTGACGAAGTTTTTCGAACACGATATGCGGTTATCGAATCGATTAAAATCGTGCAGTGGTGTAATTAGGAATTGGTTTTGGGGTGGGATATAAGTTTATATTTTGTCGTTATAGTGGATGCCCCCCCCCACACACTCTTTTGGTCATTACGTTTCATAGATTACAATATTTACTGTTAACTATATACTTACAAATTGACGTGGATATATCATAATGAGTACCTACATAGAAATTAGAAATGCATAAATATATAAAAGTTTTAAATATTTCAGAATACTGTTTTACTTTCTTACCACCTAACTAAGTTGGTATTCGTCTAAATAATATTTTTTTAAACTGTCTTCTTGAACGATTTGATCTTTTTCTTTAACTTAAAAAAAAAAAATTAAAAAATGGCATCTGACTGCCTTTTAATTTTTAATTTAATAAAATATTTTATTAGGGCTATTAAGTATCGGTTATTTAAGAGAATTACAATTTAAAGACAATAATTATAATAATTATTTTAACTTTTATCGCTGTTGTATATAACTGGTAATAGAAATTAGTTGGTGTTGCTCAAAGTTAGTAAAAATGTTCAAAAATTGACCTCATACCACAGAATAAATCATATTTAAAATAGTATTATGTGTTTCTATCAATAAAGACATATAATTTAGCCAATAGAATACTCTATGATTTAGCGGGTTAAAAATGATAAGAAATTAACAATAGCCGTTAATTTTAAGCTTTTGTTAGTTTTATATTTTAACTATAATATCCATAAATCCTTATTTCTTAAAATAAAATTAAAATCTTAAAATCATTAAAAGCCTAGTGCTTACGGGAATTAATTAATTAATATTTTTCTTAAGAAAAGGTTCTAGGGGGATATATCCCCATATCCCTCCCCCCACCATAGTTACACCACTGAAATCGTGTAAGACAGGTCGGGGCGTTAGTGGACACGTGTACCTGCAACACCACATTGGTAAGAAATCATGTTTTGTTCTGCTGTTTATAGACTAAGATGTTTTTGCTCCAAAGTACATTACGCTGTTATAAGTGATAAATACTGTGTTTAGATTGAGAATATTTAAGTTAGCTTACACTTATCGTGTTTAATCGAGGAAACAAATATACGGTGTATATAATATAATCAATTTGTAATATAAAGAACCTAAATATAATGAAAATCTCGATGTAATAAATTAAACTTTGGTTTTCTTGAATATCTCGTGGTATAACGAAAAATGAAATGAATTTTTGTCATCTCGATGGAACACATTTTTTTTTTTTTTGTCAAAGCTAATGAATTTTTACAATTCTGGAGCTTGATATTGGAGTTTTTGGAGTCCTCCGTAACCTCGAAGGAAGAAAAATCAGTTTTCCACGCCGCGGCGCGCCGTCTTAAATTATCTACAGAGGTATAACATATAATATAATATATCGATGACAGTGTGTTTTGTAACATTTTAAATTTGGACATAGCTGTTCATCGGGGAATCGAATACACACAACAATAAAAAAATTAATGATTTTTTAAAAAATAAACATGTATACGTAATTATATAATCACTCATGTATGTATATATTAATTTTTACTAACTTCATATATCTATGTATGTGTCCATATGTATATATTTACATGTACCTACGTGTAACATATGTATTATTAAATGAAAATGAATACGTATTTGTTGTGTGTTGATTTAAATTTTGAATTGTCTTTAAAATCTCGTTGAAAAGAATTTTGTTGTTTCATGCTCTTGATATAACCGAATTTCGATGTAATGAACTTCTTCCTAGGTCCCTTGAAATTTGTTATAGCGCGGGATGACTTGTATGTGTATTCGGAGTAATCGTAGATACCACATTTCAGGCGCAACCGATAACATACCAGTCGGGGGGTACCATCCAATGACGGATTCCAGAAGGTGGAGAAAAATGAAAAGAAAGCTGACGGAGATATGTCAAGTCAACCCGTGTTGCGGTTTAGTTTTGATTTTGTGTAACGACGATCATCGTAATCGTATCTTCGAGTAAACGATCATCTACACTGCCGTCTTCCTCTACGTCGAATACTTCTAAGTCCGCAGCGGCTGCGCATTGATATTTCTACTTGTGATGGGTGTACGGGAGCGTGGAGGAGGTCGGGGCAAAAATAGAAGTTTCGCGAATAATAGACGCGCGCCACGAGGCAAAGACGGACGGGTGCATGTGACGACGATCGGTCTGGACTCGCGTCTGGACGTCGACGGCGACGAGCGATTCAGCGAATGGGACGGGACGGAAAAGGCAGCGACGCGCACGATGACGTTCCGCCCAACTGCTGGATACGCGCGTCGCCCGAAACTCGCGAATTCCGCCACCGCCTGGGATGTTGACACGCGCGGGACTCTCGACGGACGTAGGGGCGCGGTGCGCGGCCAAAAGCATCCGCCGCGCGAACTGCACGCGCACGCGAAACGAAAATCCGAGACCCGCGATGTCCGTTTCTTGTTTCGAGAAGTGCCGCGCACGAAATTTAAAAAAAAATAAAATAAAAAATAAATGTCCGTCCGTGCTCGTCTTTTAGGTAATAAATGTTCCGAAATTCACGTGCGCTTTCACCGTCTACGTGTTCCGTTGATGATGGTAAGTAGAGTGGAGACGAAGACCGTTTTTTTTTTTTTTTCGGTCTTTTATCGTTTTATCGCGACGTGGACGGGCCGGAGCGGGCGGCGGGGGGAGCGCGGGCGAGCTTTAGGCGAAACGAGAAAAAGATAACCTAGTCGTGCGGATGGCGAAAAGAGCGGGACTTCGAACGACAGAGTGAGGGAGAGAACGGATACACATACACACACACACACATATATATATATAAATACATAAAGTAGTAGTAGCAGTACTAAGGCTGTGCGTGTGTTGTACATATAACGGAACATTATCGACCGTCGCGCGGGAGCCGACCGACGGGTGCCGTTGCCGCCGCCGCGCTCTGCCGGGTTGTCGCCCTCGCCCGAAAACCACCATTGCCGCCGCTCTGGTGTGCGCCCCGCTCGGATTATAAGTCGCGCCCGGCAAACAACGGCCGCCGCCGCCGCCCTCGTCGAGCCAAATAAACCACTCCAGCCGCCGCCTTTATGATATTATTACTTGTACGCATGTACATGCTTAAAACTGTACCTCAGTATACGGGGGGGGGGGGGGTTCGCTGTTGTGTAATATGTGTGTACGTGTAGTTAAAGGGTTGGGAAGGACGCACACTGCAAGCATAACGTTTACAGCCGCCGCCACCTTGGAGATGTAACCGATGTTGCAAGCGACCGTTATAATACTGTGTATGTAAATATACACACGCGCAATGGTCGTTGTTGTCCTCGTCGTCGTAACGTTTACGTGTTTGTGATTCATACCCAACGCAGGTACATATGTAAGTCCAACCCCTGTTTAACAAATGTGGAGATTCTCTGAAAAAATGTTCGTTGGATAGAAGTGTCGTATTAAGACGAACAAGTGTAAAAATAAAATAAAAATAAAACATTTCAGTACAAATAATATGCTATGTTATATAAGTAATAACGTAAAATAAATATGACAATTATTCAGTGGCGCTAAAAAAGTTCAAAAATACTCGGGCGGATTAGGTAAAATTATGTTATGCACCACCCACCATTCAAAAAAAAAAAAAAATAAAAAAATACCCCGTGTTCGGCGCCACTGATTGCATTGTACAGTCATAAATTATATTTATAATACTATGTTAGTTGTATACAACAAACATTATAAGTGAATAATGTTGAAAGCAGTCGTTCTTGTTTTTGGAAACTTCATTTCAGCATATTTCTGAAAAAACTGAGTTACAATTATTATTGTACAATTACAAAATAATAATATGAAATTATAAAATCGTTGAATGGAAACATTTGAAATGTTCATAGTTTTCTGCAAAAAGATTAATTAAATAGAAATTCGTTAAATAAAGGTTGACCGTGTATATGCACCTGTGGGGAAGGGGTAGAGGTGACGTTATTTCGGTATCGTGTGAAGTATACGCACCACCGTGCCGAAGGCCGTGGTGGTGGCTAATTATTGCTTGGCCAATAAGTTGGTAACGTGTCCGTCATTACGCTAAATGCCATGAGAACATTGAAAACGGCTACTGGAATATTATTGTCATCCTTATCGTTAGAAAATTCATCCGTGGTTTTTAGTTTTTTTAATATGAGAAAGAAGGTATATATTTTTGAGTTTTTGATACAAATATATTTTGTATCGAATTTGAAAACTTTCTCGAGAAAATATTTTTTCAATTAACACAGCAAACAAACCTTTTTTGAACGTATCGTTACCTAAGTAACTCGATTTATTTCACAAGTTGTGAAATATTATTGGTTTTCAGCTGGGGAATACATAAAGTACATAACAGTTTACGAAATAACTGAAAACTGGCTTCAAAATATTGACTTCATACGTACTCTAGAACTCTTGATAACTTCTTATTACGTTTGTTTACACATTGGAATGTTATAAATCATCATGAAATGAAATTGTATCATATATGATAAGTATAAATCAAGTTACGGTATCATGATTCAGATAAAACTATTAAAATAAGCCTATATTATCTCCCATCCCAAAGCATTTGAGACATTATTTATTTTTAGCAATATAGAAAAGTACATTCTTTCAACAAGTTACTAGTTTATTAACTAACTTACGAATATATTATCTTATATGTATTGTTTATTCTTCTTCGAATTTAATATGTAGTTTTTATTAAAATGATAAAAGTCAAATATTATTTAGTATTTATGTGTGTGTGTATATATATATATTATTTTAATGAATCATATGCTATAATGACGTGTGTTTACATGGGTAAAAAAGTACCATTCCATTTAATTAGTGATAACTATTAATCACGCATAATTTCTTACTTTATAATTAATCAATTATATTTCTTAGAAAACAAAATCTGAAAATCGACTACATAGTTGAATGTATTCTACGCTATTACTAAAATAAAATTTAAAAAATGTGATATGGTGACTAAATATTAAAATTTTCATTATTAGATCATATTATGTACTATACATATCTCATTCCTACAATGCGAAAATGAGTTGAAGCCATTATGATTCACATTATTTAACCATAGGATTTATTATATTTGCGTATGCGTAACACATTTTTAGCAATCTGTTTTAACAAAGATTTCAGCTTTCGGTTGACGGCTTTATTGCTTATGTGATGCGCATGTACTGTATCAGTTCCTCTATTTTTATGTTGGTTTCACAAATATTATTATAGGAACTCTATATAATGTAAGTAATTTAAGATTTCAGCATTAGTTTCGCTTTAATTGAACAAATAAAAATAATAATGTACAATTATTTAAATGATGAAAATTATCATTATATATTATCATAAATAATTCTAAGTATTTCAGCTAAAAGATATAAACTTTAAAAATAGCTAATGCGTTTACTTTTAATAATCAATATTTAAAATTGTTAGCGATTTACCAACTAAAACCTGTATAACTTGTTGAGCGTTTTTAACGTCACTAAAAAAAAAAAAAAAAGTGTTTAAAATAAATCATTACATATTTATATTTATTCTTATTAAAATAACAATTATAAAATGAGGTAACCCACATACATTACTTTAGTTTAAAAAATATTTAAATATTTTTTATTTATAAATAATTAAACAAATAATATAAGAATTATTTGTTTATAATTATAAAATTTGATTTACTTATATGTTCAAAATAAAAATTTATTTCAACAGAATTTTCATGTACCTACATCAAATTATTAGATTTATCTAATATTCAAATATTAAATGAATTTTTTATGCATTTTTACAAAATTTGCTCCAAAGTAATGTATGTTTATTACATCTAATTCACAGAAGTTTTAACTAATTTACTGATAGTAAAATTTATTAGGTGGAAAATAAGATGATTAAAAAATTCATAAATCATGCATGCTGATGCTATTTTTTAATTTAAATTAAATACTAAACAAATAAAAAATATTTATGATATAGTTACTATACATTTTTAAGTGCATTTTTGTATGCCTTTAAATAAAAATCGAACTGTATATTTGTGATATGGTTTTAATGATTCCAATTCCATAAAATACATAAAATATTTTACAGTATTATTTTTGTATAATGGTACCATGATTTAATGAAATAGTTATTATTTTTAAACTTTATTTTACAGATAAAAAACACAGATAAAAATACGAATAAAAAGTTGCATCATCATTATATTTCCAGTAATTATTGCATAATAACATTCATTTATTTCATTTTTCTGTGTTATTTTAAGCTCTTTACATTATTAATAAGTATAAATTAATATTTATTACGTATCAAATTGTACGGTATTATTGAAAATATAATAATTGTCATAATTTTATAACATTATGAATACATTTATGATATTTATGATTTCAACGAATTTTTAAATTTCGAAAGATATTCTATAAATGTTTCTTTAAGAAAATTTAACTGAATTGTATTTTGTAATCTTATTATTCTTATAATTATACTTGATGTTTTATGACAATTGAAGGGCTCCAATGAAATATCTATATAAGAATAAATGTTTTAACTTTTCAGTTAAATCCCATATTTATATATATGTTATAATAATAAACCCTATATATCTAGAATTATTTAAGTGTATAATACTTCTTCTACGAACTTCTACCAAAATACACCAATATTTATCATACTTTTAACTATAAAAGTCATAGGTAATTTGTGTTGCATTCACTTCGGCTTTCACGGTAAAAACTATGTTTCTATTATTCCATAGAGTACTCACAAAATATATATGCAGTACATAGTAAACATATAAAATATAATTATAATGTTATTTGGATTGAGGTAATTCAAAAAAAACTTAATCTTTAAGTACTCATAATTTTTGGTACTTACATATAATACATTAACACAATATTTCTAAGTTAGGTTAGGTTACTATAATTTTTCGTTTTTTAATTAGGTGCATGAATATATACATTTTTTTTTTTTTTGTAGCTAACTTCAAAAGATACGACATGAAATTGGCTATAAGTGCAACAATAATCTGATTTTCTTAATTAATCCAGTTAACTTGGAGAATTGAAATTAGGCATAAAACCTTCTCACTATTAAAAAAAAAAAAAAACAACATGAAGATTGAATAAGAAGTTCCGGAAATTAACCGTGTAGAACAAGATAACAATTCATAATTGTATTTAAATGTACATTAATCCAATAGATAATTTCATTCTTAATTATTCTATGAAATAATTTTCATATGTATGTTTGTTACGACAAGCCAAATTTTTTATAAATTATTTTTTTAGTATAAATGAACAAAAATCAAAATACACATAAGCTCATACGCGTAAATATTTAGCTGTTAGTCAATATAGTTTTATAAAATGGTACCTATACCTCCACATTTGATTATAATCATACCATGTACCTACAAGAAGTTAATAAAAAATTACATACACTCAAATTATAAAACACACAACCTCCGAGACGTGTATTATAGTATCCTATATAATATATCCAGATTAGTATATAAAAATAATTAAACTAATCTACATATTACAAAATAATCACCAGGCTCTGTAAATAGTACGCTTATAAAACGTGCGAAAAATATTTTTTTGGCCATATACACTGTTGAGAATTTAAAAGAAAATACCGAACCATTAATTTTGACCAACAATGGAAGAGAAAAAGAATAATTACTACTGTTGTCTCCGGTGGTAGGGATAGAAAATTTAAAATTATAGATTTAACAGTCGCGCAATGGCTAATTCGTTTATCCGTTATAATACGTGTGTAATACATATAATACTGTACTTACTACGCGGACGTTGTTTTCGCCAAGTTTACGTATTGTTCTGTAGTGGTAGGTGCACTAGGACGTTTATGATTATTTTATTATAATAATTACACAGTTCAGGCTCTCGGTTAGGTTAGCTTCTAAACCACGGTACCGCAATAATATGCTATTGAAAATATATCCTATATTACAGAGTAACATCAGTCAATTTTTGGAACGTAACGCTAGAAAAGTTTACCACCCATTCAGTGCATATTACCGCGGTTAAAGACTTGATATTGATGACCATTAGACGTGCATGCTCAACGTAACCATACGACCTGTTTTGGCCCGGACAGTCCCAATTTCGAGCATCGTGTCCCGCTATCTCTACAAAACTCAAAAATCTTCCGCTTTAAAAAAATTTGACCCGTAGAATTAAATTACACTACGTAAAAAAAAAAAACCGCATATATATTTATCCAAACTAAAAGAATTATGCTTTACTGCACTGGATAAAGTTTTGAAAATGTTTCAACCATCGAAGAATGACTTTCTGAACATTGATGAATGCCGAATATATTGAAAGAATGTTTTGAAAATCCTAGTTCTGAATTATGTTGTGTTTTATGTACGCACAATCAGTTACTTCTCATCAAGCGGTGTTAAAGGTCAAGGGCCAAAACTTGTCTGCGATAGAGGCCGCAAATGAAGTTAATCAATTCCAAAACAATTTAAATCAAAAACAAAATTCATCTTATCTTCCCCTCGCCAAACCGTTATACAGTGGTGAAATTATTAGTAACTGATGCTGTCAATGAAGAAAACGTAAAAACTGGCTGATTTTTATAAGCCAAGTAAAGAATATTTGGAAGTAAAAATATTTTAATGAGCATACCTGAGACATTTTATTAGTAACCGTCAAGGCACAAGAGTGCTTAACGAGTTTTCATTAATTTCTGATTGTATAACAGCTCAAAAAATAACTGACCGAAACATTGGCTACTGAAAATCATCGGGTGAATGTATTCACACTCTTCCATGCTAATGATTTCTCACACGTGAGGTTTTGTTTAATTGTATAGTACATTTTATGTTTGCCGTGTTCGGTGTTTGATATTCGTGTTTTGTTGTTCAACGCGCATCAAATTGTATCGCGAGTATGTCGGACGGCATTACGAGGCCTTAGCCCTCAGGATGTCGTAGAAAAATAGTTATACAACGCGCGCAAGACGTCACGTCCATATGATATTTCGATGCATTGCGAATTCGACATTACGGTTCGAGTGCGAGTACGAAACGAACGTGCGGACGCACTCGTTTCGTATACCTTGCAGCGGGAAATAAAGTTATTCCTGCTGTTATTATGCATTGAATTCCAACTGTTATTGTTGATTGTAAATTGATTAATGTGCATAGCGTTTTGTTATAAATATCTATAAAAATAATAACAATGAAACACGATAAACATTGTACTGTCGGTAAGTACATGATTGCACGATCTATTGATTTTACAAACCAACGATTTCAAATACATGTATATTGTATAAAAACATTGATTATAAAGCGAGTTTTTTTAACTTAAATTTAGAATAATCATACATATGACCGTCAAACTCAATAAGTGCAACGGGTAAAAATAAAATAGCTTTTTATTTTAGTTTTATTAAGTTCAAGTCGGGAATATTTCAACACTGAATTATACAGTTTGTGTAATGAAATATTATGTACCTTATGTACATTTGTGTGCATACTTTAAAGGATTTTATAAATAAAATGAATCTGAAAACGTGCTAAAATCCATATTCAGAAATCGAATTAATGTGAAAATCATAGAGCATAATGAAAACATTATTTATACCATCTAAAACATCTGTGAGTATTAAATCAACCACAGAGTTATATCCAAGTGTAAAAAAAAATTTTCCCGTAAACTTTTGCTTGCGTAGAAATAGGGCGGAGCTGAACGATGTGGTGAAGAGCGTACCATATTTCTTAGTCAACATTTGGGTGGGATGAATGGATATTGTTTAACATAAAAGCCGGCTGGAAGTATTAAAGTTTAAAAATTTGATTACGCAAAGTCGTCCCAGTGGAAAAGAAGGGATTTAGAATAGAATTCGTAATAGTGAAGGAACGAAAAATGTTGGAAATATGACACTTATGGTAACCAGTATAATACAAGAAATAATTTAAAAGGCATGTTTCTAACTAAAAAAAAACATTTGTTGTGACGGTTATCATACATTTTCAATTATTCTTTTAATTTTAAAAAAGTTCAGACGATATTCCCTTTTATGAATATTAAGACGAAAATATTATAAAATCAACTAGAAAATTTTTATAATTCATTTCAGGCGAGTAAATTTAAAATTTAAATAAAAAAGTGATTTTATTTAAATTTTTAATATTAAAATAAGAGTCAATTTTATATATATGTAAACTCATTATATAATTAAAACTGATTTTGAGCTTCACTGATTAATACCTACTCTTATAGTAATAAGATAATTTGCATTCATTTAAAAAGTATAATTTAATATTGTACTAAATGTATAATACATAAATAAAAAAATAAAAAAACACTCGTATAATATATTATAATTCATTCTATTCAACATTTAAAAAAATAAATTATGGCTGGGAAAGAAATGTGACCAATTAATACTGGTACATTTTGAAACGTATAATATATACTTATTAGATTTTAATTTCCACGAAATTCTTTATACTCTCGGAGGAGCTTAGTCTGAACCCGAAAATAATTTGAATTAGGTTTGTGAAATGATTATGGTACTTACCCACTAATGCTACTGACAACGATTTCATTAAATTACGGTGTCGGTGTATTAGAAATGGTGCCATCGATGGGAACTCGCATTTTTCATGAAGAATTTATCGTTTTATGTAATGAATATCACAAAATGATCAACTCTGCAGTATCGTGATCGTGTTTTCGATACATTTTTGGCGTATTCCTATGGTATTCGAATACGCGTGAGAACACGGAAGAAACCGACGCGAATGACGGTCTATATTTTATCCATGAAATAATAATCTATAAAAAATCGTTAAAGATTATTTCGATTGAAAATCGTGTGAAACGGCCATGGCTAGCGTAGAGCGTATACCTGTGCCCTGTTGGTAATGATATAATATTATGGAGTACAAATAGAAATAGTAGGTGCGTAAAAAATAAAACACGGCAGATCGCAACGGACGAATTCAAACGGGACAAATTGTACGAGTACATCGATACTCGACTCGTACAGTGCCGGTGAATACTTATTGCGTGTATTATGTAATTTCGTAGAAATATGCGTATGATGTACGTATATTTGGTGTATAAATTTTATATAATAATACATAATGACGGCAGTAGATACAACCCCTTCAGTCCAGCGCTGTGACTAATTCTCGTTTCCGTTGGCGAATTCGTATTTATTACCAATATTATATTATTATTATTATTTCTACTATAACAATATCGATTTGGGTCGTTGCTGGGAAAATAAATGGCCGTTAGTTGCAGAGCAGATCGTGGAACGTTGTTATACGGCCAAGACGAACGGTTATATTTATACACGCCGCCTTTATGCCGATACCATTACTATAATATTATTCCTACCAAAACTACACACCGCTATACCTATACTTACCAATCGTATAGGTACTGTATCTAATGTCATACTTAATACCTGTCGCAAGTGTCACACGTTTACCGCGTATGATTACACAATTATTATATCATACATGTCCCGTTCTGTGACGGTGTCGTACCGGAAGAACGAATCGCAAAAGGGCGCGTACACCGCTGCAGCCGAACACACCAGTAATGCAGTACGTAGGTATTATAACACCAACCCTGCGGCAGCCAGCTTTTGACGATTTTGTGTACGACGCGAAACGGACCGAACGTATTGGTACAACAATAATATTTATAGTGTAGTTAAAACAGCTGCGGTCGCGTACAATGTTCGTGCGGTATTGGTTCAGACCGCGGCGAGGAGAAAATAAAATTTAAAACTCGTGGGGGCGGAACGATGGACACCGGAACCCTTTTGCTTTCCTCCCTACCTCCGCTATCTCCGCCACCATAACCTATTCACTTCCTCTATGCCACCATGCGGTTTATATCGTGTCGCGTCCTTGGACGGACGGACGTCCGAAGGCGGTGTATCCTCTCACTCACTCTCTAGCTCGCGTGTCCTTTCTCTAATTCCGGACGGCCGTGGATTATTTTCGTCAGCTCACCACCACCACCACCGCATTCTCTGTTATTAGGATGGGTAAAGCGATGATATGAGTAAAAGGTAGAAGGAGAGAGAGAGAGAGAGAGAGAGAATAAACGATTTTGCCACCATTTTATAAATAAATACCCGACTTGGGTTCTTTGCCAATAACCGTTAACCTACATATAGACGTAGTCAGTCCCTTTCATTCCTCTCGTATCTTGTCTGAGGCCTGTAGAAATTCGACCGAATGCGTTAAAAATCTGTTTCTGTACTTCGTATAAAACTCGTATAAACCCTTTCCACTATATTTAATATACTATTGTACATACTATAGTTTAACCTCGAAATCTCGTGCGTTATAGGTTAAAATTATTTTGGTCGTAAGTAGAAATTTTAGAGTTAGAGCTCTGACGTTCAAAAAATAATTTTCCTTTTTTTAAATATTATAGTATTGTACTACTATCACGATTAAACTATTAATCAGGTATAAGATTCTAATTTTCATAGAAAAATATAAAAGTTTAATACTCTTTCGTATTGACCGAAAATGCAATAGACAATGAGTTAAAAGTATTGCTGCAGTACATAAATATAAAATTAAGTTGACAGATGAATATTTTTTAGCTTTTTATTTTGTGTAAATAGAAAAATAGATGCGTGTCTGTCAGCCACCTGTAGTACTAGTTTTTTACAAGAAAATGTTCTTTTCTTGATTCTTTTTTCTAAGAAAAATGTCCATTAGACTGGAAATCTTTTACAGTAAAAACTACTTTTATTTTGTTTGAAACTTGTTCGAATTGACAGCCAAAGGTTTTATATGTACAGTTGTAATTTACATTTTTACATGCCTTAAAATTGTTAGTTTTTTATTCAAATTTATATTTAAACTCGATTTGTTAATTGTTGTCGATCAAAATTGAAAATAACTTATAAGATCTATAAGTAAATTATAAGTACTATCGTAACTTATGATTCACAAGTTGTAATAACTTAAAAGGTACATTTGTCTAGTTTTTAAAGCTAGTTATCTAGTTATTTTCTATATGGCACAAAACTAAACATACCTATCTGATAATTTTGTTTTATTATTACATTATTCATAACATATTGTTTTTCTTTTTTTCTGTTACAGACACATCAACTCGGATCGTTACACCAGTAGAACAGGTAAGTGTTTTATGATATATAGTATGTTTTTTTGTTGGAAATACCTACACACATCTACAAATAATATAGCCTACAGGAATGGAAATCTTTTTGAAGAAATTCGATACGACGAAACGATATAAAAGCGTATTCGAGACTTGATTAAATGCACCTCACTTTCTTCTCCGTCCCTTATATTTGAGGGTACATACGTCTCGAAAAATGTTTTATCGTCTCAGGTTTGCACCGAGTTTATGGTTTATCGAGTATACTCGTATACCTATACGTATATATATATGTAGGTCCTATATATAATATGAACATTTTAACAAAGGCCTACAGACCGTTTACGAGCATTTTATGGATAAATATAAATATGTACATATATATTATTTGTATTTTATTGAAGAAATAACAACCATGATGTTGGTTTCTTACGATGTACCTATTTACCTATAGGTATATATAACTATATATATAGCATACAACTAAAAAAACGATTATGATACAATTTATTTTCATATGTTATAACTTAAAGATTTTAGCAAGGAATATATGTTCGTGAATAAAATTATTAAGTTTCACCTCTGTAAGCAATTCATTCATCTGGATATAATTGGTATCCAACGTCGCAACTGTGGAATGTGATGTAAATTATTTCACGTTTGTTGTACATTATAAATTATAATATTTTTATCCGTTTAATCAGAAAACGAAAAAATAAAATTTGTTAAAAAGAATACTGTCAATATGTTTGAAAAAACTATAAATGGCTTTTTTAAGATGAACATAGTAAAATTTAAAAGTATTCGTTTGTTATATTTGTTGAAATGATTATTATAAATGTTCGTGTACTAGTGTAGAAACTTGAATTTTTAATAAATTCATTATTATAATTCAAATACAAAATATATGTGTAATATGAATGATGGGCAGAAAAAAAATTAGAAAGTGAACTATTGTTTCAATGTGTGGGAGCAGTAGTTCTATATGTGCATGTGTATACAATAATAAAACGATACGACTGAAATGGTAGAGGAGTAAGAGAAGAAGCAACATAAAGCTTCTCTTCTCACGCCCGAAGGAGAAGGACTCGTTCAATTATCGGTCCATCTCTCAGTTTAATCTATTTTCCACGGGTTCTTTTTTCTCTTATTTTTCTTGCTTTCCATTGTCACTATACCACATCGCGTTTTCTTCCACCACCGATCGTTTCTCCCACGGGTTCGCTCTTGTTGTGTATGTGTGTGTGTGTGTGTGTGTGTGTGTGTACGTGTGTGCGTGTGTGCGTGTGTGTGTTACTACAAGTGGAATAAAATTGAAAGTGTGTGTACGGATGGCGAAAGAGTGAGAGAGAAAAATTGAACGTGACCGAAATCAGCACGAGAGACTTACCCGGTTTGACACTGGACTTTACTCTTATATGGCTGTATATATATAGTAAGTGTATATATATATATATATATATATATATATATATATATATATATATATATATATATATATATATATATAGTTCCTTGAACGAATTACATGGGCACATCCATAGGGATTATTATCAACCAGCAGGAGAGTTTCTTGTAGTAACACCCACATACGTCTTCAACTTTTTTTTTTTTAATCGACTGCGTCGTATCTTACACGAAAACAATTTTTTAAACCTAATACATTTATTTTTATTTTTTTATTGCATCAATCTACAAAGAAAGGTTAGGAAAACATTTTTTATTGTAAATAATATTTCATTTGATGAATATTTCCGTCCAATTTTTGTGTACACGTTAACGAACCTTAATAAATAATAAACATTTAATTAATAACATTTAATAACATTTTATTTTATTATGTTATTAAATCAATAACAATGTATTTTATGTTATTCTTTTATACTACGTTACAGATTTTTCTCTTTCTCTATTCTCAAGACATTATCATAATGTATAAAATAAAAATCGTTTATATATATGTATGCATACTGTATTATTTGACTTCTTACAGTTTCTCCTATAGTCATTAAAATAAAATATATGTTGTAATACTTTTGATTTATTCATTTTGTCCAGAATATTTTGTTCACTAATAATAATTTATTTAAATAATTTATTACACTTGCTATCATTCTTGACTTAAATATTAATTGTTAAATGTTAATTTTTGCTATTATTTTATACCACGTATTTAGCAGAAAAAATTTTGTAATTAAAATCATATAAGAATTATTTTATTTTAAATCACATTAAAAGTATAAAATTAAAAATGTTTTAAATGATTCGGCAAGGAAGTTTATGATTTCCAAAAAAATTTAAAAAATCAATGTATCTTGTAAATTATAATAAATAGGAAGAAATATTTAAGAATTTATATGTATAGACAATTTTATTCTATTTAAAAAATTACAAATTTCCTATTCGTAAAAGAAACACATAAAAATTTTAGATTTATCTTTAAATTACGAATGAATTAATAAAAACAAATTTCAAATTCAAGTCATATATTTATACATATAGTATCATGAATTCAGGAGATGATACTGATAAAAATACAGAAAATTTTGTTATAAATAAGGGACATCCTAATAATGATTTGTAAATGTAAAAATGTATAATAGCAATGTTTTGGTAAATTTTCTGAAAAAAACTCTTTTAAAGTTGTCGATGATATGTTGAAAGAACAAAGAATATACACCAATACAATATTATAATGGATGTAAAAAAAGAAAGAAAAACAAAAAGAGGATTCATTGTACCTATACATGTTTTCCAGTCAATGAAAAAAGAGAACAGTGTATCGAGCGAGAAGTATCTGTTTTGTGTATGTTTCTCACGAAGGGTTTTCGCAGTGGTATAAATGATCTCGTTTTTCTTTCTTTTATTTTCTTCTTTTTTCTCTGTCGTTCATCGTATCATAGCTATCTTTTCTCTCTGCTTTTTTTTGTCTTTTTTTTATACATGCGTCAACATCAACCGACGACATGAGTTTCGTCCGCGTGCGTATCCGGTGACATTCTCTCCTCACACTGTATTCTTACCCAGCTTCGAACCCTAGGAAGCGCATGAAACGACACCCAAGGGACTATTCGAATGGCCTATACGTGATGGACTTTCAAGCTAGCGCGTGATCAATCATCTCTCAGACATAACGGAAGATCTATATATGTTTTGCATTGTATAATAATATTTTTCTAGACTTTCAACCTCTTCCACCCTTGCCCAAGCAACATTTTTAATTCGTGTACGGCAAAATATACATTTTACACCCACTGTTTTATTTTTCAATTTATATATTTTTATAATGCGATTAACCGATGAAAATAATACGGTTAACTAACCCGTTATGCAGAAACCAATATATTTTGGTGAAATGCATTCGTTTATATGCAGTTTCATTCAACATTTACATTCATTTTTAATTAGTACCGAATACAACACGGACCATCACTAGTCGAGGCATATTAATGTTTTGTTTATGTAAAACAAATTGTTCAATGAATAAATTATAACAAAAGATCCTACAAACAGCTCGGAATGGAGGTGGGGGATATTGAATTATTTAAATTGGAAACACATTTACCTAGCGGAAACAATGTTAATTTTTCGTAAAACATATTGAGAAAAAATATATTTGAATCTTAAATATTTTATTTTTCTAGCGTTCTATTTAATATTGATGCGTGTTGATTCCAGAAAACAAGATTATCGATAAAATTAACTATCAGTATGCTATTTTATACAAAACTATCTGTAATTGCTTTTAACAAATTATTTATTGTTTAACAAATATAATTTTGGTTTAATGAAAGTGAACATTTTTTAAGATTCTCGATAGTAATAAAAATAATCAACCGAAAATAATCATTTCTAGCCACAAATCTGATGTGTAATAAATGTTTACCATTAAAGAAGAAAAATAATGGTAACATTAGTTTTTCGAGTAAAAGTTCTGGAAAAAGTTCAATGTTTTATAGGTGTTAAAAATGCTCATACTGTGTTCTTGAAACTTTTTTATTACTTTGTTATTTATTTTCCTAGGTATGTTATTTTATTGAAATATTGAAACATGCAACACTTAACATTTTTTTTATTGTGTTTGAGATTTACAGTTGTTCAAATATTGAAGAATAATAATAAAAAAAAGGACGAAACTCCTAGGTCGGATAAGACTTCACATTCGAGTGAGATATAGCGATGGGTCAATGATATTGCTGTATTAGTCTTTTAAACTTGAATTAAAGTACCATTGCTCTAGAAAAAAGCTATTTTGAATGAACGAAATCGAGTTGATCAGTTTATATTTCTAAGGATAGTCGATATAGTAAAAATTAAATTTCTTAATACTATAGGTTCTATTTTTTTAAGTGGTCTAACTTTTGCAAAACTGCAATCTAACATTTCGAAAAATTGACAGTTTCAAGCACCTATAAGCTCTGTAGATACAGTTTTCAAAACTATGAAACTTCTTTAAAACGCTATTATAAAGAGGTACTTAATATATGTTTCAAGTTGTTACGATTAATATTTATTAATTTATTATTTTATAGGATGACAACTAAATAACAAATATTGTTTAATTTTTAATGGAAATTTTCAAATTCATTAAAATTTCATTACATAACACTTGTAAAATTTTTTTACGATTTCCCAGTATTTTTTTTTTTTTTTTATAAAGAAAATCTTTAATCGATAAAACTAATGTTTGTATAATAGTAGAACGATATGTTCCATTAAACTCGAGAATACTAGATGCCGTTCTGAACGATATTACGGAACAATTTTTAAACTATATTTCTTATTACGTGTTATAAAAAAAATTATCTATACTGTCGATGCCAACTGAAGTGTACAGCGACCAAAATCAATATTCCATCGCGACTCAACGGTTGCCAGACATCTATCGAACTGTAATAATAAAAGTAATAATAAAAAAAAAACACATACGCACTCACGTACAGCACTTTCTGTAACGTGGGTTCTTTGTATTTGTAGCATATGCACAGAAGAAAGATCGTTTAACGTGCGATTATTATGATTATTATTATTACTATTTTTGTTGCTGTTATTATTACAATAATATTGCTGTAGTATAAATGTATAATGTATCATACACGGTTGTTGCTTTCTTTTCACGAAAACCGAAGACTATTTTTCCAATTTAATACTAGAAAAATACACACACTTGATTGACGCCCGTGCAGTAATATTTATTTACCTATAACGCACGCGAGTGTGTGTGCGTGGCGCGACGGTTTGGTGTGGTGTTTCAAACGTGAGAACGACGCTGTTACCGTAACCGCCGTAACCACTGCCATCGAGCCCCGTCGATTCATTGAACTGTATAGGTTCCGTGTGCGTTCGCGCTCAATGATCGAACGTATCAATACAATAGTGCTGAGCGCGTAAAGCGATCGATTTTTATTTGTTTATTTATCTATACCCTGCCCCCCCCCCGTTATTTTATTCTAAACACACCGTGAGAGTGTGAACGCCACGCACATTATAAAGCGATTCGACGTGTTTTACCCCGGCGGTGGACGTGCGGTTAAAATATTACCTACAGCAAGACACGTTGTAGAGTGTCATATATATTGTAGACGTACAAATTCCTGTAAATATTCTATACGTTTACCAACTGATGTCTATACCTATTTTGCTTTTGTTTTAATTTTGTCATTCGTTTTTTCGAGACATTAGTATTTCCTTATGTTTTGTGTACGTTGTACACCGCAAAAGCTTTGAAAACCAAGCGAGTGTTTTTCATTAGAATTTTTATCGCACACATCACTCACTCCGAAATCAATATTGTTATTTTTATTATTACAATCGGTGTGTTGAAATTCAAAATATTGTTTTAGAGGCAGAAATGTCTTAAGGGACGTAATCATAGCATTTTCATTAAAACATATGTATTATGTACAACACATGTCTTGAAAGTATAATTACTATTCACTCAAAGACCTATCCTCTTACATACTGGTTGTTGCTACACGCGTTCATTGTCTATAAGTATTTAACATTTAAAACCATTTATTTTTTTAAAAAAAAATATCCTGGCTACTGCGTAAATGTACATACGAAAATATAAATATTTATCACCCGTTTGTTTCTCAACAATGCATCGTATAATAATTAGGTAACTAATACCTATATATTTAATAGGACGTTTATATCATTTATTTTGTTAAACTTAGATTCGTCTTGCTACCGAGTTTTTATTTGCAAGGTATATCATGTTTGATTGTTAATGTTTACATAAATGTGATTTTAAGATATAAAATATGGTTGTCATATTAATTACAACTGTTATTTTACGATTAAAATAAGTAAAAAAAAATATTATTATTGAAATTGATCTTCGTTACACGACTGTACAATTTTTAGGAGACACTTCTCTTGTTTAAATGTCAACATCACAATTATCACTTCTCTCTTCTTAAATAAGTGGTCTACAGATTTCAGACGATACTTGTGATAACGAGAAATAACACTTTCCAGAAATAATTTCAGAGGGGTCAATTATTAAATTACATTCAATGATAACGTCAATATTACGTGTAATATTCAACACGATAATAGGTCTACATTTTTTTTATTTTTATAATAATAATTTCAATTGACATGGTCAAAAAAATTAGATATCAAATATTCGAATTATTTAATTTAAAATTTTCACTGATTTTTTCTTAATTTCTATATTGGTCTGCTATGTTGTTTTTAATTTATTTATAAATATTACATATAATCTAAAATTAATATGCACTTTATACATAAATGAATATGTTTAGATATCGACAATATTTCTAATTTTTCTTTTTTAACTCACGGAATTTCGTATAAAAGTAAGCTTGTACTAAGGCAATATTTACATTTATTTAATTTGAATAATTTACTGAAAATATCATATTTTTATCTAAAGTATAACTTATACTTAACTATAAAATGTGTTTATTTTGAATGCAGATTTCGAAATAAAAGTGTTTCTTTATTTTATGGCTTACTCCTGGATCATTGTTGAATAATGAATAGCTAAAGAACACATTTCACAATAGGAAATTTAATACGAGAAAAATATTTCTTGGAAATTTTAAGTATTATGGCTTTTAGAATTTAGTCGGATACATATCCTCAAGTGTTCATATTTGTGTACCAGTTGTTGCTCCTGTTTTTTTGAAAGTTCAAAGGATTTTTTTTTCATAAAATTCAATTTTAGAAATAAACTCAGTTCAACTGCTCCGATCAACTTGATTTCCGTGTTTTCGACTTGCCGTTACCGGATATCCCAATTTCAGACAAAACTCTCACGTCACTATTGGTATATAGCTTTTGTTACTCGAGGGGTTTTACAATACTACTGTCTAGCCCAGACTCGGAAACAACTCCAGAACAATCGCAAATGTTCATGTCCCTGTATGCCATATTCATTTCCGTGGACTTATCAAACAATATTATGATGGTCATGTTTCTAATAATAATAACTTTTAAATTTCAAATAGTCACGTTTTTGGATCTATTTGTTTTTAATTGGTTAACCCGTTGAAATTACTTATATAATCGAGAATTTGCATCTATGCAATAAAATGTAATTTCACATCATCGCTATCTAAGTCTCATTAATATATCAAGCTTGCACACGATTATACACAGTTGATGTGCCATAAAATATGATAAGTTATATTATAAAGGTACGACTTATTAATCTAGATCACACGACGAGATTCCACAGAAGTTCGTATACGAAACATATATGTTTAAACAAATAAAAGCACTTTATATGTTATACTATTACGTATACTGTATTGCTAATTTGTTCCGATAACCCATTATTACATTACTGAGGTGCGCCGAGCTAAATTACCAAACCGTCATAATTTAATCAGTATATATATATATGTACACGAGTGTAGTGTATGTGTGTATTGCGCCTCGATCAAACGGTATCGTGTGTCATTTGTTTGCTTTGTACACTGTTATAAACAAAATAACCATATACTGGTGTTGATACAACAGGATGAGTCTATTCAAATATAATATTTTACGGGTCAAGTGGATTGTACGGCGTATTTCTTGAGCTTGTAAATGTGTGGAAATTATGTAAACTATTTGTCCGCTACTTGTGCGCAGTATAGATAGGGTAAAATGAGATTTTAAATCTTAATTGCACGTAGTTTTTTAAATGATGAATACCAAGTATAACATTGAGTTGTACAAAAAAAAAAAAAACCAAAGAGTGTTTAAGAGGAATAAACCACTAATGAGGCGAATATCGCCTGCCTTTTCTTGGCGTAGTTCAACTGATACTTGAGAATATACGTGTTTTCTAAGCGTTTTGTCACGCATATATGCTTTACACATTATATATACATAGATTTATATGTATATAAAATAAATGCTTCATATTTTTCAACCCTACCAAACTCGTTAAGCTTTAAGCAACTTTTTTAAGCTATGAACGGTATGACTTATTCTCCGTAGGTAGAACAAATAATTATCACAATATAATCTTCGTGAAACAAAAACTATTGAATTGTTCGTTAATATATTTTGCAATAAATTCTATATTGTTATTAATATTATTATTATTATTATTATAACTATTGTTATTATTATTATTATTATTATTATTATTATTATTATTACTACTATTGTTATTATAGTATTATTATTTTCACAGTTTTGCATTGGTATATTTAATTTTAATTATTTTCTGTTATATTATTATTCATACTATAGACAAGAGTGTGCACGTTATTCGAATTCTTGGGAAAATGTCGATAAAGCATAATCCGGCGGCACCGGTGCATGAATTGGAATCGCATGCAAATAACTGTGTACACAGGCTTACTCGCCATGGACGTAAACGCAGCTCGCGCGCAATACAATACGGCATCGTTTCGAGGGTTCGTCATTTTCGGTCATGCCGTTTGTCACTTTTGAGGTCATATTATTGTCAATAACAACAACAACGACGTCCAACATACAGTTGGCTATAAACACTGCCTAATGAATTAATACATTAGTTATGCACCGCACCTAAGTCCGCCATCATTCACTAAGTTCGCACAAAATCATTATGAATACACTCGGCGGTAGTGTTTGCACGCGTTGTTACAATATTCGGCCGACATCTCTCGGAAGTCAGTACACATATAGCAGTGTACAGGACGTGGTCACGGCTCACAGGGTGCACACAATTTACTTTTCCGATAATAATTTGCCCTTGAAAGCCGTTATTTTTTTTTTAAAAAAATAAATCTGTCGAGTCACTTTTTTTATCAATATTCTTGTTCTCTTGTTACTGTTTAAGAGAACTTATCATAGTTCATGAATTCTCTGTACTTAAATTAAAACGGAACGTTAACGTCAAAGTTAAATCTTACCATAATATGTACAATTTTAAAAAATTTTTACTTCTAGAGAATACAGAGTTTTAATTATATTTTATTTCTAATAATTTTTATCTCATTGATATTGGTTAAACATTGTTTTTTACTTTTCAATGAAATAAAGCCTATGTTTATAATTGTTTCATATTTTATGTTTAATTATATTTGTTAAATTAATTATAATCAAATGAAATATATTAGATTTAAATCAATTTAATATTAAAATAAATGATAATCATATTTATTCATTCATTATTTATTTATTTATTTATTTACTTTATTTTAAATTTACGGGCTAACGCTCCTTTTACATACATAATTTGTACATTTGTTTTATTTATTTTTCAATTTACGGACTAATGCCCTTTTTACATATATAATGTGTAAAACGCTTAAAAATACCATATTATGTTAAAACAGTACCATATTATTTTTATAATAAGGTAATAGGATCATTATACATTATATATTAAGTCACTTTTTAATTAAAAAATGTGTAACAAAGTTTATTATTTTTTTCCTATCCAAATAGTACACGGTTAATAAGGCCCGACTGACTGTATGGCTGTACTAGAGTTCAGGTGACCGATCCCGTGGCCATGGTTCTGTACCGATGCGTTTCGTCGTTACTCGGATATCCCGCGTGTAATAACGCCCACGACGATCTATTGTAATTTTTGTATACTTTTTTCCTCGCGCGTGTGCGTGGCAGTCTCAACAATAATAATAATAATAATAATAATCATAATCATAATAATAATAGGACTCCGCTGCTGCTGCCCCGTGTAATTTCACCGCGGAGAATTATTATAATACACATATTATATTAAACGTTTACTTCTCTCTCTCTCTCTCTATCACTATCCGTCTTCGTAATACATGTTTATGAAACATATTTACTCGCGTCGTCGATCCCCCAGCAGGTACACCAGAACTCTGGGTGGACGCGAACGGGCGGTGTGGGGGGTGGGGGAATATTGACGCGTCGGTCAGCTCAGTGCCGGGGTTAAAAGACGACGACTCTGCTCGGGCCGGTTAAGAGTTTTTTTATTTTTTTTATTTGTTGTTTTTTCCCGCCAACGGGCCACGGCGGCGGCGTTCTCACGCGTCTTACGCGAGAGGAGAAAAAAGTGAATTCTTATCCGGACAGAGAGCCGCGTAGCGGGGAGCGGGAGAGATGTTACGGCACCGCCGCCGGGAACCGGTTTGTTGACCCGAGTGTTTGTGGCCGATGCTGCGAAACTGGTTTGCCGCTCACAAAACGTACACCGCCGCCGCCCCGCGCGCGCGCACACGCCGCAGCACAAGTATGCAACAGCTTGGTCCTGTACACACTCGCGCACGCACACCTGCACGCACAAACAACGAGCACGCACGCACCGGCGTCTTCGTGGTGCCCGGGGCGTAACGGACCCAGTAACCTTGCCCGTGAACAAACGTCCGTCCACGCACCGAGCGCGAATTCCTAACCATTACGACAATGTCGCCGTTACGCAAGCAACCCCGTCGTCCGCCTACGCGCCGTGTGCGCTATGCGGCCCGAGTCGTCCGTCGCCGGTGTGTGGGGTTTGTACCGGGACCCGGTAACGCTAGGTTCACACGGAGAGCGTTGGGCCCTCCGCACACTACGCGACGCAATTTTCGCCACGCGCGATAGTCCTAGCAAAGCGAATGCGAGATCCACCGACCACGCGATTTGATGACGACGCGACTGCGACGGACGACACGCGCGACCGACAGTGCCAGTCGCCTGGCTATCGTATCGCGTGAATTGCGTACGATACTACATTATTTTATTTTATTATTTAATATTTTGATTTGTATCGTCAAATATATATATATATATATATATATATACACAATCGCGTAGTGTGCGGAGGGCCTTACACGCGCGTTTTTAGTCGGTGCCCGCACGGATCGCAGATTTTACGCGTTAACCGCGCGCATAAACTGTAGTAACGACTGTAACTCGACAACTACGGTCGGTCGTGTTTTAAACTCCGGCCAAGATGGACGTAACAGAAGCTGTATGCTCGTGGACCTTATATGGACGGATGCAGCGTCGTAGGCAGGGAAATAGGAAATAACCGGGTTCGTCCTGTTTGAAAAAACGGACCGAGTACAAGCTTGTACGTCCAAGTTTAAGAAATAAAGTAATACACACCGAGAACTTTCTTTTTTTCCTCCGTATAACCTTCTTCAGAAAAAATTAGTACTTTTTATTTATTTATTTATTTATTTTTTTTTTTTTGGTCATGTCCCAAATCAATGGCCTTTTTTCGATTTCGTCGATGAAAAATTCATTATTGAATTCTTCCGTTGTTGACGAAAAAAGGACGTAACGCTTTGAAATACGCGTTGCAACTGAACACGTCAATGCAAACCTGTACAATGTTCAAACCCGCGTCCATTTACGCTGACGCGCGTTGACAGGTTTTTTTGCGTTATCGCAGCGTTGAACACGCGTTACCATGTGTACAGTTAATAGCAATTAATAGTAATTGTAAACGAGCGTTTGGCTAACGCACGTTTGACGCTCTCCATGTGAACCTAGCCTATGAGTGCCGCGCGCGTACGAGGAAACGGCAAAAGGGGAAAACGTTCCAGACGATAGTCCTAATTCTCGAATATACATATATATATATATATATATATATGTGTGTGTGTGCGTATAGCATATGCTTAACCGCTTGTTTAATTGTCGCGCGCGGAACAAAGGACCGATCTTAAAGATTATTTTCG
This sequence comes from Sipha maydis, assembly GCA_034509805.1. Taxonomy (NCBI): domain Eukaryota; kingdom Metazoa; phylum Arthropoda; class Insecta; order Hemiptera; family Aphididae; genus Sipha; species Sipha maydis. Next base: position 233,468 of record JASXSY010001326.1, on the reverse strand, counting down.
GGGGTGTTTGTGCGTGCACGCGAGAGAACGTGTACGGTTTGAGCCGATGCGCAAACTTTAATCCTTAAAACGGTTTTACGGTCCATTTTAATCTATTGTTCCGGACTGTATGACCCCTATATATATATATATATATATATATATATATTTGCATAACTAGATGCTATATCATACTAATTTGTTTACCACTAAGCCACTTCTATGCGTTTTATATGCTCATGTGTACACATGGCGAATATCCCTACATTCGCGCGCTGTCTATAGTAGTCGTACTTCCAAAAGTTTGTACGTGAAATCCGTTCGTACGTTCACATTGGATTGTTTATTAAACGTAACGTTCGCTGTTCGTCTGTGTGCACAACGTTCATTTCACACGGTGTTTAAGTGAGTATTGATATTTTCTAAGGAACCCGTACAATTAAATCGACTTAAGTGTATGGGTAACGGGACGAGTAAAAAGTACGCGCGTTACACAAGGAACTAACACTAATTTATTGAAACGCACAAAGCTTATTTATAAGTTCTATGCCTTCGAATATAATATATGTGTATGAATAAATGTATATATATGTATATATACATGCTCGTTTAGGATGACGAAATATATTTCCTTAGCGCATCTTTGGTCCCGACTCCCGAGAATATAGCTAGCATTTGTATACATCCATATATATATATATATATATACGACGCGGTTGAGAGAAAAAAGTGCCAAAGTCGACTGGAGGTTATTTGGACCAGGGAGGGAATGAAATCGACGGATGTTTTCACAATAAAAGGATCATGATCGGCAACGAAGACGGGGATTTGAGGTTTTCCATTATTTCTATACATGAAGCACGGCACTGGTAATGTACGTATGTGTGTGTGTGTGTATTTGTTGGTGGAGAAAGTAGTGGAAAAAAAAAACTTGGTTATATATTAAATAATTTCCGCCAGAGTTTATTGGATTTCTGAGGCTTTTCATGCGAACCAAAAGAATTAGAAACGACCGTAAATATTTTCTTTCTTAGACTATCATATTATATAGAAGTTTATAGTGAACAAAAATAACGTGTAACGGGGAAATCTATCTGTTATCATGTGTAAGTTCTTTTTATATGTTTTTTTTTTTTTTTTTACTCAAGAGCACTAACAGTGACCAAGTGGTAGGTTCAAGGTTTCGACAACTACGGTAAAAATTGTATACAAGATTATATCCCATTTTTTATAAATTCGACTTTGTTCACAAATATGTACTCGTATAAATACATTACATGGCTCGTAAAAAAAATTTAAGTATAATTTATTATAACATCATGATGATTTTGTACATATCGTACTAACCAAATAAAATGTACTACACAATATATTTATATATGAAGGCACTACGCATATTATGTAAAGTATACATACTTACTGTTAAAATGGTTTTAATATATACCGTTTCATCATGACATTAAAATATAGGTAAGCTAAGGTACTTGTATATATTAAAATATAAATTAAAATTGGTGATATTTTTTTTTATATTATGACTAAAATATATTTTAAGTTAAATTATATTATTCAAATATTATGTATTAGTTAGTCGTAAAAATATGTTGGTTTTTAATTAAAAACTATCCAACGTGTATTTATTACGCATTTGAATCCAAAATAATCACAGTGATATAGTCGTATGTCAAAATTAAAATTCGCTTATTGTAACGTAAGAATGTATTTTGAAAAAAATCATCATAAGTACAAAGCGATAAAATATCCAGAAACTTATTTTGGATTTAGTGTCTGATTATGTTAAATTTTCGATTTAGTATAATGCGTGTGTGTAAAATATATAGAGTTTATTAGTATCATATTTCTTAAGTCTTAACAAATCTTTTTTCATGATTTTAAAATATTATTCATGTATTGTTTTCTACTCATTAATTGTTATTTTATCGACTACATCGTAATAAGTTAAAATTAAGATGAATTGAGTACAAATTATATTAAGTAGTTTTAGAGGTTTATAGAAGAATCATGTAATTAATTTTTAAGTATTTGTCTGAAACGATAAATTTTGTATCCGCAAATGAACAGGTTACTTGTATTATTGAATTATCGGTATATTAAAAATATATTTAAATAATATTATTTATTGTCGTTTGTGGTATGGTTATACGCATTATAAAGAGTTGTTTCGTTTCGTTTTGTTTTTTTTTTTTTTTGACAAAAATTGTTGTGTAAGAAAAACTTCTTAGGAATAGCACGTGTTGTTGGCAAGTGTTAGATATAGACGATTTTCTTTTAAATGTACGTCCGGTGACCCAAACCAGTTATATCCAGTGATACCAACACATCCGGATGGACGATATCCATTCGTAAATGAACGTGATACTATGGTCTTATAAGGTCCGAATAGGAATGTGCGTTTTTTTTTCTTTTTATGGTACGAGTTGCCTAAACCGGTCAGTATATATGTATTGCGGATAGGTACTCTTGTGTTATTTTATTTCACCAAATCCGTTCTTATATCATGTTGTCATAATATAATAATCGAATACCGATAATAAACTAATGATAAATCGCATTGATGACTATTTAACTATTGTTTTGAAAGAATTCACCATCATTGAACAAAAATTATATCAATATTATACATCAATTCATTCACTAATTTTCGTTAAAATACGTATTCTTCAAACATTTGTTTACTTAATAAAGCCAAACTACTACAAGAAAAAATTGAATATGCATAAACTGGGTTCGATTACATATATTTTAAATTATATTCAAACATATTGTTGTTTTGAATAAAATAGTAATGCTATAAATTATACAGTCAATTTCTGCGACGAATAATCCCCAAAAAATGATAATGGTGTTCAAGCACCACAAGTTTTTTTTTTTTACTTGCTGCATCATTAAATTGCAAATCCTAACTTAAATGTTTATCTGCTTAATTCAAACGAATAAATTGCTGATTATAAACATGTGTTTTTAACCTCGTTGAAAATGTCACTGAAAATAATTCAAATTTATCAGACCGTATTTCTACAAGTGTCTTTTTACACTATAATTTCTTGACATTATTAATAAAGGTATTAATTATTGGACAAAGGTAACTGTGATTAAAACATACTATTCTATTAAAATACAAATTAAAATTCGTTATGAAAATAAAAGATAATTTTCACTCAATGACATATTACATTTTCGTTTGTTAATTAATGTTATAACATTTATTTACCAATTATATAAATCTATATTGTACTAATAATAAATGTTGCATTAATTTGTATATTGTGTAACCTCATTTGATTTGTAAAAAAGCGGGAATAGTTTTGGTGATCGAGACTAAATTTGTAATTAAATACTAATAAACGTTAAGCTTTTTAGTTATGTGAAGGAATGAAATAGGGATTTTGACTTAATATCCACCCCTCTCACACTATTCGAAAGCGGTGTTTCATATAATCTAATATTTCGTTCATTTTTTAAATGTCTTATTGAAATGTTAAAAATTAAAATATATCTAACATGGATTTATAAAAGACAATTTTTAATTATAAAATTTTTAATATACTAACATTTTAATTTAATAAAAATGTTATTACCCTATTTATTTACGTGGTAACACAATAACAATTACATTTTAGATTCTGAACGGAGTGAAGAATGTATTGATTTTACAATGATGTGTGTTTTTTTTTTTTTTTTTTGTGTCTGTCGACACGTTTTGGGGCAGTAAAAATGCTTCGATTGCCTTATGTAGCAACTTTTCTGAAAGGAAAGTGAATCTATTTGGTACTTTAGGGGGTCAAAAGTTAAAAATTTCCAATATTTTTTAAATGCGACGGGAAAAACCATAAAAAAAATTTGGGAAAAACGGGAGTTTTTACGCAAAACCAGTTTTCGACATAATCAAATTTTTTATTTTGCTATAACTCAAAAACTAATCGATGTAAATACTTGAAATATTCACCAAATGTTAATATTAGCGTTCTCTATACACCATTAAATTTTCAAAGTATTTTGACTTTTATCAAGCTATTTATAGACGATTGAAATTTTCAATTTTTTTAAGTATTTTTTTTTTAAATAACGATAAAATTTTTTTGGCTGCCCAGAAAATCTTGAAAATTTAATACAAGGTTTCTTATAAGCTGTTCTTTAACTCATAAAAAAAAATCTAAAATCGTAAGTCACAATTTTTTTTATAACTGCTCAAAGTTCCAATTTATACGAAATATGTAAAAATCACGATAATTTGCAAGTTATTTTGTAGATAAAAATTCATAAAATTTTTTCTGTTCATACTTAAGGTTCAAAATTTTAACACTAGGTTATCTATAAGCTACTCTTCAAAAATCTTTAAAAAAATTTCTACCGGAATTAGAGGAAAAAATTTTATGACTGTTTGAAATTTAAATATTTACGAAATTGCATAAAATAGCGATTTATTGTCAAACGATTTTAAATATTTTTTATAATTCAAAAAGTATAAGTCGCAGATTTTTGAAATTTCTACCAGCTGTTAAGATTGGTATTTCCTTTGTGTCATATTTTTTTCAAAATATTATATTGATTTTTAAGCCACTTATAGGCATTTAAAATATTCGATTTTTTTACATTTTTTTTTTTATAATCGGTGATAAAAAAAATTTGGCTCGTACAAAATACTTGAAAATTTAATAGAAGATTCCACAGAAGTAGTTCTTAAAGTCATTCAAATATTATTAAAATCCATAGGCACAATTTTTTTTTATAAGCGTTTGAACAGCGAATATTGACAAAAAATTACATGTAAAATATAATATAATATATAATATTCTAGACTGACAATGATATTGGTTTTTTTTTAAAATGCTCTATCTCAAAAATGAAAAACCGCAACAACTTGAAATATTCACCAAATCTTTATATTGACGTTCTCTATACATGGTTAAGATTTCAAAGTATTTTGACATATTTTGACTTATTTATAGACAATTTAAATTTTCGATTTTTGTTAAATTTTAGATTCTGAACGGAGTGAAGAATGTATTGATTTTACAATGATGTGTGTTTTTTTTTTTTTTTTTTTTTTTTTTTGTGTCTGTCGACACGTTTTGGGGCAGTAAAAATGCTTCGATTGCCTTATGTAGCAACTTTTCTGAAAGGAAAGTGAATCTATTTGGTACTTTGGGGGGTCAAAAGTTAAAAATTTCCAATATTTTTTAAATGCGACGGGAAAAACCATAAAAAAATTTGGGAAAAACGGGAGTTTTTACGCAAAACCAGTTTTTGACATAATCAAATTTTTTATTTTGCTATAACTCAAAAACTAATGGATGTAAATACTTGAAATTTTCACCAAATGTTTAGATTAGCGTTCTCTATACACCATTAAATTTTCAAAGTATTTTGACTTTTATGAAGCTATTTATAGACAATTGAAATTTTCAATATTTTTAAGTATTTTTTTTTTAAATAACGATAAAATTTTTTTGGCTGCCTAGAAAATCTTGAAAATTTAATACAAGGTTTCTTATAAGTTGTTCCTTAACTCATAAAAAAAAATCTAAAATCGTAAGTCACAATTTTTTTTTATAAGTGCTCAAAGTTACAATTTATACGAAATATGTAAAAATCACGATAATTTGCAAGTTTTTTTGTAGTTAAAAATTCATAAAATTTTTTCTGTTCATACTTAAGGTTCAAAATTTTAACACGAGGTTATGTATAAGCTACTCTTCAAAAATCTTTAAAAAAATTTCTACCGGAATTAGAGGAAAAAATTTTATGACTGTTTGAAATTTAAATATTTACGAAATTGCATAAAATAGCGATTTATTCTCAAACGATTTTAAATATTTTTTATAATTCAAAAAGTATAAGTCGCAGATTTTTGAAATTTCTACCAGCTGTTAAGATTGGTATTTCCATTATGTCATATTTTTTTCAAACTATTATATTGATTTTTAAGCCAGTTATAGGCATTTAAAATATTCGATTTTTTTACATTTTTTTTTTATAATCGGTGATAAAAAAAATTTGACTCGTACAAAATACTTGAAAATTTAATAGAAGATTCCACAGAAGTAGTTCTTAAAGTCATTCAAAAATTATTAAAATCCATAGGCACAATTTTTTTTTATAAGCGTTTGAATAGCGAATATTGACAAAAAATTACATGTAAAATATAATATACTGTATAATATTCTAGACTGACAAAGATATTAATTTTTTTTTAAAATGCTCTAACTCAAAAATGAAAAACCGCAACAACTTGAAATTTTCACCAAATCTTTATATTGACGTTCTCTATACATGGTTAAGATTTCAAAGTATTTTGACATATTTTGACTTATTTATAGACAATTTAAATTTTCGATTTTTGTTAAATTTTTGTTTTTAAACATCTATAAAATTTAATTGATTGAGCGAAAACTCTTGAAAATTTTATACTAGGTTTATAATAAGTTAAACTTATCGTAACTAAAAAATATCGGTGATCGGTTAACTCAATTTTTTTTATAAGCCCTTAATTCTCAAATTTGTATAAAATGTGTAAAAATCACGATAATTTGCATGTTATTTTGTAGATAAAAATTCATAAAATTCTTTTGTTCATACTTAAGGTTCAAAATTTTAACACTAGGTTATCTATGAGCTACTCTTCAAAAATCTTTAAAAAAATTTTTACCGGACTAAGAGGAAAAAATTGTATGACTGTTTGAAATTTAAATATTTACGAAATTGCATAAAATAGCGATTTATTCTCAGACGATTTTAAATATTTGTTATAATTCAAAAAGTATAAGTCGCAGATTTTTGAAATTTCTACCAGCTGTTAAGATTGGTATTTCTTTTATGCAATATTTTTTTCAAAATATTATATTGATTTTTAAGCCACTTATAGTCATTTAAAATATTCGATTTTTTTACATTTTATTTTTATAATCGGTGATAAAAAAAATTTGGCTTCTACAAAATACTTGAAAATTTAATCGAAGATTCCACAGAAGTAGTTCTTAATGTCATTCAAAAATTATTAAAATCCATAGGCACAATTTTTTTTTATAAGCGTTTGAACATCGAATATTGACATAAAATTACATGTAAAATATAATATAATGTAGAATGTTCTAGACTGACAAATGATATCGGTTTTTTTAAAATGCCCTAACTCAAAAACGAAAAACCGCAACAACTTGAAATTATCATTAAATCTTTATATTGACTTTTTCTATACATGGTTAAAATTTCAAAGTATTTTGACATATTTTGACTTATTTATAGACAATTTAAATTTTCGGTTTTTCTAAATTTTTCGTTTAAAAATAAAATATACTTATATAATATTTATAAATAACATTGTATTATATTCTAGACTAACATATGAACTCCGTTCAGAATCGTTATTCGTATACAATGATATCTATCATTGCATTCAAATTTAACAAATCCATTATAATAATGACCTATCCTATAAGCGAGGTGCACTCCACCCCTAACTGTACAGCAGAGCGAGGCCCATCCGGTTCTTTTTGTTTTTAAACATCTATAAAATTTAATTGGTTGAGCGAAAACTCTTGAAAATTTTATACTAGGTTTATAATAAGTTAAACTTATCGTAACTAAAAAATATCGGTGATCGGTTAACTCAATTTTTTTTTTAAGCCTTTAATGCTCAAATTTGTATAAAATGTGTAAAAATCACGATAATTTGCAAGTTATTTTGTAGATAAAAATTCATAAAATTTTTTCTGTTCATACTTAAGGTTCAAAATTTTAACACTAGGTTATCTATGAGCTACTCTTCAAAAATCTTTAAAAAAATTTCTACCGGACTTAGAGGAAAAAATTGTATGACTGTTTGAAATTTAAATATTTACGAAACTGCATAAAATAGCGATTTATTCTCAGACGATTTTAAATATTTGTTATAATTCAAAAAGATTCATCGCAGATTTTTGAAATTTCTACCAGCTGTTAAGATTGGTATTTCTTTTATGCAATATTTTTTTCAAAATATTATATTGATTTTTAAGCCACTTATAGGCATTTAAAATATTCGATTTTTTTACATTTTTTTTTTTATAATCGGTGATAAAAAAAATTTGGCTCGTACAAAATACTTGAAAATTTAATAGAAGATTCCACAGAAGTAGTTCTTAAAGTCATTCAAATATTATTAAAATCCATAGGCACAATTTTTTTTTATAAGCGTTTGAACAGCGAATATTGACAAAAAATTACATGTAAAATATAATATAATATATAATATTCTAGACTGACAATGATATTGGTTTTTTTTTAAAATGCTCTATCTCAAAAATGAAAAACCGCAACAACTTGAAATATTCACCAAATCTTTATATTGACGTTCTCTATACATGGTTAAGATTTCAAAGTATTTTGACATATTTTGACTTATTTATAGACAATTTAAATTTTCGATTTTTGTTAAATTTTTGTTTTTAAACATCTATAAAATTTAATTGGTTGAGCGAAAACTCTTGAAAATTTTATACTAGGTTTATAATAAGTTAAACTTATCGTAACTAAAAAATATCGGTGATCGGTTAACTCAATTTTTTTTTTTAAGCCTTTAATGCTCAAATTTGTATAAAATGTGTAAAAATCACGATAATTTGCAAGTTATTTTGTAGATAAAAATTCATAAAATTTTTTCTGTTCATACTTAAGGTTCAAAATTTTAACACTAGGTTATCTATGAGCTACTCTTCAAAAATCTTTAAAAAAATTTCTACCGGACTTAGAGGAAAAAATTGTATGACTGTTTGAAATTTAAATATTTACGAAACTGCATAAAATAGCGATTTATTCTCAGACGATTTTAAATATTTGTTATAATTCAAAAAGATTCATCGCAGATTTTTGAAATTTCTACCAGCTGTTAAGATTGGTATTTCTTTTATGCAATATTTTTTTCAAAATATTATATTGATTTTTAAGCCACTTATAGTCATTTAAAATATTCGATTTTTTTACATTTTATTTTTATAATCGGTGATAAAAAAATTTTGGCTACTACAAAATACTTGAAAATTTAATCGAAGATTCCACAGAAGTAGTTCTTAATGTCATTCAAAAATTATTAAAATCCATAGGCACAATTTTTTTTTATAAGCGTTTGAACATCGAATATTGACATAAAATTACATGTAAAATATAATATAATGTAGAATGTTCTAGACTGACAAACTATATCGCTGTATGCAACTGCCAACCCATCCTAATTGAAAAATATATTTATCGTTTCAAAATAAAATATACTTTTTACAATGTTTATAAATAACAATGTATTATATCCTAGACAAACATATGAACTCCGTTCAGAATCGTTATTCGTATACAATGATATCTATCATTGCATTCAAATTTAACAAATCCATTATAATAATGACCTATCCTATAAGCGAGGTGCACTCAACCCCTAACTGTACAGCAGAGCGAGGCCCATCCGGTTCTTTTTTTTTTCAAATTAAATTCAATATTTGACGTAGTATTTATTAATAATATACGAATGAAAAATATACTCGTATTTGCTATAGCAATAAAATTTAAATCGCATAATTTTAATTAATGTATTTAGTTATATGCAGTCACTTAATTGCAAACCTCTGTAATAATAAATCGTAGGAAGTATAAGTCCAAGGTAAAATGTTTAAAGAGGAAATTTATATATTTTTTAATATTAGAAATTTTAAAATATATATTTAAAAAAAAAAATAAAAGATAAGTTTCTAGCATAACCTGTATGATTTATATATTTCAAGTAATTACTGTATTGATGAAAAAAAAAAAAAAAAATCTATAGAAATTCCATTATATAATTGTACAGTAATATTGCATAAATATTATATATAATTTTATATATATATATTCGTGCTAGTTGTATATTATATGTATATCTACTAAGGTTTTGGTCTGTCTGGTTACACTTAAGCTTACTTTAATATTTAAAATTTAATTTAATGACATCTAATTTAAAACATAGTGCATCATTTTGATAGAAATTCAGATTTACAAGAAATTTATTTACAAAATTCTGTGTTTAAAATTATTATTAATTGATTTTTATGATAATACTACATGGCTTCTAAAATATTATTACGACTTCAAATATTGTGACGTCTTTATTATTAGTATGAATTTATTGTGAGAATATTAAGAGAAAGATGTCTATGAAAACACCTGTTATACGATACCAAATAATCAACACTTGAAACTCAACTCCATTGGTCTCCCTAAAGTAAACACCAAGATACAGCTTTGTCTCTGAAGGGTCAAAGTAAGGAAAAGACACGTTCTAGGAAAGACAAACAGACAGTTACTCTGCCGGATTGAAGGTCGGATGAATGGTTATGATAACGTGTGGGTGGAAATGACGATCATTACGCACTCGTCAAGTGTCACTCGACTTATGACACGCTCTTTTTTTGAAAGGATCGCTATCCTCGTACTTCTAAAGAAAATAATATAATATGCATAAACGTACCAATGTGTATGTGTGTAAATATATACATTTTGTATGTTTCTACATTTTTTTTTTTTTTATTACGACAAACATTAATTGCCATAGTATTTTTCAATATTAAAAACAAATATATGTACATGACAGTTTCAGATTTTCTAATGTTTTACATTATTGTTATATATAAGTAACTGTATATATAGTTACATATATATGTAAAGATACATACATTTAATATAAATTTGAATAAAAACTCTATTTCAAGATAAATCATGCCTGACATAATTTCTAACAAGTGTTTTGAGAAACAATATTAAAGGCATAATGTTCCATTGGATTGCGTAAAAATTAGGATACTATTATTGTTTCGATATATACGGGCTCTGATGGAATTACAACAATCGTAACCATACTTCTAACAATATGCAGGCTATATCTAAAGTAATCGAACATAAATATTCAATAACCTATACAATTCGATAGTTTTATCTTGTTTATTTAACACGTACAGAAACGTATGAACAATATGTTCCTCGCAGAGTGTTTTATAACAATAATTATTTTTAATCTTGCTGATCTGTCGAAAATTACATTAGTATTTAGGTCAGCTGTTAACATAAACATTTATATGTCGAAATTATAATAGTCAAGTGTTAACGATATAATACATAAAACGACTTACGCATCGTTCGTAGAGGACACGTGTACTTCACTACATTGCCATATACGTTAATTCAATAAGTGCCGAGCCTATTTTTAAACAATAAACGAGTCTAACGATGGTCGAACAATGCGTTTATTTCATAATCTTACTATCGATGATGATAATGACGATTATTAAATTAGAATATACGAACGTGGTTGTGCATCCATGGAAAAACCGAAATAGATAATACAGAGTGCGGCAGAAAAACCTCCCTGATTTGTGAAACTTATAAATACCTCACCAAGTCAAATATCAAAAAAGTATATTTTGTTTATAAATTGTATATATAATGCCATTTTTGTAGAACTATTTTTAAAAGATATATCACTTAAGTGGTGACCCTCATTTTCAATTCACTGATTGAGTCTTTTTCAGCAGTTATCTATGATTTTACGGGTCATTTCGGGCGGGATGGCGGCAACTTCCTGAGTTTTTACCTCCTCAAAATGCTTCCACAGTTTCGGGACGATGTTGGTTCACTTGGCTTTTGAGATAGCCCTAAAGAAAAAAATCGCATTGGCTCAAATCTGGTGAACGCGGTGGCTACCCAATGTCACCGAGTAAAGAGACAATATGCCCGGGAAAAATTTCTCGCAAAATGTTAAATGAACGATGAGCTGTGTGGGCGGTAGCACCATCTTGTTGAAACCACACATTATCTTGTCCATATTCATTAAAAAAATCGTTAGATTTTGGCCAAAGAGAGTTTTCAAGCATCTCACAATAACAATTAGAGGTCACCGTTGCCGTAACGCCGTTTTCTTCAAAGAAATACGGATCCCACACACCAGACGCAAAAATGGCACACCAAATTTTTACTTTAAGGCTATAGAGTGGTTGCTGATGAAGTTCTTTAGAATTTTGTTGAGACCAGTACCGAAAGTTTTATTTATTAACCGTACCTCAAAAAATGAAAATGTGACTCGTCCGTAAAAAGCATAACATCTGTTAGAGGAATATTCCGAAGGATATCTTATAGCCGTCACTTAAGTCATATAATTTTTGAAAATAGTTTTAAAAAAATGGCATTATATGAAAAATTTATAAATAAAACATACTTTTTTAATATTTGACTTGGTTTGGTATTTATAAGTTTTACAAATCAGGGAGGTTTTTCTGCCGCACCCTGTATAATAGAGCGATGAAGCCTAGACGTAAAATAGAATAATCATGCTACACTATCATGGTGTAACCGTGATGTTTATTATTGTTTGTGTGAAATATATTTTTGTTTATATATATATAACCCGATACGTTACGGCTTGATGTAATATCCAGTCCCTATTGAAGTGATTAAATTGAATCTAGACCCACCACAATAGTACAGTTGATATCCCTGCACGTTAGGTCAAATGTCTCTTATTGTCGGATTTTGTTTTCATTAGAGCTTTTCAGATTTACTGCATTCTTCGATAATTCTATTCTTTATAAAATATCTTACACGATGTTAACTCAGTAATGTTATAGTTGTTATGTAGTTGGCGGATACATTTATAAAACTATTTAACTATGTGGATTGTAATGGAAAAATAAAATATTTTATTGTTCAACAATACTATTGGCTACATAACACGTTATTATTTTGACGACGAGTAGTCGAGTATTATAAGAAAACAATGTTTAGATTATCTGTAAACAATGAAGTAGTAACAGCTAACAGCGGCACTCAACCCTATTGCTGGGTGTATCAGCCGTTACACCTTGGAAATAAGAGGTGTGTGGGTACTGGAACTGTATGTTAAAACAATAAACATATTAATAATGATAATATTGCATTATTCGTGTTCTACGGTATAGTATCTAATTACGCTTGAAAAATACGTCTGGAGTGCCACTGGTTACTAATGCGACTGAACAATTAAAACTTGCTGTGTTATTTGGAGAAGCTACGGCGAACGAGAGACTGCGGTTAGTTCCGATTGCCAATGATTCGCAACCGAGAATCGGGGTAAAAGCTTTACGCTTTCGTGGACAAAGCAAAAACCTCCAAAAACCTATTTATCTTATAGAGCTCCATTGCTGGTGGTATCCCCTTATTCTTACCAATCGAATACCACCACTGCTGCGCGCGCGCGCGTGTCATACACTCACACGTGTTGTTTGCACAAAAGCGTCGATGATGGCGAAGGAACAAGCTCAGTAGAACTATTGTGTTTTCTTTCCTATTCTTGGTCTTTCTAGCGCCAATCGAGCGCACAAGTGATATTTCACCTCGTTTTTACACAGATTGACATGAAAGCAAACACAACGAGCGATTGGAGAGGAATGATATCCCCCAGAGGAGACCTCAAAGAAATGATCGATGGAACTTGCTTGTGTCCGTTCTTATATAAAACGATGACTGTTCAGCCCCGGATGTAATCAATAACGAGTCTGTGTCGACCTAGTGGGTGTTTTCTTTTCTTCTGTTGAATGGAAGTAAAAAGTATACCAATTTAAGGAAACGTTAAACTATAGAACAAGCCCACCTTATGTTTCATCATATCAAAATGGATCATTTGTACAAAACACGTGAAAAAAAACATGAGAATATGAATCATTATTGAATAATAAATATACTTTTAAATTAACTCACTTTTGTAACCTTAATCAGCGCATATTTATTTTAATAGATCATTTATCAAGTTAAAAAAAAAAACATGCACGTAGAATATAAATATAAAAGATATATTCAGTTTATTAAAAAATTAAACAGTAATTTCGAATAGGATTTTGCCTTATATCTTATGAAACCAATAGACACGTTTCACAGCAATGATATGAAATGATTTTATCCTGGGAAATATGTATATTGCTGAAATAATTAAAACTTTATTTTATCGCTAACTTAATGTATTTGATAAAAATATATATTTTGTCATTATAAAATTATATTTAATTCCACATCATAGCACGTTAACAACCTGATATGAAGTTATAAATAGGTTTTGACGTTTATGAGGGTTAACAAAATCTACACGGTCTAGTCGTCCAAGACGTTACATCGTTTTCACCCCATCAGACTACCGTTTAATTGACGAGTTTGATCAATATTTGCGTTTAACCATCGGAAATTTACCCATGTATGTATGTATGTATGCATGTATTTGGCGGATAACAACAACAAATGACCACCGCCTACCACATTACTTCCTTACCCATCAACTACCGAATGACGTCAACCACAAAACCCTTTTTGTATCCTCAACATGCATCCACATGCATGTGTACACTACATATGTGTGTATATTGGGTTGAGATTTCGACAGGTAAAATTAGACCCAACGGCCCTCGCCATTATACTATACTTGTTGCCTTCTGAACCATCACTGATCATCACCCGTCCCAAGTTAATACATGATCGAGAACAACGAATTTTACCCATTACTTTTTGTTATAAAATTATTCACATGTATATTTATAGAATAGAATTTTGTATTATCAATATTATTTATAAATCTCATCGCAGCAGGTAAAACAAAGCATTTTTAAACTAGAGATGATTTATATTATATATATATTTTTTTTTTTTTATACCTATATATACATAAATTCAAATAAACTACATTTAACTGAACTATTTATGAACAAAACAATTCAAACAAGTACTATTATTTTTTTTTTAACTAAATCTCAGTACGCATTTTACTGTGTCTAAAATGTATTCATGATCATATTTACCGCGTGAAAAACCAACGGATATTTCTTAGTTAATGTTTTAAAAATTTGATCCGTATAAAATAATAATCAAAGTTTTTTTCTGAAGTTTTCTTTTATCAGCTTAGAGGTTCAAAATGATCTGTGAAGCTTTTATTTAAAATCATAAGCAACTTTTTTTTCTGTTTGAGTCGAGAACTGGGCGGGAACTGTCATAATTATAGGCAACTAGACTGAGCAATAAGTAATGTATACATTCTGAGAGAAAGTTTGAATTTCCTATAAAAAATTCATATTGAACGTATTTCTTGCTTTAATAATAGAACATCCAGTAGATTTATTAAGATAATAGCAGAAGAAAATATTGACGCAACAAAAATAATATGTGTATGAAACTAGTGTAAACGCGAAGTATTTTTTTTTTTGTTGTTGTTATAAGTATTGCTTTAAGAAAATTGCCGTCTGTTGAATAGTATATATTGATTTGGAGCACGACATTTGAGGGGTCTATATTCACACTGTAGGAATGTGTACTGTTTGTGATCTTTAACTCAGTGGCAATATTATAGTGGTATTATTGTAGTAATAACGGCAAGCAAATAGTCTGGCTCGGATTGTCATATGATAACGGCAAAGTACAGACAGTATAACGTCACGCATGGATTATAATGCCGTATCGCGTTCCGCCAGACGTGTCGAGCCCGTTTAGGGTATAATTCAAATTCACAGATGAATGACTAACATTTTGATGAATTTGATAAATGAATTCAGAAATTATAAACATACAATTCTGTAAATATGATAAAAATCAAATTTATATTTAGGGCACATACGACTTGGATTGAAACCAACTCTACCAGATCTCCATTTTATGTCAAAATATTTAATTTTCTACATGTAACTATAATTTCTGAGAACTACTATTGCAGAGATTCAACAAAGATAAACTGAAATACATATATAAAAATCAACAATACTTCCCATTATTTAACATACACTTATATTATATTGAAGTTATTTATTACGAAGAAATTAAAAGTTTACGACAAGAAGAAACCTTTTACGAAATAACGATTTTGAAATTCAAAGAAAATAATTGTATGTTAATTTAGAATGAAAATAATCAAATTCGTATTCTCATATATTAGTATCCATGTTTGCAGTATATAACAATATATTAGCAGTTTAATTGGTCCATTAGTAAAAGTACAAGAAATTAAAAGCTTTTATACTGTTATAATATAAACATCACGTACCAATAAGTTCAACACAGAGTTGGATAAAATCGTATAGGCAAAATATTATTTTTGAGTTTTTAATAAAATATAAATATAAATATTTTCTGAAATATTATAGTTTTAATACTTAATACCTACATATACCTACATAATTTTTGTAAAAATTAAAAAATAATTTTAAAAAGAAAATATTTATAAATAACTTAAAAAAATATGAACTTGTTCTAGGTTATTCGAAATAATTTCTAACAAATTTAAAAAAAATAAATCGTAAATTATTTGTTTTGACGTTAATTTTTTGAAAATAGTTTTTAATTATAACAACTGAGCCGTAGTTAAGTGCTCAAAAGCTTTTTATAGTCGAACGAAAGACTGGTGTTGTTGTAAAGGTTACAAAATCCTCTGCTAATGAGAGCGTTTGAATTTGTGTACATTTTATTATATTCATCACACTCGATCAAAAGTGTAAAAAAAGAAAAAAAGAATGGGCTAGTAACGAGTGTAATTAACTTTTTTCCAAAACCATTCGTAGAACATTCTACCACACGATGCATGATTAAAAGGTCAATTTCACCATTCCTGTTCATTCAAACACATTTTTTCGATTTATATTAAAACTAGACATTATAACATACCCTCGTTAGCTTGGAGAATGTTGAATAAAAGATAGTATTCTGCCTCTACTATATTTTACAGCCGCTCCTACGGCCATTCTTTTCCACTGCTACCTTTATAGGGATGCGAACGGGTTCTCTTTAATAATGTTAATGCCTCAGCACCTGTACGAATGATTTGTTCCCTCTTTTATTTGCGCTCCAGACAGTATAAAACATTGAATTTCACGCAAACAATAGACCCTATAGTTTTCAGAAAGTAAAAATAAAACTATATTCGTTAGAGCAGTGTTATAAGGGCATATTATTTTCGTAACAATAAAAAAAATAATAATAATATTATATAAACAGTAGTTCGCAGAAAAATATTTCAATTGAAATGCTATAACCAAAAATATTCTTTCCCCCGTAAGATTGATAATATTCCAATAAGGGTTGTTTATAGTGAATTTATGAAATCCCAGTTAAACATTTTCATTCTTTGATAGAATTTCTTGGATGTTGGAAAAACCAAGATACTTCTCAGTTTCACTTTACTTATTATTTGAATTTTCAACATAACACAATAAATCTATGCAAAATATAAGTTAAAAATTATTACAAAATTCGGAATTTTTTATTATTATTATTATTTTTTTTTATAAAAAAAAATTACAATCTGTACAATATTTAAGAATAATAATACATTACTAAATTTAAAAATTACATAAACAATACCATAAATATAAATATATCTCTGAAATCACACTATGAAATAGAACGTGCAGATAAACTATTGGTAAAAAATACTCAACAATCAGCAAAAATCAAATCTTACCCAATTACAAAGACGACATTGAAAAAAGATTCTATATATTATTCGTATAAATAAGAAAATTTTAACTTTTTAATTATTTATATTAATATTTTTAAAATTGTCAATTTTTTTTGTATAATTTAAAGCCTGCTATAATATTTATGTAAATTGTGTTTACAATCGTTTGAACAATTATGAATATAGGTATATATTTTTTTTATGTCAAACTACATACGTTTATAGGAGTCATCAATTATAAAGCATAAAAAAAATACAAATTTTATTATACTTAAGAAAATATTAAAAATGCATATATATATATATATATATATATATATATATATATATATTCTATCAGTGTAAATTTGAATTCATCTATCTACACATTATTTTACACGTTTATTTGTTCGTATCAATTAAATTTAAAATAAATCACTTAAAAAATAAAAGTTTGTGCAATATTCATTCAACATTCCCACAAATTTATTAAAATGATTATAATTTACATTTGATTTATTTTGTTTCCAGGTAAATTATGAAAACGAGGAATAAGAATATATAATGCATAACATTCATGCATCCATTTAATGGATTAACGTGTAAAGTATGTATATCGTGTGGAAATAAACTGTAATAATATAGACTCGTAGCATTTTAACATTATATTTTCTAATTATAGGATAAATTATACTAAAAAAAAATATGCAATTATAATACAAAATTAGTATTTTTCTGCGTTTTTTAGAAAAATATTTGATATTTTTATCTACTTTATTAAAAAAAATATTATAGAACTATTTAAAATTTAAACATATATGTTTAAAATATGTTTTTGGTTTTGTCCACTTTATCTTATTACACATTTCAATACCTAAGTATTTAACAGATTTAGATATGATAATTGTATCACAAAAGCCAATTGTTGGTATAATGTGTTTATGTATATTTATTTATATGTATTCTATTTTCTGTCAAATCATGAAAACATATATATAATAATAATTATAATATTATATACAAAATATATTTGTGTACAACTTTAATTTCATAGAATAAATAATAATATTAATTTTAATTAAAAAAAAAAAGCCAGCATCACTAAAATAACAATTGCGATTTTAAAACTATTGAATAGCATAGATTTTACTAATAAAAAAAAAAAATCAGTATTCAGTGAAAAGATAATATTTTAATTTCAATCTGAGTGCTACATTATCTTTTCTATACCTACATAATTTTTAATAGTTTAAACATTTAAATTTTTATGTAGTTATGACAGAATCAATTTTTTCGTAATAATTGTACGTTAATGTATATATAATTATAGATAAGATGATTATCAAGATAATGGCTATATTTTTTATATTAAGTAAATCAAAAATCTAATAATTTAGACGCATTATTGATATTTGATTTTATAGCAGTTTAATTGTAAGCTAGTTTTTTATCTGTGGAATATGAATTGTATTTTGATCAAAAACAGTTAATAAGCAAAATAATAGGTTAAGGGTTCGAATATAAGTGCGAAAAACGATACATCATATACAGTAATGTAAAATTACATGATTTCAAGTTTATAATACTTAATTATACTTATATATTATTATTTTATCTTTATAAATTACGTATTAATATAACTATTGAGTATATAAAAAATATATTTTAAATATCAAACTTGAAACCCATATGACAGATATATTACGTGATTTTATTTTTTAGAGTACTTACCGTGCCGATTATAATATATGTAGTGTTCAAAAGGTATAGCGTAAACACAAATATTAAGTTGAAAAGTTGTCGAAATATAATACCGGAGAAATATCTAAACGCCGTAGGAGAATAAAATAATTTTAAATAAAGATTTTATTCTCTGTGAATTCGAGTGATTTTGTCGGTCGAAACTTTAATAACTCTGTCATCATAAGAAATCTGGTGTACACACAGTGGTATCAGTATAGCGAAAGTAGTGTTTCTAAAAGTATAAGAGAGGATGGTAAAAACTTTTCCTTCTCGACTCATATTTATTTTTATTATATATTTTTTTATTCTCGAGATTTTGATACTCCCTATGGTCTAAACTCTGGCTCGTGTGATTAAACTTTAAACAATGCAAACTTTATCGAACGATATTAAGCCGGTCTTGAAATGATTTATACACGTAATGACTGGTCAGTGACCGCGAAGTTAAAATCCATAGGTACTCATGTGCGTTATGCAGTTTTTATACCGCTATTGCGCTGCGTTGTACCACACATTATTTAATATAACGCGTGTAGTGTTTGAGAACGGGAAAATATGGTCGGAAAAATATCCTGTGTACGACCTAGATGCGTTCAGGCAATTTTGATTGATTCGCCGTTCACACACGGCGAGGGTTCCTGGCAGCGGTGTAGTATAGTATTGAGCTCCATGGACTCCCGGTGATTTAGTATCCGGTGAGCGCCCCTCTACCGGAAACGGAAAACGCTGGCCAACCGCGGAAAATTCACACTTTTGATGAATGGCTAGTGGTACAAAATACACGCGCGCACACACGAGTAATACTCTCTCGATGCACACGCGCGCACAAAATAATATTTTCTTATCATTCCGCAATTCAATTCTATATGTGTGTTATACTGTTCCGAAATATGATGAGCATCATTTGCCATCTGCGGTCTATACATTTTTGAAATTGCCACTGACAAACTTTATACTCCATAGATGGACTCGGTGAATATCATTTCAAATGTAAACTATAAACATACATACTTGGCATGTAGTTACTAAAATAGATTTGAGTAACTAAAGGTTAGCGAGTAAAATTTTAACCAATAATAATACATCATAGTAAATAAATTTCCTTTTTCACGATTAATATACATGGGTGATTATAATTGTTATAGCCACTGCTAATTATTATATCATATTAATAAAAGAAAAAAAATTAAGACACTCACCTTTATGATCAGGAATGTCATTGATAATTTTATAAGGAAATTATTTTATATGATTCTTAAGTGAGTCGTTGTTGTGATTGGAATCCGGTTTGCTTGTCACTAGAATAGTCACAAATCAAAATTCATTACGATCCCAAATGGGACTAATTTATATGTGTCAATATCAAAGGTGTCCGAAGGGACAAGACAACTAGAGATTGGTCATTCGTATTCATTTAGTTCTAGGATCGTGGTGCGTTACATTCGCAAAACGAATTGCACCCTTCGGGAAACATTTCGCATCGAGGGTTTGCGCCACAGTCAAAATCAATATTTTATTTATGAGCCAAGAGGTAAAAAACCACTATGCTTTTTGTTTGTATGTAACTAAACGATTAATTAAAATTTGTGTTTCGCTATTAATACTAATTAAAAAAAAATACCACCATTAAATAACATCTAGAAATTAATGTACCTAAAAGGTAAAAGGTTTATCGAATGTTGAATATTCTTCCAACATGAATATCATTTATATATGTATAGATTTCATTAGATTATATTTATTTTTTTATTATGCTTTTGGAGATATATAAAACGAGAAGACATATGAGTAGTGTGTAAAATTAAAGGGATGAATGATGAATGGTGACTTAATTGAATGACAGATTCTGGAAGAGTCCCAGTAGTTGAAGTTTTCCCGGATAAAGTTCGGTCACGTTCACGCGAGTTCTCTAAATTCATATCATGCTACTTCATAGCAGTTTTATCATAGTACCAAATGCCTTAGAGTTGGTATTTTCAATCTCATATATCTCTTCAATGCTTCATATAATACTACTCACTCTTATCAAGAATATACTAAACTATTATTTGCATATTACGTCTAGAACGTCGTGGTTAAGCTTTATGCGTAAGTTCAAGATTATTATAATATTTGTGTTATACTTTAGTTTAAACAAGTATATTAATATTATCCGAAATGATAAGGAATATTTTTGTCATTTTATAAAATCAATATCATAAGTTCCTAATAATATAAATGTATCAAACAACAGTTCAAGGTTTTAAATAATCTATCTTAATACCTATATCACAAATTTAATTAAATTAATTTCGATTGGATAATAAATACAATTTAATTTATGTACTGTAAAAGAATTAAGATCGTACATGTTTATATTAGTGTTTTAAAAGGTAACATATTGTTAGTATCATTTATAGGTAAAATGATATTTATTTTGTTTCTCATAGCACTGAATGCATTGTGTTCCAAATTTTAATCCAAAGTTAAACATTTTTTAAGCTTTGTAAAGTAAATAAAAAAAAATGAATAATACTGCGGAATGTTTTAATTTACAATTACTACATGCAAAAAGGGGAATAGTATTGAGAACAAAACTGTAGTGATTTCATTAAGTTTTGTTTCATAAAAGAAGCACCGTTAACGGTTTACCATAACCGTGTCTCGCCGTTCTGCATACCGTACATACCAAACTATACAGTACACGGTATGGTTTATAACATACAACACCAGGTATAAATGCACAGCCGGGAAATTCGCAATTTCGTATAAAAACGTCCAACGACATTTCAATTAATTTGTCACACCGTAGCATATTACACAACGATTCGGGTACGTACACAGCACCGTACGGAAGACTGGTACAACCGTCGTCATGTACTCTTATGCGACGTCCTAATAATAAAATATCCATTAACCACGTGATGAATAATAACGATACCGCTTGTTTAACGGTCATCACGAACAGCAACCGTCGTATACGCATTGATACGGCGCTAATATTTCGTACTTTTCCCTCGACAGCCCGTTTTCCCGTACGCCTCTACGTATCCGTACGCCGCCCCCTAACCCACTATTTATGCATAATACGCGCGTACGGCCGTAACAATTTATCACCGAAAACCATTTTTAACCATACCTTGAGAATAAGGCGGGTAAACGTGTACGCGCCCAAAGCACACGACTGTTGCGAAATGGAGTGCACGGGGGCCGCCCGTTGTCTCACCCTCCCCCCCCCCCCCACTCGCATCGAGCGTATATGTATACCGATAAATACAATCCGTGCCGCCTGCCGTTGTCGTGCTTCGTAATCATTATTCTTGCGCCGCGGCGACGGCGAACACAGAAAACGGCGCTTTTGACGTGTCCCATCACGCCGCACCGTCGCTGCAGCCGCGCACTGAATTCGAAAATCCTTTCCTACAAACACCGTGTAGCCGTTATACTTATAAAATGTACCCGAACACAACTGTGAAGTGTGAGAACAATGCGGTTACAAGCAGCACCGAAAGGTGTCTTTGTCCCGGAACTATAACGATGCGCGAGGGGAAGAGTTTTTGGGGTCGGGGGTAGGATAAGAATGTTTAATAACTTAGACGCGCCTATACATATACATATATAGGTACATACATTCACACCGCCACTCCTGCGGTCCACCGTTCGTGTTTATAAATAATTGTTCGCCTTATACACGCACCTAGATATATATATATATACATACGCACTGCGGCAGTCTTCAAGATTCATATTTAACCGTCCCGTGTTTTCCGCCCTTCCTATATATATATATATATATATATATATATATATATATATATATATATATATGTATGTGTATAAATATATATTATATAACGTTATATAGCACCTAACCACCTCACCTGCCGCGCATCACCCGTTCGTTCATATTACATTCGCTGCGATCGCGGGGCGACGACGACGCGGCCGCTTGTTCGCGGTTTGGTCCGCTGTTTCTGCGCGTCGCGTTTAAACACGAGTTTCGGTCGGGTGGCGCGCGCGCGTGCTCCCGTTGTTCGTGTATTATTATTAATGAAACGACGCGCCAGTACAGAACCCGCTTAGCTCTTTCTGATAAATGGATAGTAAAACGTGATTAATAATTTCGGCGCGATTTCGCGTCAACGCCCCATCTGCGGTGAGGGAGGGCGGGGGGGGGATGGGCGGCGGGCTGAGGTTAAAGTCTCCTATTTCGGGTGGATGCGACAGGTTGCACGCACACACAACCTGTGTTTAGGAACGTACGCAGTGCACGAATATACACGTAAACATTTAATGCTGCAGCATCATTCAGAAAACGTGCACATTTGAATAAATCTCACAGTGGTGAGAAAAAATTGATTTTATCGAATCGAACACAGACTCTACGTTACACGTGTTGTGGTGCCAAAAAGTCTAATGGCTAAAAATATCATGTTTTGAATTGATGTCCATATGTACGCGTATGTACTCCCGAAATCGAACGATAAATGCTGTTGAAAATGGTCCTTTTCCAGCATCACTAAAATCAAATATATGCATTACATCTATGACCTGATTAGACCGTTAATTGTTTTTAATGAAAAAAATGATTGAAAAGTGAAAACTGACTATGACCTCAAAACATTATTAATAGCTTGTTAACACAGAATGAGACTCACGTTTCCATTTCAAGAATGTTTAATTGCAAATTGACATTTTATGATATTTTAATATCACATAACGGGTGGATTCTTTTCAATAAGAAAAAAAAAAAAAAATGATTTACGTCTCTGTTTTACGTTTGTTACACCATAGAGTTAGAGTTATTTAAAATTTTCCCATCTTTCTGGAACACTCTTTACATGTTATATCGGAATCTTGCCCCGGGTAATAAATATAGCGAGATGCGTGGTGTGTACGTGCGGGTTCGCAAAAGGAACGACGGGGGTAACGCTTCGAGTTACGGATACGTAGATCGGTAGCGGTTGTCGGGGGCTCGGATGTGGTTGAAATGTTGTCAAAACGTGTGCGCGCGGTGTGTTGTAAATGCGGTGGCAGCGGCGGGAACACGCAGCTTTGGTCGCAATCGTTTGAGAAAAATAAAGCAAAGAAGAAAATATACATTAGTGTATCCGCGTGTGTGTTATACGTTTTCCCGTGAACTTTGAACCACATCCGTTTTTTGTGCGTTATATTTTCCGTAAGGACGTTTATCAATATATATATAGCCGCGAGTCACTGTACGACCGCAATGATTGCAAACAGTATGTAATAAATAATGTATAATACTGCTATACTTGTAATCAATGTTACGACATGTATTTTTGAGAATCGACAAAAACCCGGATGTTGTCCGAAACATTTTTTTTTCTTCGACAATAACGTTGCCGCCGAGAAAATGTTATAAAATCTAGATTGTTACATTTTTTAGGAAAAATAAATAATTACGAAAATGTATTGATATAATATTTTTTTAAATACAATTCGAATACTGTAAAGTAAAATTCGGTTCTTCGTTACTCACTTATGACATTTTGTAAACGACCGATAGAGGTTTTCAAAACGACATTTCATTTTTCATAATAAAATTACCATACAAAATAATTTAAGTTAAACACTTGATTACATTTTTACATTCCCAATTTAACTGAGAACAGAAAAAAGATTTTTTGCAAATACATTCACCTTATGTAAAATTGTATACCGATGACTAATGAAATGTTGAATCATTAATATATTTTTTTATACTTATCTCCTACATCATACAATAAAATAATTTACTTTTACATTTCTATAACAAAACGGGATTGTGTTCTCCGAGGGTAATAATTATTATCTATAATAGTTTTATTTGAACGAACTTAACCCAACAGACACATAACTACCATGTATTATTCTCTTCTCGTATCGATCGAGCCCCGTGGCAACAATTTTTGCCCTCTTTTTTTTTTTTTTCGTTTGTCCTTGTCTTGAACTTAAACGAATCACATGTTCTAAATCCATAGCCACCGTTACCGTTACCGTCCATTAACCGTGATGTGGTCGGGTAAATGGCCTACGACGGTATCCTAATCGAAGGAAACTTTCATTCAGACATACCACATATTGAAAAATTTTCTTTTCTAATGTGATTTTCGAAAGTCATATGATAGTATTAGTGTAATATCTTATAATACAGGTGTTAAAGAAATAAACAACTCCATTCATCTTATCTGGATTTTTGATCGCAACCAAATTCATACAATTTTAATTTTAACTTCAATACTTATGGAAAACAAAATGTTATTAAAATTTTTTTTTAATAAAATAATAAGACAAAACAAAAATTGGTAAATGGTTGATACTCGTAAATTTATACTTATATAAATATTATTTGTAAATAAATAAATAAATAAATGCGTAATCTTAAGTATTATGATTAGTGTGTTGTATGATCAGTTTAGAATTAAAAATTCATCATTAGATAATTTACAAAGATGATTTTTTTTTTTTTTATTACACTTATTATTATGTGTTAAATAAACGTATAATAAACTGATTGAAAAGAATATCCATTGTTTTAGTATTATATGGATAAATGATAAATAAACTATTACATTTTTGATAAATAGTATCGTATAATTTAATGAATATATAAAGTATAATTATATTTTTACATTTTTATACTCGTAATGCTTCTTTTCTATGGTATAATAAGGCTATTCAGTAGAAAAATTTGTTGGAAATCATTTTTTTTTTAGTTGAAATTTAAACATTTATAGTTAATTATATATATAGTATATAGTTTTTAAATACTAAAAAGTTTTTAAAGTTTAATATTCATTTAACTGAACTTTTTACTAAAATATGTAATATATCTTGTTTTCTCTGTGTATTATCTTGGATTTGTTTTATTTAGTATACGTACATGTCTCCTTGATCTAATTGATTTATTAAATGAATATTGTCTTTGTAATAAATAAAATAAATCTTTTTTGTTGATTTCTTAAGTACGAATATGTAAAATAATCAATCGTACATAAAATTCCGTGTTAAACAATAATTAAGTTTATGCGAATAATCGTCAATCAAAATAGCATTATTATTTGTATCACATATGCATAATATTATATGGAATAAAGGGACCATGGATGAAGCAAAAACATGGCAAGTTTTCAAACACATATACAGAAAGTTAAAAGATTTTCATTGATTTTAGTTAAGAGCCTTTTTTTTATTTACGTTTTGTTGACGAGGGTATCTGGTCGTTATATAGCGATGCTTATTTGTCAATTGGTCTTGCGTCATACAGGCCTGTCGGTCCAAGATAACCGCACTCCAATATATTTATCGAATCCGAAACCCAGCATAATGCTAACCAATTTGTACTGATGCTTTTTACAGGTAATAAAAAAATCACCTTTTATCAATATCTATGATTTTCTTTTTTGTCATTTATACAGATTTTAAACATAATTGGACACATTTTATTTGAATTTTATTGAAATAACATATATTATTATTATTTTTTTCTTACTAACTACGTCAAACTTTGTACGTAAACATACGTTAATTATAAATATCATTGTAATATATTAGTACAAGTATACGAGTAAAGAGCCCATGAATGTATAATATCATGTAATATTATTTACGGATATTTAAAGTTAACAATTGATATACAATTCTGTTTTAGATATGTTTTTAATTTTGTTCTGACATTTTGAACCTATTACTGGTTCCATCTTTAAAAGTATGTTTTCACCGTTTCTCTGTTATTCGGACATATATGTGCACAGTGGCGTACATTCAATTTTGCTCTGGGGTACAAAAATAACCTACACAAAAACCTTCCTTTTAAAACTACCCATTTTCCTTACAAACGGATATAAATATTAATAGGTAAAATAACAAAAGTTATAACAAGTTCAAAGAGTAACAATGAAACTACGAATATATTACACGTCATCAATAATATCACAATTTTCATCTTTATTTTTTGGGGCTGGGAGGTTTGAACCCTCTCCACACCCCTCTCTCCTATATGCACTACTGCATATGCATATATATATATATATTTATTTATATAATCAATATCAATAAATAATTATCAGAGAATATCAATTGTATATAGAACCAGAATAATATTTAAAAAATATATTATAAAGAATCTTCTTATGATTTTGTAACTGTACCTTATCAATATATATATAAAAATTAAATTTATAATTTCATAATATATTAAATGGTGCATTAAAAGTACAGACTTGCTTATGAATGATCATTATGATTAACAATACCAATAATGTTAACCTAGTAATTAAATGATTTATTGTATATTGGTTCAATAATATGATTGCGATTTGACTTAACAGTATGAAATGTATTAAATAAAATAATTAACTTTTTAGATAATATTGAAAAATATTATTTAAAGAAACACATATATTTCAATATATGGTATAGGAGCATGACATTTTGAAGTATAATAATAAATAATATATATTTATTGATACGTCATACACGTACACTGTATACGTGATGGATTAATACCACAGCCGTAGCTTCGGAATAAAGAACAAGCAAAAATATTTCATATATTATTTGTTCAGATTTAGAAATGTGAAGAAACATTAAACTAATTAATGTTGAAAAAAATATGCATATGAAATTATAACGCAATCAAAAAGGACCATAATATATAAAGGGTTACGAAATATGGCTAAAGGCCAAAAGGGTGTTTCTGTTATGTGTGTGGAACGCGTAATTGGAAATTTAATGGACTCAGCGAATGGTTTTCACGCACCAGAACCTGACTTGGATGTGAAACAAGAAAACAATAACCCACGAAATAACAAGGTATTCGATCAATTCTTCGTGAAGATAAAATTCCTACGAATTCATTTGACCGTTATATATATACCCGACGGAGCAAAATTTAGGGATAATTATTCTCTTCGTTTTTTGAATCCAAAATGTTATATGAACACATACAATGACGGTTGGATAATATTATATTAAATCAATAATCTTCGTAGGTATAGGTATATAACACGTAAGACTGTCAGTAGCGGAAGTCCGTATTGCACGTGTGCAACTTGATATTTCCTTCAAACCTTTGTTGCGCTGTTTCTGCAGTGCAGGTGTATGGTTATAGTTTATTTATTCTCCCTCGAGCGATTTAAAACCGAATAGTTGATCAATAACTAATTTCATTCTAGATTTTTAAAGCAAATGTGTGTATAAGTACTGTCGATCGAAAGATCGGTCAGCCGGTTTTCTCTGTCCGCTACATTTTGATATGTCATATGTTGGAATTAAGAGTGACCGATGGTAGACCAGTTACTCGATCAGTTGAGCACCAAAACAATGTATAATTCTATAAACGATATAAGCTCGGTCACGTTTTCCCAAAGAACAGCGGATGCAAGAGTTCAACGTTATTTGTATTTATACTGTTACATACGTATAGCGTGAATGAAATTCAGTCACTTGATTAGTGAAGATCAATTACCAGAGGAGTGCACGGAATCAGAAATATACGTTCAAGTTACGATCGTTGATTAACTACACGAGTAGTATGTTGTATGGGATAGCAAGCTATATATTAAATGGAGTAAGCTCGTTATAGGTTAGCTGCAGGATATAGACTGATTTGTTGAACAATTAAAATACCAAGAAAAACTTCTTGGAAAACTTATTTCGTATGATAACAATACAAAATAATTAAACAAGTTTACAAATATATATATACAAGTTTTACTTAATACTTTTAGAAAAAATTATTTAAAAAGTCGATTAATTATATCGTATAAAACACGAATCATTGAAAAGATGTGCAATGTCTACAAGCAATAATAGTTAAAACTCAAGTTTCACACAAAAGATTATACAAATGTTTTAAAAATATAAAGTCGTATAACTTTAGAATGTGTATAATACATTTGAATTCTGTATATATTCAGTTTTATCAATTAATACGAAAAACATACATTTTATTAAATATATTTTATAAAAATTAATGATTTGTCAGAATTTATAATTTATTTTCAACATTCTCGGTAGAAATTATGAAATTTGAAATCATTGATTTTATTTGTTGTAAACTATTAACAACATTTACATAATACATACCTTTAATATTTTTATAATTTTATATTGTGTATTCGATATACATACGTAGTATATTACTTTAAATTATTTAGGTACCGAGATTATTTTTATTTATGGCTAATTAAACAACACATAATGTATTGTTTAATGTTCTTTAAATAAAATATTTTATGAGTCAGTATAATTATTAACAGTATAGTATTTAAATAATAATGAATAACATTTTCTTTTTTCTCAGTAAAAAATTTAAACCTTAACAGTTTACAAAAATGTAAACTACTTCTTCCATTTAAAACATAAAATTCATAGAAAAAGTAAACAACATTTTTAATTTTGCGAATAAAGTATACATTATGAAAATGAATTAAAGTTCAAAAATGAATTGTACTCGCGGCATGATTGTTATTGTTATCAATAAAATTCTAACAGCTCAATTCAGACTCCACGTGGATAATACCAGTATGTGCGACACTACACCAAGGAAATTTATGCCATTGTGATACGCACATACAACATTTACCCACCGATAGAGATAGTGGAGGTTAAGGGTGAATATGATACGTACATATTGTATTTATGTATTGAACAAAACAGACCTGATATTATTATCGTCATAGTTGTCCTCCCTTCGCTGAAACTTTGGACGTTTACTGAACTGTACCCCTCAGCTTCTTCAAAACAATCCTTTTCAAAACGAGCTCGAGGGATTGGAAGAAATGTGAATGATAAACTTTTTGAGACATTCGCTAAGTTAATTTAAGCCGAAAAAATACGGCTGAATCGTTACGAACTTGGCGGGGGACGTCCGCCCAGCGTGTAGAAATACCATGTCTTCTATTGTCACACATTCACGCTCGTGTGGAAGTCTAATAAAATTATCTTCAACATATACTAGACATCCCTTCTTATTTTCGAGCATATGATGGATAATCAAATAAGTTTATGCTGTGAAATATTGCGAAGTTTACATTTTTATCTAAGAAAAAAGAGAACGTTATTCAAATAAATAAATATTCTTTTGAAACATTTCGAAAACCGACGTCCACTTCTTTTTCATGCTAATTTAAAGGTAGTATGCAACTTTTCGAGTGTGAAAACAACGGGATTTCCTGCGTAACGTGGGCATAATTTTTACACAAGGGGTTGCTCCCCAGAGAACGAAGCTAGTGGCCACTACTACTCACGTAATTTATCATAACGTTCGTTGATGTTGCTGCTACTGATCGCGCAAGCTCGTTTCAGCCACTTTTGGCCAGACGCCATTATGTAAATAAGCTCTAAACTACCTTACTACATAGACGTAAAATATAATATATATATATATATATATATATAAAACAAAGATCTTTTAGTTATTTACGTTAAAAAAATATTACCAATTTTTATTTGTTACTGTTTTTATTGATCAACACTTTATTAGGAGAGGGAGCGAGAAAGTAATATATACGCGAAATATATCCTCGAAAAGTGTATTTTATTCGCCAGGGACATATGAATTGCCTACAGGAGTATAATAGGAGAGAGGGTATCAGCGATTGTACATAAATCAAAGCGAACAGCTATAGAGGGACATTGGGCGCTGAAGATATTAGATATATGGATATGATATTCCATAAATTGACCGTTTTTCCGATGACGACACGTACGCCGTTGAAAATGAAAATAATGACCATCGGTGACCGCAATTTGTCCAGAGCCAGTTTTGTTTTACACATTCATATAAATGATAAGCTACTAGAAGGGACAGAAGGGTTTTCCTGAATGGAAATGGGTGCACTTCAAAAATGTTTATTTCCACCATTTTAGTTGATTTTTTTATTATAATATGTATAGTTATTACCTATTATTATAAATTAAACTCTTAAATTATGGTAAATTTTGAGGATCAAATTTAAATTAAGGCATAGACAATTTTAAATATTTCATTTAACTTAAGTTATTATTACTTCACTATAGTAAAATACTTAAATATATTTGCTATGGTATCCTGAACCGAACTTTGTATATTTAATAGTTTTAAAATACATATTTATATATTTACACACACCAATATAATATATATATTTAGGTATATTATACCTAAATATATAAATACAAATGTATAGAAAAAACAATAATTTCAACTCAAAATATCAAAAAAAAAAAAGAAAATAACAATTCATTTTTTTGTCATAAACTCATAAATTAAATAAATCATATTAGAAAAATATGTTTATTATGAAATTATAGTTTTAATTATATAAGTATGTCAAATATAATTACAAATAATAAACGATTTCATATAAAGTCCGTGTAAGTTTAAATGCATGTATGTGTGTCACTTATCAATCGCCAAAACTAGAAAGTAATACTCCCAGGAGTGTAATCTGGTCAAAGTAAAAGATTTCGAAATGTTAGCCGTTTAAAGTAAACTCCGTTATTAATACGAATTGATCATTCTAACCGCGTGTCCGTTTTATATAAGAAACTGTTATTTTTTACATGCGTTTAGATTGAAAATAATCACCTGCAATACGTTGGTCCAACTTGTGGGATAGGGGTATTTTGGTGGTCAAAAAAATATCGTTGGATTACAGTTTGTGGACCTGCAGCATAGAAACGAAAGATTAAGGACACGACGACGGACACACGCCGCCACGCATTATATATCGGTCACTATCTACCACCCGCCTCTTACACGAAACTTTCATCCTACAACTAGTATAGGAGAACGGAGTTGACAAGGATTATTTTGGTAGGTAGAACCTGGGTAGGAAGAAGAGAAGTTAAGGAATAAAAAAAAGAATACATAAAAGAGAGGGAAGGACACGAGTGAAAACTTGGCAACGGGTCGGTTAAGACCTAACGCGGTTTATGTACAAAGGTCGATACTTTCGCTTTTCTGTCGACTGTCGTTTTTCACGTTATCCTATACACGGTTTGAGAATCGGAAATATTTTTTATTTTCCTCTACACATATAGTCAAACTAGTAGTTTGTAGATCCAGTAAATATGAAAAAATCCGCAATAATTTTCAAAAGGGTTAGGAGGTATTTAGTCGAAAAATATTAATTCATTCAATGAATATAATTTATAAAACAATTGGTTGAATTTTTTTTCATTTGAATTCTTGTATTTTAATATTGGAGTTCATAAATACAGTTTTCATAAAAAAAATTAACTGAAAATAAAAAACAAGTATTACAGACTCAACGATATTAATTTTGTTTAGTCATCAAGGCTAACTCGATATTTTTAAAAATAATTTATTTATACAAAACGAAAAAACTTTAAGAATAAAAAATTATATCCTAAAACGTTGTAACCTATAATTGTATTAAGTTAAAAATAACACGCATTTTAAAATTAATGGAATTTAAAATTATTCATGAAATGTTAAGATTTTCATTCGTTCGTTTTGAAAATTTAAGTTTTCATTAAATCAACTGTTTTTGCATTAGTGTATTTAGATTTTATAAAACTGATTACTCAACAATATAATTAATCTTTTCCGAGATATAATCAATTAAGTGTTGAATTTTACTTTTGTATAATATTATTAATTATTTTCTTTGTTATACTTAAGATAATCACTATTTTTCAAAAAAACAATATTCTTTGTGTCGTCATAATTTATAAGTAATCATAATAATAATAATAAACTTCATAAAAATTTAAATTAATTATAAATATGATACAAATATATAAGTGATGTACTATTTTTATCCGAATCGAACATGTAAAAAATTGTCAAAATTGGAAAGGGTAGGTAATTTTTATAAAATTATTGTACAAACATACAAATTTCAATCATTATTGAAAGTATTTCTCTTTTCATCGACAATAAATACAGTAATAATATTGACTTAAATCAAATTAATTCTGTTTGTAAAAATAATTATAATCACTTTATACAATGCAAATGATTCCTTTTGTCGCAATTGATCGTTTTCACAAAAATTGTTGTGCTACATTATTGTATGACAAAAAATAGTTGTCGATTAATTAGAATAAAACAGTTTTCTGATTGAATTCGTTACATAAACACGCGCGTTGTATCCCCGATCCTAACTAAAAAGCGGTTCGGGCAGACATGTCGGCGCGCGCGTCAACATACACACATACACACACATACACACACATTCACACACATAAACACGCCCATCTGAGCGTGAGTTCAGTGTAATGAGAAAAAAAAGTTTACGTATTACCCATAGACGAATTTATACATGTATATATATATATATATCGTTTGCGCATGGTCGAAAATGTTAGCGCAGTATTGAATTATGTACGGCGTCCTAGAGAATATAATAATATAGAAACAAATTTAGAGAAAAAATAAATGAAAAATAAACTTTTAGAAGATACCGAAAACTTGTGCGTACGAGACGATATTATACTCTTATTATTATTATTATTATTACTATGCGATGACGTCGAGATTTATATTAAAACTGGTGATATGGAAAAGGAGGGTCAACGGGGGGGGGGGGGCTAATCATCGTTGATATTGCTGGGTCGACATTGAAACTGCGTATCTATCTTAAACGATAAAATGCACCTCGAGATAAAAGGCTAGAGCGCGATGGGTATGAGAGGAAAATATAAATATAGTCAAGACCTAAAGCACACGTGTTTCGGGTAATGTAGGTAAACCGTGAACTTTCGCAGTTCTCGGTTTTGAATATCAGAAAACGTTAAAATATCATACTCGTAAATACGTATGGATGGGATTATTATTTTGTTTTTAGCGCGTTAGCAATGTTTTTTTTCTTTACTCGCGCCTTTTCGGTAGCTGTGGTTCATAGGTGTGCACATTGATGATTTCACAGACGTGATGGTAGCTGAATCAAACGGATCTTTATTTCTTTAGATTATGTGCCTGTACGGAAAGATGCACTCAAATCGTGAAGGAATAGTATTTTTCGCTCTTTCTTACCCCGTTGAAACTTGTCAAGAACCGCCATCAAGTCACACACACACACACACACAAATATACGCACATGGATTCCACAGCTACTACTACAACTACAACGATATATATCTACTGTTACTACTACTACTACTACTACTACTACTACTACTATTACTATTACGACGACGACCCGAACCGACCCACCGAGTTGCGGTGCGGCGGTAACGCGAGGAGAGAACCGCTGCGGCCGGGCGGCGGCGGCGGCGACGGTGGCGGTGGCAGCGGTGGTGGCGGCCGTAGCGGTGGGTTGTTTCGGACCCAGCCGGTTGGAATGGCCGGGAAAGCGCACGCGTCGATCCACGCCCTTGCTCCGGTCCAGCAGCCGGCGAATCCCCGCAGCCGCCGCCGCCGCCACAGCCCGTACAACGGTCGCACGCGCGTCAGTGCTGCGCACTCTACAGTACCGCGAACGCGTACGACGCCGCACCGTGTCACCGCCGGCGTGTGCTACGCCTTTTTCCGCGCGCGCGTGCCCCTCGACCCGCCGTCGCAGCCATCCCGATCGTTGTGCGGTACACGAGTGTTTCGCGACACCCGTCCGCGGCGTGAGATGCAACGGAGAAAACGATCGGCAACGTGCCGCGAGTGAACGACGACCACGACGAGTCGCAAACACGCCCGCCGTTCACCGGAGCGCCCCGTCCCCGTCTGTTCACTCGGTGTCCCGCGGCCGCGCATAGTTTCGCACCGCGTCGTACTGTCACACGTGCACGGGTCGCTGTGCAGTGCTTGCCGCAGCGATCGCGCGCGGCCACCACACGGACAGCAGCCGCGGCCGCCGCCCATGGCGCACCGGAACGGCCGCCGCGACCCGGCGCCGCCGCTTCCCATATGTTACAGCGGCCCCGGAACGGACGTCCGCCCGTCGTCCCGTCGTCATCACGTGAGTTGAGTTCCCGCCGCGCGCGTATTCGACGCGCAACACGCCGCGTCGCACCGCCGGTAACGTCGACGGGCGCGCGTCGCGTGAAACGGTGTCCGGTTGTTCGTGCACGTGCCTCGGCTCGCGGAAAAACCAATCAACCCGTCCCCCCTCCGCTCTTACGCGGTCACCCGCGCCAACGTGATTCCGACGGGCCGAAAGGGTTTTCTCGGAACGAACCGCCGCCGCCGCCGCCACCACACCTTTTTGCCACGACCGCCTACGCACGTACACTAAAGCCGCGGCCGCGTTGTCCCACGTACGGTGTGCACGACGTGGTCGGAAATGGCGTGCATCACGGGCGCGCGGCGAGTAATCGTAATCATGGTGTGACGTCGTGTACGGCATAACGTACCTCTTGACGGTGTATCGGGCACTCGGGTACCGATCAAGACAGTGAGACGTCGTCGCGCGCCGTCCCGTGTTTACGCGCTCAAAGTACACGCAACGTCGTCACCCGTCGCCGCGCAGCGGGTGCACGCTGCCGCATGAGACGCGCGACCGAACGCGACCCGGCGCGGGTTTGACGGATCGAAAATATTAACAACGAGCCCCTCGCGGGTCCCCGTATCGTGCTTTATCGGCAACGTCCCGTCGATTCCAGACTGCATCGGGAGCGGTAACTCCCGTGTTTGCCTCCCGGCGTCTTGTAAGTCGGGCGAAAAGTTTACTGCCCGTGCATGTGCAACAACGCTAGCGCGGGACCCGGCCGCCGACCCGTTGCGCCCCGTCACCGTTACCGATGGTATATTACGGGACGGTTAAATCGTTTTCCTCCCCAGGTGAGCGGAAAACGCGTTATTCCCGAGTGCCGCAGTCGGCCGCGTTTACATTCACTCGCACCCTATCGCCCCCCCCCCCCCCCCCCCCCCGTCTCGCCATACACGCGCGCGCACACACACGCACACACGCATTGTATTGATTTAATAAAACCATAAGTGCGTATACGTGTTATTTGTATTGTTGCGCAACGCCCGCTAAAACGGGTCGGAGTGTCGAAAGAGGAAAAAATCTAATTTTTTTTTTACCCCTTTGCCCACAGATGACTATGGCGTCGTCAGAGGTCTAACAAGGAGTATGGGAAGAGAGGCATGGGCCTACGGCTGGACCAGAGACCATTTAGCAAAGTCACGGTAGTCTTCGCAGCTCTCGTTCTCTCGCTGTTCAACAGGGTCCTAGTCCAAAGTAAGTAGCACGCGCCGCGCTGCATAACGCCCACAACGGTGTGCAGAACGTGCGCGTACGTCGCGCACGTAACCGTCGGAGGCGGCCACCGCCGTCACCAACCCACCCCAACCAGTTACCGGTGACGTTCGATCGTCGCGGTCCAAAGTTTGAGTACGACGCGAACGCGAACCGTCGCGTCGCACACGTGCGTGCACGTTCTCCGACGACTTAAAGCGCACTGTGTAACAACGGCACGACGAACTTTAATTGTTCGTACCGATACGCGCCTACGGTGCACTGCTACAGCCACGTAACCACGCGGCAACGC
Organism: Sipha maydis; assembly: GCA_034509805.1. Lineage (NCBI taxonomy): Eukaryota > Metazoa > Arthropoda > Insecta > Hemiptera > Aphididae > Sipha > Sipha maydis. The sequence goes on along the minus strand of JASXSY010001326.1, from coordinate 196,867 downwards.
GTACCGAATCATCACAAAATCGTACACACTCTGCGTACGTTTAGTACACGACCTGTGCGCAGACGAACTGTAATACGATTTGTTATCGTACGCGCCGTTTTTCCGTCGTTAATTACTCGTCGTAATGTCTTCGTTCGAAACAATAATATTACCGTTCACCGTGCATAATAGACGACGCAGCGTGGTTTTGGTTTGCAAAACGCTCGCGTGGAACTTTCGCTCATATTAGGACGCGTGTTTTATTGAATTATTAATATCCGTGCTACTACTGATTCAATTATTAAACGTTTTACTGGCGGTAATGACCAATCATTAATTCACTGCGCTCGTTTAAAATGTCCTTTCGCTATGCATATTTGTTTCCGAGATCGCAGACGTCACGTTCAATTTATCATTTTCAAAAGTATCTGTTGTCGTCAGTACGTATTTAAATAATACGAATCGTGATGCAATGAACAACGATTGTTATAACAATTTATTTTCATAAGATATTCACTGGGGTTGTTCGTAAACTATTATATTATGATAATGGTATTGAACGCGTACAATTCATGCTACAGTGTACAGTATACGAACATCTTCGAGTTGCAGTGATATAAATAAGTACTAATCATGATTAAACTTTTTACGCTGTAATGTGTGCATGGAAAATAAAACGTAGTCTGACCTTAACATGGTACGTGTTTCGTGCACATTAGTCACAAGTATCAACTCGTCGTTAATAATCTGAAAATGAAAAATGTTTAAATTTGATCATATTTCAAAATTGTGATAACGTGTTATACGTATACTTGCAGGACATAATAATTTTAATTATTTTTCGACGAAATTATTTCATAATGCATTTCATATTAGTCGATTTAGAATACGATAAATGACGCGAGTCCATATTTTCTAAAATTATTAAAAGTACCAAGTATTGTGCACGTACTTCAAATACAATTTACTGTAATGCAAACCATCTACTAACAATTTAAAACTATTCGTCGATTATAAGGTCTTAGAAAATAAAAAAAAAAAACGACTTCACTTTTATGGTGTACAGAAACGAATAATTTTAAAAAGTAAAATTTAATAGTTCTCATTTAAGCGATTTAAATACATTTTGTATTGCATTCAAATGTTGACTATTTATTGAAAACATTTATGAAATTTATGATCGTTTTTTTCTTTGTTCAATTAACGAAAAACGTCTCTTAAGTTATTATATAAATTATGAATGCTTCCATGTGGTAATAATTTATTATACGACAAATAAATCTATTGCATCGCGTATTTAACGCATATTTTTAATTTATATTCGAAAACGTTACGACGTATATTAGATAAGACCATGTTAAAATATAACCACTTAATAAGAAATAAATAAAAATGTTCAGCTTTATAGTTTCGAAAAAGAAAAATATGAAAAAAGAAATAATTTGAGAAGTATGATTTTCATCCGAAAACCCAGAAAACTGTGTCTTGTAATAGAGGCCTGTCAAGAAAAAATAAAAATAATAATGATAAATAAATAGAAAACCCTCATCTGACATGTGAAATATACTGGCAAAACCACCGTTGTCCATGTTGAAATTAAAAACACGTCACGATCAACAGTCTGTGTATTTGGGACGTGACGGTTGATTATTATTTGGTCGTGAACCAAAGGTTCTGAGCAAATGTAATTTTTCCTCCTCAAATAATGTGTTTCTCACAAAATATACTTTTAGTAATATTATTAAATATGACCCATTTTTTTAATTATAATTATGAATGTTAACGTATATTTGATAATTTTTAAATTGCCTACCAATGATACCATAAATATTATTGTAGTGTTGTTCGAATAATGTATAAAGTTCGTTTAGGTAAATGTGTTACAAAACTGAGACTTCGTATTTGTTCAGATAAATAAAATTATACATTTTTTCGTGCTTGTTTATTTAAAACACAATCAACACATATCTAATTCTTATTTTTTAATGTCCCCAGAGATATGCAATTTTATGTTTGTAAAAATGCATAATAAAGAAACAATAGAAACTCAAAATTGAAGAACGAAAACTTTAAATACAAACAATAATATAGGTACTAATAATACATTTGTTTGTAATATTTTTCATTGAATCCTTCAAAGTTTTGAATATAATTTTATGAAAATTGATGTATCTTTGAATCAGAATTTTGAGTTGTACCACAGCTAAATATATTAATTTGAAAAACGATGAAATTATTGATTACAGAAAGATTAGTTTTTATTGTTTATTCGATTAGTTTTTTTTGGTAGAAAGAGTGTTAAAACATTTGAAAATATATCCTAATAGCTATAATGGATTAATAAATTTACTACGGCTGATAGATGTTACTAAAAACAAATAATTCATAAAGTATCTTAGTTGATTTTATGAAGGTTTAAAATTAAAACTAAGTACAATATGTAATTTTTTTTTATTTATTAATATATTTTAAAACTAAAAAAATTAAGCATGGTGTTATCATAGTACTATTTAACATAAACGGTTTTTTTTCAAAATATTTTGAAAATCTCAAAAATGTTTAACTCACTTAATTGTTTTCTTGATACTATAGCTTTAAATTTTTATTTTACGTTACATATAATTTATGTTGAAGTTTAAATATTCAGATTTCTATTTATACAGTTTGTAGAATCTTTCTTCAGTTATTCTTGATCACCAAATTTCGTTCCTTGGTTACGTACTATCACTACCTGTTTTCTCTCAATATTCGGTTCTCTCCTGTCATATTCTCTATTACCTCCTTCATGATTTATACTGATTTACTTATTTCAATTATAATATGTAATTATCATCCCTATTCTATATTATACCTATTCAACTAATCGTCATGATTTTGTACTTTTTATTTTATAAATTAAAAAAAAAAAAATGTATTAATATTATTAAAAATTTAAATTATAGTTCAAATATATTAAATTTACCATTTGGCATTTGGATTATATATGCATATACACTACAATAATATACTCAAAACATTTTTAAATATTAAAATTTAAAAAAAGTATTCTATATATTGAATAGAAACCTTTAACTCGTTTTAGTTTACTAATTTCCATAAGGTCATTATTTTAATTAACTTTTAAATTTAAAATAATTTGATATACGAAATTGTATTAAGATCAATGTCTTATTTTAAAATTTTATTCTGTCTATACCTATACGGAGTACTTAATCTATTTTTAATTAACTCGTATTTACTTGTTAGCTAATAATTAAATTAAGATGTTGAATACTAACCATTATATTTATCAACATTAATAACTTACACGTGTGTGAACTATTATTTTAAACAAATTTTTTCTAATAAAAATTAAAAAAAAAATATTTGCCGTTCAATTTAAATTATTACTAGTTTTAATTTTTTAGAAATTCAAATAAAAATAATAAAAACGTTGCTGTTTAGTATGTACCTTGACAATATGAAAATTAATGTTTGTTTAAATGCCATATATACAAAATATAAAAATCTATCAAACTTTGCCAACTCCTTTGTTTCCATTTATCTATAAATAATTTGACGTTAAATATTACAATAACATATGTGGACTTCCTCTTAACGCTTCATCAATATTTTGCATTCTAGCCAAAACAGTATGATTATTATTATTATTATTATTATTATATACACAAATGTTAGTCATTATAAGTACATGTTTTAATAATACTGTTCTCAATATTTTACGCTCTAGCTTGAATACTTTGGATTCAAGGATCCTCGTTTTCCATTATTTTATCGTCTGTAAGTTAAAGAGGAAGACTAGTAATTTTTCCATAAAACCTTTCGAACAACAATGAAAACCCCTTTTAACAAAAGTTGTTCTCCGTCAATGATATCATTCTCATGAGATTTTTTTTTTTTTTTGTTTTATTTTAAACGAGTTTTATTTTTCACGCCTGAAACCATTAGCGAATCTGTATTCCTTTCCTGAGTCGAACATTCGCCTTTTACGTTCATTAAGTTTTATCAAATTTCTAAGATTTGTCAGTATGTTACATAGGTATGTATATATAACTAAACGGTACAAATCATTTATTTTTGAAAGTAATAACAATTTAAAGATTTACTTTTGAACACGTTATGTTCAAGAACATACATTTATAATTTATTAACATTTTCTTAATTATGAATTTTCAATTTAATATGTTAACAAGAGTTTTAATTATTTTTAATTTGTTCTGGGTCAAAGTATTATCATACAATATTTTAAAATACCTTCAAGAATATTTTATTTTATTTTTTTAAATTCATCTTATCTTAATTTAATTAATTATTTTTTCCATTTACTACAAAATCTTCATTAAGTATCAAATTACGAAAAGATATTATAATTAATCTAAATTAATTAAAATAAAATGTTTGAAGTTCAGATAATTAACTTTCAAGTGCACAAATAAAATGGAAAATACAATTTTATTATTAATAATGATAATTATTATTTACCTTAGGCTTTTTAGTAATTTTAATTCACGATTTCCGACCAAATGAATCATTTAAAAACGGTTAGTATAAAGTTTTATAATATTCAAATGTGACCCTTACAATAGAAAAAATCAAAAAAAAGTAACCATAATTATGAGATAAAAAAAATTAAACAATTCATGCGTTACATATTAGTCCACGTGCCGTTAAGAGTTCATTAGTATCCATTTAAAAAATACTCAACAGTTCTAATTGTAGTATATATTTAATGGACGTTCATAATGTTTATGCGGTGTCGAAAACCATTAACTTCAAACCAAGTATACGATATCGACGCGACGTATTAATTGATTGTATTTTATTTTGTTTAATCACACTAAATGCTATAGGTCCGTGTTATTGTACTGTCCGAGTCCAACGAAATAAAATCAAATAAATTATTTTTTCCGCTTGTTGGCGAGAGCAAGGACCTGAACAATGTACAGACGTTTTGAATGTATCTTATTGATTTCAACATTTTATATTTTATAGCAGTCATATTTTGTAGTCCAAACACAAACTTTGATTTTCGCCGGTAGTTTCTTCAGTCGGTATTGATCCAACATTTGGCTGTCCCGCGGGCTGGGTGAATATTATAAGGCGCAGTAGACGACTACGATTTCTAAATTCTATTACACGTACACACTGCGGCAATAACACACCGAGTACACCGATACAATTTTTACGTTAACAATTAATGTTTGTTTTCCCGGAACAAATTGAACCTTTTCATTATTCGTATAAATAGCCTGAATCTCTACTTCTTATTATTGACTACTTCTTTCTCTCCGACGACTTCAATGGAATATAATTGTTCGTAGTTGCATTTATTACAACTTTTTAATTTCTCAAGGGACGTTTGTATATGAAAACGCCACTCGTTTTGGCTTTGCGTTACAAATCATAAACCTTTTTAATTTTCTTAAAGAACGATGACATGAATACGGTACTATGAATAACTAAAAATGACCGAAGCACCTCGGGAAAATTTTTTATACGTTTAATCATCTTAAAATAATGGCCAAAGATGAGTCGTCACAATGCTATGTAGTCTCGTTTTTAGCGCTATTATAGTTTTTATGTTTATTTTTTTACTTGAAGAAGCTCATCTTTAATCTTTTGGGTCATGAAAAGCTTAAAAGGTTTTTTTACTCTGATGAATACCGATAATTTGTTTCGCCTTTTGTCAAGAGCTTTTCTTTTAATTTTTTTCGAATAATATTTGAATCTTAAAATGTTGCTCCATCTTTTTGTTTGTGCCGCAATACGTATTTATTTTTTTCTCACAAAATAATTTAGAATTTTTCGGAATACATTTAAACAGAACATACGTTTTTAGCGATTCACGTGTTTTGAACGAAGTAAATAATGTATTGTAAATTAGCAAAACAAGTACTTCTAAAATATTCACCGGATCAAAAATTGACTTGAACCGTTTTTCACTTTATAGCTACCGGGTCAACGTTCAACGATGCTGTACACATCACGGCGATCGTGGGCGAATCAGTTGTGTTCAACTGCCAAGTGGAATTCCCAGCCGAACACCCCGTGCCTTATGTTCTACAGTGGGAGAAAAAAGTAAGATAAAACCGTGTTAATAACCATTTGTTGACTACAAACAGTACATGTAACCCCAAACGTTGTATGCTTTTGAACGTTTCCGTTGTACGGTTATCGTATTTAATCACGTACGTCTACGTACAATGTTATAATGTATTAAACAACGTTCGAGCATCCCTAAAAACAGTGCACGTATAACACCCATTGCCGGTGACACGAATAAAACCCTATGTCCCGTAATTCTAGGGTCTCGAAATACCGATATTTATTTGGTACGACAACTATCCCACTCACAGCGGTTCGGGATACGAGGGCCGAGTGGCTAGAGTCTCGCCCGACTCGCCATATGGTCTTGCATCGCTCAACTTGACCAATATACAGGAGTCCGACCAAGGTTGGTACGCCTGCAAAGTAGTGTTTCTCAACCGGTCACCAACCAACAAGAACGGAACGTGGTTTCACTTGGACGTCCACGGTTAGTGATGATTTTTGATGAACGGTCCCCAGTTCAATTGTAGACGGTAACAACAAAACGTTTTAATCGGCAATCGAATGTTTTATGCGTTTCAGCTCCGCCCAGATTCGTCACTATTCCCGGTGATGTACAATACATAAATGTCGGAGATTCTATTATTCTAAACTGCCAAGCCCTAGGGACGCCAACGCCCGAAATCGTGTGGTTCAAAGATGCCACGGACGTGCAGCCGACGTCTACTGTAGGAATATTCAATGACGGCACCGAACTGAGAATATCGAACATCCGGACTGAGGACATCGGTGATTACACGTGCATTGCTAGAAATGGCGAAGGGCAAATCAGCCACACGGCTAGGGTGCTGATAGCGGGGGGAGCTGTGATCATGTCACCGCCGACCAACCAGACGAAACTGGAAGGCGAGAAAGTGGAGTTCACGTGTGGGGCGAAAGCTATGCCCGGCAACGTGACGGTCCGGTGGTCTCGCGAAGGAGCTTTCGTCAAGTCCATCTCGTCGTTGGAAACAAGAGTGACCATCAAAAAAGATGGTTCTATGGTCATAAACCCGGTCAGCGCTGACGATTCGGGACAATATCTGTGTGAAGTGAGCAACGGCATCGGCAACCCGCAGTCCGCGTCCGCTTACCTAAACGTGGAATGTGAGTGTACCTGTAAAACAATCGCAGTGTGCAAAAACTTTGGCATTACTAACTGTAATTGGTGTTTATAAATAGATCCGGCAAAAGTGACGTTCACGCCGACCGTTCAATATTTACCGTTCAGATTAGCAGGTGTTGTTCAATGTTATATTAAAGCCAATCCTCCTTTGCAATACGTCACATGGACCAAGGACAAACGTTTGCTCGAGCCTTACCAGCAAAAAGACATCGTTATCATGAACAACGGTTCACTGTTATTTACCAGGGTAAATTAACCGTTTCGACGACGTTTTTGGTCGGCAACACTACTAATCACACCAATCGTTTCGGTTTTATTTTCATTAATTTGTTTTTCTTTCTTTCTTTTCGTTCTCCGTGTCGTACAGGTCAATCAAAACCACCAGGGAAGATACACGTGTACGCCCTACAATGCACAGGGTACGCAAGGTTCGTCCGGTCAAATGGAAGTGTTGGTCAGGAAACCGCCAACGTTCACGGTCGAACCGGACAACATGTACCAGAGGAAGATCAGCGAATCGGTGGAAATGTATTGCGACGCACAAGAAGCTGAAGGCACGCAAAAACCGAAGATCCAATGGCAGAGAGTGAGTGCACGATCGGATAATGATTCACTTGTAGTATAAGATCCCCGTGGGCTGAACGATTGCGTTTTTTTCGCTGTGTACAGAGAGACGGAGCACCGTTGCCGAAAGGCCGTCACAGCATTCACGGTGGAAACATTACAATAGAAAACCTCAGGAAAACCGATTTCGGTTACTATCACTGTGTCGCGAGCAACGAGGTGGCCACAATAGTGACGACCACTCATCTGGTCGTCGAGGGCACGCAACCGCATTCTCCTTACAACGTCACGGCCAACGCTTCCGAGACAGCCGTTACATTGCAATGGCTGCCCGGTTATAGCGGCGGTCCTGACTACAAACAGGACTATACGATATGGTAAAAGCTCTGACGACGACGATTCCCGATCGTTTAAATATCGATTTTCCATTACCTACTATTATTATTATTATTATTATTGTACAGGTATAAAGAACTAGGAATGGCGGAATGGTCTAGGATACCTGTTACTCCGTCCGGGAGCACTCAAGTTACCATAAATAGATTATCACCCGACACAACGTACGAGTTTCAGGTTGTAGGAAAAAACGCATTGGGTGACGGAATGCTGAGTAAAGTTATTTCAATTAGGACACCGGGTGAGTGAAGTATTTAATGTTGACCAGAACGTAGTGTTAATGACAAAGTCTTATTTATTTATATTTTTAAAAGTACTTGTTTTTTAACGACTGACGGGGGTTGGCAACACAGTGTCAGTTGTGTAAAAGGGTCGCACTGTACATTTAGTCGCTTTAGACGCTTTGGAATATGGAAAATCAATGTAATTTTATAATAAATATTAATAATATGATTTCACGTCGACCTTCCACGTGATAGTGAAAATACCCAACGAAACGGGTATTTTCATAATAATATATTAAACACGTTACTGCGGCGGTTCAAGGTGAGCTTTTTTGATGACATGTTTTGCTAAATATATTGTTCGTCCCCTTTTCGAGGACCAATTTGTGACCTTGAACTTCCGCAGAATTAATAATTTGAACTACTCGTGCACAGTTTTAAATAACTTTTAAGTTGATTGTAGATAACTTATTTTGTATATAATAATGATATCGGATGCTTACAAATTAAAACTTGAAATTAAATGATACCCGTAAAGTTTCTAAGGACGAATTGAGTAACTGTGTATTATATAATATTTTAACCGCAGCATAATAAACCTATACCTTGTTTTTAATCGGTCGCTGTGTAAAAAATCCTTTTTTCCGTTGTAAGCATCCGCCATATTTTGTTCTTATAATGCCCTTGTTGTATACCATAAGTTTGGTTTGTTGTGCTTATTCTATTCTCTGTTGGGTGGCAGCAGCCGTACCATTAACCGTGGCCAAAAAAACAAGTCCCGCGCCACCGGTCACCGAGTTACCTCCTCCCCCGAGCGACGGTAAGCACAAATAATATAATGTATATATTTCTCATTTATATAGTATATAATAATGTATAATAATATTTATCAAAATAATGCATGACAACTACTATTATTTTTCATATACTGTACATAGCACTATATTCACCGCATGATTGCGTTGGTGTCCCAACTACGTTTTGTTGAACACAATAGATTAATTACTAAGTTCTTTTCGACATTTTTCAGGATTATCATTTTATTTGTTTTATCATTTTATTTTTATAAACATCGACCTCGTTGTTTTGTTTTGCATGTGTTTATTATTTTTATTTTATTACACATTTTGCAGACGTTGTCGACTATAGTGACCTCATTTTACCCACTGAATCTTCTGGTGCTACATTGTATCCACCAGTGTTTAGACCAAAAGGTATAAAAATAAAAAAATTGCTTGATTATTATTTTTCACCTCGCTCGTTCACATCAATGTAGTTAACGATTATCAATAGAGATAATTGGAGCGAAAAAAGCACTTCGGATGCTTTAGTGTTCGAACGCTTAATCTTATACCTGCAGTTGTAATTTCATATCTAATCGTACGATTTTTGTGTACCTATAACAGAACCAAAACCCGGACCGCCAAGAAATGTATCCATCACCGAGGTCAGAAATGGCTTCGTCATCTCTTGGCAAGCGCCTTTGCGAAGAGCACATTTAGTCCGTTATTACGTCATTCACTATAAGACCGATGGGATCTGGAGAACGTTAAACAAGGCACAGATCAGAGCAGAGGATACGTCTTATCTTGGTACGAACGAAAGTTGTTTGATTATACACAGGAACACTAATTAATAGGTGTTTAAAGAAAAAAAAACGCGTTTATAAATCGGGTCGAATAATGGAGCACGTGATTCCAGACAAATTTATCGGTGAAAAAATAACCAGTGATCAAAAATATTCTATTATATCGTACACAAAAGGACTAGACGCGACGCTTTGTTATAGGTGTTATAGAATGTGGCGCGCGCTGCAGTGTTTTCGCGTGTTATGTTAAAAATCGATTCACTTTCGAATATTGTTGCGAAACGAGCAGTGTGTATACGAGTGAAAATTTTATATCTGAGACTAAAATATTCGGTTCTTATATATACTTGCAGTAAAAAGTTTGGTCGGCGGTCGTACGTACTATTTTCGAGTGGTCGCGTACTCTTTGAAAAGTTTCGAGAACAGCAAAGAAATAAAATTCCCCGTGCCGGCTCGAGTCAAACACAAGGCGATCACAGCGGGAGTGGTCGGTGGACTATTATTCTTTATCGTCGCCATAATACTGTCGGTGTGCGCGGTAAAGATCTGTAACAAGAGAAAACGGAGAAAACACGAAAAAGGTAAGGACTCCAAACGACAACAACAGTATTATAAGTGCAGCAGTGTTGTTACGATGACGGCGTGTTTCGTGATTTCAGCATATAACATGGTCGCGTGTAGAATTACGGACGCCAGAAACGGCGGTCAGATACCAGGAACTAGTCAAGTGCCTTTAAAAAAGTGAGTGTTAGCATTCCGTTTACATTTAGATAAAATACGGGTAAATCGGTATAAATATAGGATATGATAGGGCATTATTTATATTTATGTACATGGATACTATGTTTTGTGTCTAGGCTCGCGGATTCTCGTACTTACCGAGATTATAGACTCGAATTGTCCTAGCCAATAATCCGTAAGCGAAGCGTTATTTATGTCAATTAAAAAAAAAATAAATAAATAAATAAATAAATACAATGCTTCACTCGCAACCGCTTTATTTACAACTTTTTTTTTTATACAAACCGTTTTTCATACGCCGCACTCGACAGTAACTCAGTCGGCGCATTATATTATGCATACACATGATTTTGGGATTCTGGTTTCATTATATTTTTGAATCGATTCAGACAGACGTTTAATATAATTTATAAAATATAAATAATACATAATATTGTATTGTAAATACGTCGTTTCAAAATAACCAATTCCCACAGCGGAACAAAAAGTTTGCATGCATCTTACCACAAACTACAGAATACCATAACGTGTTATCTATGTAGAAAAAAAAACATTAATATAATTTAGAATGAAAATAATACTAATGGGAAATGCTTTACATGTATTACATAATACCTAATTGGTACAACATATATGGTTTTCTGGGATCATGTTCGATTAATAATCACTGATATATTATTTATTTATTTGTTTATATGTGCTTTCGTTCAGGATAACAGGTGAAGAGCTAGCAAGCTGTTGAGCCGCACAAATTCAAAATAATATTGGTACATCACAGTATGCGTGTGTTTGTTTGCTTGCACTTAATTAATCAAAATAATATTATTTATATATTTATATATAAATAATATTATTATATATTTAATTATAAGTTCTAGAATAGTTTTATCGGTTGATTGTGTATATAGTAGTTACGTAGTCTTCAGCTAGTCATACATTTTTAGTTGATTGAAAATTATAGACTGTAAAATAGAAATTTTCACTAAACGTGAATATAGTTACTGTGTATACTCTTGAAATTCGTCCATAATAAGTTATCGACATTTTTAATCATAATTTCTGTTGTATAACTGTCCTTAAAATTTAGAAAGATAAATATGTTTAGAGATAAGTCAAATTATAAAATAAAACAACAACAAATAATCTTGTCAATGTATACAATACTACTTTTATCTCTTCGATATTGGTTTCTTCGGTGTTCCTAGTGAAATCTTTCTAGGTACGATGTTTGTTTCCGGTACCTTTGTGTGGTATTATTTTTTCTCAAATTAAATTAATCACGACTTCCGATACTATAGTATACTATGTATACATTTGATATATATATATGAGGTACATCTACCTATATGTAGTCAAACACGTTTTAGTATGTGTGCATCGAATTTCATCAAGTTACGTCATGTGTTATTCAACGTCACATTAATCATTGTGTACACATTTAATGCTGGTGCGTAGAGCATGATTGCCTTTGAATTTGTTCCATTTCAGGAAGTAGCTACTGTTGTAACGTATAGCTATTGTTAAATTGTATTTTCAATCGGAACAATAATAGCGACCGTAAAAATTTACACTTGTAAATTATTATCATTATTATTATAAGTACGATTAATATTTTGCATACGTTTTGAATGGAATTACTTTTGATCTTTTAAATGTCTGTTATCGTATCGGAATAAGTTGGACTGTTTGTTGTCACTATATAAAATACACGCATGTTTTCATCTTATCTCATTCGTTTCGTTCTGTCAACTCAACGTTCTACTAGTACACTATGATTATTTTCTTTTTTAGTAACGCATTGCTGTGTGTACGTATTGGCTTCATATTCCGCAAACAATAATAATAATAATAATGTAATTTGCATTTCCGCGTACAAACACCGTAGCGATTGCACTACCGACGGGGTTTTACGACGGTGCTGACGATACGTGTATTTTTCTAGATCTAGATCAACCCGAATATCAAGTCTGAGCAGCGGGTGCAACGTCGTTCTCAACATGGTCACGCGGTCCCGTTCCAGTTCGTTCCTCGACCAAGACCCGCGGGACGACTGCGTGGACGGCATGGGCGGCGCGCACGAGCAGCGCAGGCTCGGCCGCATCTCGCGCTCCGCGGACGGTAGGTTCGTGTTGACCAGGGACTCGCGGTCGTCGAGTTTGAGTAGCTCCAGCGACGACGGCGGCTTCCTATCGCACCCGAGTTTCGCCGACCGGACGCGGAGCCCGCAGCAACGATCGCTGATGGCCGCCGCCGTCGGCGTTGGCGGCAGTAGCAGCGTGCGCACCACCGACAACGACTCCGTGGACAGCGGCGGCCCGCAGCGTCAACGGCGCCGGCGGCCGGCCGTGGCCACGGTGTGCGGGCCGCGGACCACGCCGTACCGGGCCAGCTCGCCCGGCGGCAGCAAGCCGGCCGAATGGTTCGGGCCGGACGTGAGCTCGGTGGTGGTGACGTCGTCCGCGGCGGTGGCGGCGGCGGCGGCGGCGGACAGGAGCAGCACGCTGCGCAGCGTGCACGAACAGTACAGCCAGCAGCTGCCGTCGCTGCGGGTGATACACGAGGAGAACCACCGGACGCTGATGATGAAGCAGCACCAGCAGCACCAGCAGCCCAGCCCCCGATACCACCCGAACCCCAGGTTTCGGTCGCGGCACATGCGGTACGCCCGGAGCGCGCCGGAACTCACGTCCGACGCGCCGGCCAACAGCGAACGGTCGCCCGAGAGCCGGTCCAGCTCCAGCGGTTTCGGTTCGAAGAACACCACGTCCAGCCTGCACCAGCACACGGGCGGACCCTCGGACGACTGCTGGCCGCCCGCGACCTCCGCGGGCCGCGTCCTGCCGCCGTACAAGCCGCCGCCGCCGCCGCCGCCGCCGTCGTCGTCGTCGCTGTTCTACGCCAACGAGCACTGGCTGGACCTGACGTCGCCGGTACTGCCGTCCCCGTCGTCGCATAGCAGCGCCAGCAAACCGCTGAGCGTCGACGACCAGTACGAGTTCGACCCCGTGTTCCCGGTGTCGCCCACGCCCACCGACATGATGATGATGACCACCCGCACGCCCACCACGCCGTCGCCGTCCCGGTCCCGGACGCCCACGCAGCTCAAGAAGGCCAAGTACGAGAACGTCGAGGCCCGGCTGCAAGCGATGAAGGAGGAGTTCTACGCGTACAAGAGGCGCCAAGCGGAAATGGCTCGCATGGGATACGTGGAAAGCGCGTGTTGACGTACAGTACTAGGATACTGGGAATGGTTAAATCTTGTGCGTGTACGTGTGCAGAACGACGTTTCGTAAAAAGCTCAAGGACAACGGTTTATTCTCCTCCCCCACCCCTCGTACCATGTATTTCAGAAAGTATAAATTCAATATTGATATAACGTTACCGTATTTATTAAATTTTAAAAACAGATATGATAACGAGTTTAAGTCGACTTGGTAGGCTGACCAAATGCATAACGATTTCATGTAAATACATACATTTCATATAGTATTTCTAAAAAAAAAAAAAAGATAAAACGATAAAATGATAAAAAAAAAAAATGACAAAGTAATTGCATGATAGTAGTGTTCGGAGAGGCATAAGTTGTAATTAAAATCTCATATTAATTTATTTTTTTTATTTATAATATCCAGAACTGAGGATAATTATTATTACATTCTCAACGTTTTCAGTTCGTCATACAAAATCCACTTGCTCAAATTGTACGAGACTGTCCAGTCTGAGGATATTTAAATTATTATTGTTTTCGTTTTCGTTTGAAATTTATGCCTCCCTTAAAACTGTTAAGAATAAGAAAAAAAAAAAAAAGAAAACATTTAATACTAAACCTTGTGATAATATTATGTCATTATAAACTCAATGAGATCTGTTCAATGTATTTTAATGATTCCTTCAACATATAATAATTAATTAGTATTGTGTTCGTAAATTTAGTTTCGGGCATCTCCACCAGTTGTTCTCCGCATTGTGTTTTTAATTGTATTGCATCCCTAAGTTCCTATTAAATTAAAAATAACGTCCTGGGGCCTACCAAACGGGTTCCTTATATTACATTTTCTTTTTAACAATCAAAAAAATAATAAATAATGTTTATGTATATTGAAATGAAATGTTTAATTTTAGACATAACATACTGCGATGATGATGTGTCTCAGCAATAAATAATAATTAGGTGTTTTATGGATATTATCTAGTCTGAGAAATAATTATTTAGGTAGTTAAGACGATTTATTGTTTTGTTACTGAAAACGAACAGTGTCAATTACCCCGTTTAAACGTATTGTATTATGAAACGAAGCTGTTTTAATATTATGGTTTCTTTTCTTTATCTTTTTTTCTTTCTATGTTATAATATACGTGTATACGTACATGTACACATTATGTATACGTGTCAAATGTTGTTCGACCGACTGCGCAACACTATCGGATTCGGGTCCTCGAGATCGGCCGCGCGAGGCGGTCGTCGCGAAAAATCGGATTTATCGCGGTAGCCGCCGCTAGGACCACCTGAATTTCGACGGGGGAGTAGAAGTGGTGGTATTCGGACGGATTTGCGGAACGATAAAAACAACGTATCACGTCTGTCCCGTGGAAAAATTGATTTCTCTCGAAAACGCCGACGACACGATTCCGGCCGAACGAGAGAGCGTTTGCGATGCGCTGCGAACGTCGTCCGCGCACTAACCCACAAGCCGGTCGGTCGGACGGACATTTGAACGTGTTATAAATATTACTTGTGAAAACGAACGCTTTATACGATTTAGTTGTAGCGTGTGTATAAAATGTTGTTATCAACACAACCACCACCACCACCACCACCACCACTACCACCACCCTTATTCCCACTCATCCCTCTCTATCTGTCTATCTCTCTCTCTCTCTCTCTCTCTCTCTTCTCTCTCCTCTCGAAAAAGAAAATTGTATATTGTGTTGTTTCTTACCGGTACTGTAGTGTTAACAAAGTTGAGTTAAAATAATAATAAAAAAAAAAAAATAAAAATAAAAAATAATAATTATAAAAAATATACGTTAACGTATTATTTATTCGTTGTTATAGGCTGTTTGTTTGAAAACACACCGTGTACAATTTTATAATATTACTAAATTCTTGTACAACTCGTTTTGAAAAATTCTGTTGTTCGGTATAAAATTATTATTATTATTATTATTATTATGAGAAAAGTAAATGATCAAATGTTAGACTTTTTTAAAGTTTTTTCGCGCCAGTTTTAGGTATCGTAGGTTTTTATTTTTATTTAAATATACAAAAATATATTTATATATAAATAATCTTATTGTTATTGCTATTATAAGACTAGATACACTTCCTATAATAATTAACTATGATAAAATTAATGACCTAATTATTATTTCCTTTTTTCTTTTCTTTAATAATTATTATTATTATTATTTTTTTTTTTTGTATTGTGCTTTATTATTCCATGACAATACGGTTTTTACTTGCCATAAAAACGATTATGTTTAGTTCGTAAGATCGACGATCTCATTTTATGTTGAAGCCATTTGTTATTAATAAATATTTTGATTTTTTCGCCCTTTTGGGAAAATTGAAACTTTAAACTACTTGATTGCAGAAAATTATAATCCTATATGAAAAAAAAAATATTGTATTCTAAAAAAAGTTATATTTGTAGATTCTTAATTAATGATAATTATATTTGTAAATATAGTAATTTATATTAGAATTAAGTATTATTTAAATGAATAAAAAAGAAATTCGAAGAAATTATTTGATGGATTTTATTTATTTCGTAGATAATTACTATTATGTGCTCGTTATTAACATCAAATAAAAAATTGAATTTTCTAAACTATTCAAATCGTAGGGTTTACCCACCCATACACGACATGGTGACTATTGAAATCATTTTATGTAGGTATATGAATAACATTCAATAAAAACATACTTTTATCGAATATTATTCGTACCTATATGAATTTATGGTGTTGCGACTTTGCACCTGCCTTATGGCTAGGGCAGAGGACTTGAAGCATTTGCATATTTGTTTTGCATAGTCACAAAAATAGCAGAGTACGAAACAAATACGTTTCATGTTCTCATAAAGCTAGTTTTGAAATTTTATTTTGCATATAAATGCATATTTTGACTACTTTTTGATTTTAGGGCATATTTTACACTTTTATACGCTATTTTATACTTTTTGAGACATGTTTAACTTTAATCGATTTTTTCCAAAGTGACGTTTTTATTTCAAACAATACAGTCAAAATATATCCATAAAAATTTATTTATTTTTAATTTTTGCCGTATAATATGGTTTTTGACTGTCTACGAGCCCATATTTTTCCTAGAAGCGATAATGATCTAATGTCGTTTCTTTACAAAATATTAAGAAAATTAAGTAAAATGTATTTTGTTTATTTGGCTATACTGTATAATATATTTAAATTCTGTAATTGTTTTGACTTGTTTTAAACACTATTTATTTTATAAATCCTTTTAAATAAAAAGACTGAAAACATTTTTAAGTGCATATTTCAAGTGTATATTATGGGGTTTTAAGTGCATAGGTGCTTGCATATTTAGAGCTTTTTTAGAGCTACAAGTCCTCTGCCCTACTTATGACTAATAATATGTGCACAACAACAGTGTATCGTTTAGCTGGATTAAACGGAACGTAAACTCATATGAATGATTGCATTACACATTTGTTGAATACGATAATATTAGGTAAGTTTATCTAGAACTATTTATTGTGTATTGAATTTGACATGACAAATGAACAAATAAATGTTTCTCATGATCCCATCTATTTAATAATTGATCAACTTTCAAAAACGTTAAATAATAACCTTAACCTATGCTCATCATTACAGAGCTAATACAAGGGAATACAATACCAAAAACATGCCAATGACCTACCGGATATTTCAAGGCAAAACATTCAGCATTTACAAAATTACATAATACTATTCTCACATGATCAAATTGTAAGCGATCATAATTTATTTATTTCTTAAAAGCGAAATCTTCATTCTCGTTTAACTGTATGCTACACTTCATGTGTTTCTGAGAAAATAATGCCAAACAAGAAATTGCATTTGATGAACAAAATGTATTAATAAATATAAGCTCTAGTTTTATTGACTTGATTATCAAACATGTGTTTCAGTAAATCATGATTGCAAGTTTTTCTGTTCTATTCTCTTGTCTCCAAACTAGATCAAATGAACAATTAAAACACTACACAATACTTCTTTCCCATAGCATCACAGTACAGTGACAATAACAAGTAAATATAACTGATTTACATTTTAATTGGTTAGATGGAGTGTTCAATTACATAAATTAATTGTATTAAGTTAATACAAATTTTTCTTCACCATTGATTCGTAGAACATCAATTCAAATCTTCAATAGAAAAGATTTTTTATAACAAGCAATAAAACATGTATATTAATATATAATGTTTTAATAATTTTGTTAAATAATACATGTGAGACATAACAAGAACATAGTAGTCAATTTTGATTTATCAAATAAGTTAATTTGTAAATAATAATAAAAAAAAAAATCAAATTAAATATTAAATAAATAATTATATATATATATATATATATATATATATATAAACTCAATAGTCAGTTGGACGGATTGTTTACAAATAATCCTAGTTACAAACAATATTTGAATGTTATAAAACTGTTTAACAAAAATATATATTATTTACCTAGTAACAATGTTTTTAAGGTGTAATGTGAGCATAACTTGATGAGTAATTAACACTACTATACAGATCGGAATTCGCCGGCGAATGGTTGCCCTAAAATTGTTAATAAAATAACAAAAATTAATAAAGGTAGTACAAAATAATTTCATATGGCAACATTTACCTGTAAGAATCGGTTAAGTTCTTCTTGTGTATCAAATATCATAACCATGAATGGTGAGCCAGGAACATGTTCTCCAGCCCATTTTACTTCCACTCTGTAATCCCCTGGCTCAGTTGGATCAAATTTGCATAAAATAGTTCGATCTTTTTGGTTTTCACGCTGCATTTCTACACGAAAGGCTCCTAAAATACGCATATTAACAATGAACAATAAATATTTTATATTTCACTTTGCATACATTAATTTAGGAGTATTAACCTTTTACTAATTTTCATTTTTTCGTTATATAATATAATTTACCTTTAGGTCCTCTGACCCTGACAGTTAACTGCCCAGCACCAGCTCCACGAGTATCGCAGATAAATCTACTTTGAAAAATTGCTAGTACACCATGTTCAATTCCAGGTCCATACACTCGTACTTTACTAGCATCTGGTGCACCACTAACACGAACGGTAAAGGGACTTCCTGGTACATCTTCACCTTCAAATAAAAAAATTCATAATGTATTTAAATCAAAATGAACCATTATTAAATAATAAAATTCTGAGTCCAGAAAAAATAAATAAATAAATAAATAAAATGTCTAAAAATAAAAATTTTAAATTCTGCTTAATCCTACTTGAGGCAAAATTTTTTTTATAGGAATACACATTGAAAATGGTATCTTCATAAATTAATTTATTATTTTTATACATTCTATGAGTGAGTACAACATTTGGATATTTTTATTTAAAATTGTTTGAACTTATAAAGTTATTTTATATATCTTAATTTTAATATATGCGCTAATTAATTTATTAAATATTTAACTATAAAATTATTGATAATTTATAAAATTTGTAGAAAATGTGTGCAGTTAAATACTTTTAATTTAAAATTAACTTAAAGAATTTATTAAAATAAAAAACAAACAAAGTATATATTTTCAATTTTATTATTTTAATAGCACTAAAATAATATTAGCTAGTAAACATTTTGAAATTCTAAATCTATGAAGATAATTCTAAGAACATCCTGAAATATAAAAAATTAATTTTACTAACCAGCATATTTAACAGTCAATGTATGTCTGCCTGATTCTTGTGGTTTTACATTTAATGTGAAAGTGCCATCTCCGTGGTCATAAAGTTCACAATAAGCTACTTTATGAGGTCCAATACAGTGTGCACTTAATTCCCCTGAAATTCATATTTAGGTATATTATAATGCATACAAATATTTACAATTGAATATAAGTCTCATGTATATATACCAGGACCAGCTCTCCTTGTATCAATAAAACTTCTAATATCTTTTCCAACTGTTCCAATACCAAGACCATCACCAGTACATAAAACTTTGCTAGCATCACAAACACCGGTAACATTAATCTTTAAAGGACAGCCTTTTACTTGCCTAAGACAATAAAAAAATGTTCATAGATCACAAACAATTTAAATAAATTATTTTACATACCTATGACCCCAAAGCACATTTAATAAATAAGCTCCAGGACTTACAGGAGTATAATTTGCACTGTAAACATTATCACTAGTCTTCTCAACATTAACTGGTATTTCATGTCTAGAACCAGCTAAGGTAACTACAGGATTTCCTAGATTAAAATAAATTAGTCATGGTAATAAAAATAAATTATAAAACAATATAACAACTAAGGTTAACAAACCTGGTCCAGCTTGATTTCCATCGATTGTAAATTCAGCACGTTGACCACAAGTAGCAGTTGTTAAGCCACTTCCAGCTAAGATCACTCTTACACCAGCAGCACCACTTTCAACTAAAGCTGGATATGGTGAACCAGGCAATGGCATTCCAGCAAAATTCAAATAGAGAGCATGGGGACCAGATATATGAGGTGTTAACACACATTTAACATTATGGCCAGAATGATCAATTATTATTGGAACAATTGTTCCTCCTTGGCTTTCTAAATAGCCTTCTAATTCACCTATAGTGAATAATGGAAAATTATTTTAAATTATTTTAAAATTTATGTTCGTAAATAAATTATTTACCAGGTCCGGCGATTGAAGTATCAAATGCCAAAGTTGTAGGAGCATTTACACCCAGTATAAGGCGACTATTTAAATTTGATTCACCAATTGTCAGTACCTTAGTCAAATCAACTACGGTACAGCTGTAAGGAGATTCACCGACATGCTTTCCATTCCAAACAATATTTATATCACAAAAGCCAATACTATTTGGTGTAAATGAAACTTCATAATCTCCTTCATGGCCATTAGAAGATTGATTTATTATAACTGGCACCATTTCAGCTCCATTGCGTACAGTAACAACAGGGACAGTGTGATATGATGTTCCCAGTGCAGAGACGAAGAATTTTGTTGGAACATCTTTTAGAGCTTTAATTAGACCAGAACCCCACGCTCGAGGAATTCCCGGGTCTGATACATGTACTTTTAATGGAGATTCTTTAATATGATCTTTTCCATATAGAATGTTAAAAATAAAATCTCCAGGTACAGTAGGATAAATTTGAACAAGATCAACATCTTCACTGAACAATTTTAAATCAACTGGAACATCTTCATTTTCTGGTCCAAGACAAGTAACAGTAAAATCTGCTAAACCAGCATTTTTCCGTGATACTATAAATTGCAACAACCATAATTAAAATTCTACTCCAATTGTATGGTAAGATTCACATACTAACATTTAAATGATACTGGCTTATGAACAACAGCACTATGCTTTTCTGGAAGGTTGTCAATTTTAACATTACCGGCATCATACACATAACTAGTAAATGGTGATCCTTTTAAATGTTTACCAAAATGTGTAACATCAATATTATATTGTCCTAAATTCAAATTGAATTTATTTACAACTTAATTAATTATTTGATAAAAAATAAAAACTCACCAACTTTAGGAGGTGTGAATTCAACAATTAAATTCATACCATTTTTATGTTGATAGCATTGTGCAGGTACAGCCGTATGTTGTGTTCCGGTAATGACAACATCAAATTCATGGCTGGATTTACCAGCACTATCAATTATAAATGAGGACATTTTGTTAGAAATACCTTGGTAAAGTCCTAAACCAACAACTCGAAGTTCAGCTGATGTGGATGGATTTTGTTCTCGCACGTTAACCACAAATGGCGACCCATTTACATTAAAATTGTTGTATTTCACATATATGTAATGAGGTACAGGTATAAAAGGCTGATATGCTACTTGATAGATACCATTGGACTCTACATCTGAAGATTTTAGTTTTACATCACGGCCAGCTGCTTTAATTACTATAGATAATTCTCCTTTACCGGCATTTCTTGTATCAACTACAAAATAAAAATAAAAGTATCATCCATTAACTGTCTAATTAAGTATTTTTATTTTTATTTTAACCTTTAAACGATGTAGGTTTATTGCAAATTGCTTCATTAAGACCGCTAACAATTACTAACTCAGAATCTATAACTTGAACTTTCCAAGGATGTTTGGTAATAGGTTGATTTCGATGCATTATAGTAACCATATAAACACCAACTATTGAAGGGCGGTAAATTACTCGATACAATCCACTTTCATGTTTGTGTAAATTTACAGGTACGGTCTTATTATCAGGATCTAATTTAAATAATTTACAATGATTTAAATCATAATTATTAAAATAAATTTTACTACATTTTTGAAAGCACACCTTTAATTATGACACTTATTGAACCGTGATCCGCAATGTGTGGATTAATGTCAAAACGTGCTGGGTAACCAAGTTTTACTCGTTGTAATCCTTCACCATATGCTGTGATTGATGAACTAGATACTCCTTTTTTAACTCCATTTAAATCTACGACGTCACAACTGTATGGACTTCCTTTTATAAAAATAAAGTAAAAATGTTTACTAAACCTCAGTATAAACACATTATTGCATCCAATTTTTATTTACCTGGTACGATTTCATCATTAAATGTTATATTAACAAAATGTGGTATTGGATTATGTGGAACAAATGTAACATCATATAATCCTCTAGAACAAGCAACTACCTCTGCTTTGACTGTACCTTTTTGACTACTAACAACCAATTCTAATGTGCCTTCTCCTGCTTCTGTAGCATCTACACTGAAGGTAACTGGTTTACCAGCCTTAATAAAAAATCATTTATATATTTAAGAAAAAAAATTATATTGTTATCTGTAGGTAACTTACTTTAGCATTATCAAGACCTGTAACTTTAATGTTATTTATATTATACACATTACATGCAAAGGGACTACCATCAACTAGCTGTTCTTCAATGAAAACTTCTATCATATGCCTTCCTAAAAATAATATATTCAATGTATTTAATATTATAGAAAATATAAATATTATAAAAATAAATAATATTATATAATAATATAAATATAATTTCATTACCAATTTCATTTGGTGTATAATAAGCTCCAATGGCATTGGCCATGATACTTGTTTTGACATCAACCGATTTTCCTGATGGTGAAAAAACATTAACTTTAAAATTTGTATCATTTGATATATCTGGACTTTCTATTTTGATGTCTGCAGTTTTTTTTATGGCACAATATCGAACACCAGTACCGTTTACAGCAACTTGATCAATATCCAATACTCTGCATGTCAATGGAGATCCTATATAAAAGGCAATCAATAAAATTAAAAATTATACTTATTAATAATTTATATATCAACTATATACAAGTAAATATATTACCAGGAATAGGTTCACCATTGAAACGTACGCTAAGACTATGGGGAGCAGCATCACGAGGCTTAAAATTAACTCGAAACTTAGCATTTCCTTCAGATTGAACATAGTTTGGAACATTGACTCCATTCACTGATACAATAATTTCTAAATTACCAGCACCAGCTTCACTAGCATTAACTGAAATAACATAAATTTTAGTTTTTTTTTTTTTATATATAAAAAAAAAATAAATAAAAATATGTTCTTACTATTGAAATTGACTGGTTTTCCTACAAAGCCCGTGTTGATGTCTGTTACACGAACCTTAGAAGCATCATATGCTTTAACTAAAAATGGACTTCCTTCAACGTGTATGCCATCTACCTTAACTTCAACACTATGGTCTCCTAAAAAAATCAAAAATACATTACTTCACAAAAATATTATTATTAAGAAATTAATAGTATTCAATAATAAAAAATTAACACACCAACATCAATAGGAGTGAATTGAACATTATAAGTTGATGATTGAGTAGCTGGAATGACAGTTACTGGTAAAGAATGTCTGAGAGGTGCAAGAACTTGCACTTCAGGGCTACTTTCACACTGAACAGCAAATGAAGCTATTTTACCAACAGCAACTTTATCTTCAGTTGCTGACCAGACAACAACTCTAGCAGCTTCAGAAACAGAACATGTGAATGGTGAGCCTAGAAAAAAAATTTAAAAAATAATAACAATCAATAAAATATATTAAAGTACTACATTTTAGAAAATATATTTTTTTTTCTTAAATTTCATTTTAAATATAACACTATTTAATCATCAAAAGATTGTTAATCTGACTGTTAGTCCACTGAGGAACAACACTGAAACTGGTAGGACATTAATTTTCCTTTATCCAATATCTTTATATTGACGCGGCAACAGTTGTTGTGGCCGGTCCAGGGAGAGATATCGAGAAAGTAATGAAAAAATTAGCACGGTACGGGTTTTGAGCCCGCGACTCCACGCGCCGGAATGCCGGGCGCGTAACACTGAGCCACCGCGAATCTAACATTATTCTCGATATTCTCCCCTTTTAGGCCAGAGTGGCAGTGTGTACGGTTGAGAGAGAGGACTAGGCACTGGGGCCGTGTCAATATATACTTTATTTATTTATATCTTTATAAATATTTTTTAATATAATTTTTACCTGGTACATCATGATTGTTAAAACGTAAGTGTACTGTATGTACAGTTGGTTGACGAGGTGTAAATGATATCGCATAAGTGTGTGGGCCTTGGGCTTGAGCAGAAGTTGGTACTCGACCACCATTTACTGTAACTTCTAAATTTCCTGGGCCAGCTTGACTTGTTTCAACTAAAATTTTCCAAATAAATTAATTATTTAAAATTGTACAACTATGAATAATATTTACCAACAAAAGTAACTTGTTGCCCAACAGTGCCTTTAGGCACTGATTTTACTTTAATGGCTTTGATATCATACACTTTGCAACTAAATGGAGATCCTGCTACTGAAGTACGAAGATAACTAACAGCAATTTTATGTTCACCAACAATTTTCGGACAGAATTCAATTTTATATGACTGTGAACCAGATTCTTTTACTTGGGCGGGAACAGCCGACCCGTTAGGACCTATATAATCCTTCATTAGTGTTAGTATAATTATTTTATAAGAAAAGCGCATAAGCATTAAATAAACATTTTTTTTTTTTTAATGTTCAAATTACATATAATGCTTCACATTAATAATAATATGCAACAAAAGATAAAAAATTATCAATTTTTTACATGCATTATATATTAATTAAACAGTATTTTTAAGATGTTAAAATGTATTTGATACAAATATTTATTGCTAACAGTCTAATTTATTTGAATGGAAATTAAATATTACTCATTTTTTAAAAATATGATTAATTATAAAATTAGAAATAAATTAAGGAAGTATTAAAAATGCATTACAAGTACTACAAAAAAATTTAAAATATAATATTAAATTATATTAGTCACTATAATTTTATGAGTGATGTCATTTAATTTTATTAAGTAAACTATAGGATAATATTGATTCTTATATTAATTTTAAGGAATACAATTAATAAATTTACACTCTAATATAATTGTTTTTACTAGTATATACAACTAGAATTTATTATTTTAAAGAAATTTAAAGTATTCCTAATTTTAATAATAATTCATTCTTTCAAATATATGAAACAACCTAGTAATAATAACGTTATAATTTAAAAAGTAGGGTATAGTTATTTCAAGTTTAATTTGAAGTTACTTATTTTATTACTAGATAAATCAATATTTGAAAAAAAATAATTATATTTTTATGGTTTATACATTTTAATCATGCAGGGAACAAAAGCCGTGCATTTTAGTCTAGTGTGTTTGTAAGTATTTACTATACGATTATCTTAATTTTGTTTCAATAATTCATTACAATGATTTTCTCTCTCATAAACACACTGAATAAGGCAAAAAATAAATAAAATTCTACAAACATACAATTCTCATAAATAACTTCAAGACCCTTTCAAACATACAATTAAAAATATTTTATTATTAACTGTTTTTTTTTTATGTGTATAGTTAAAAAAGTTATATTATTTCTAAACTATTATTGAATTAAATATTTTATTTTAAGATTAAAAGAGTTAAAACACAATGTAATATTAAAATATCAAAATATTAAAGAAAGGTTTAAATTATTTTGAATGTGAAAACACCTTTACTGATTATTATTAAATCTAAATGTACTTAAAAATACATGACCAAAAACATAAAAATAAAATAAAAAATCAATGAAAAACCTTTATTTAAAGTCAAATATTCTTTGAACAAAAGCAAATTGGATAAATCGATAAAACTGTTTAAAATATTCTAAAAATATTTATCTATAAACAAAATTAACAAATTATAAAACTATATATTAGAGATGTTTTCACACTCAGTAAATATTTTCTAGAGTAGTCATAATTTCCATGAATTATTATTATTATTATTTTTTTTTTTATTTATTTTTTTTTATGCTATTATTTTAAATTCATAATAAATAAATTATTTTTTTAAGCAAATAGCTTCTTTAAAATATATAATAATTAGTTTTTTTCTTATACCATACAAGGTCTATCACCAAATTATATAGCGTTAATAGCTGATAAAAAAAAAAAAAAAAAAAAAAAAAATGTAAAAAGATTGTTATTAAAAAGAAAGAAGAATCAGTATAATCGAGATTTGTGATATCGCCCACCTGTAAAAATATAGACACACATACTTGTAGAAAAGCTTTAATTGAAATTCCAAACAGTCGTGCTGAGGCAAATATAATAGAATGAAAACATTCCAAAATTAATACCATTCATCAGTATTTAACAAACTTACCCTCAACATTAACTTCAATGTCGTCCAACGATCCAGATACATTGCTCATAGTGAAATGAGAAGTTGTTGAGACAGGAGCACTAGTTAGTGAAGAACCACTAACTAATGGCAAATCTCCCTCAACGTGAGCAATAAAAGGAGACCCTAAGATAATAATAATAAAGTTTGAATAGTGACAAAATTATTTAAATATTTATTAAAAAAACTAACCTGGGACTGGTTCCTTATTGAAATGTATAGTAATAACATGATCAGTAGGCTGAAGTGGTAGAAAACTAACAGCAAATTTTGCATTGCCTTGTGGATGTACTTGAGTGGGAATATTTGCTCCTCTAGCTGATATAGTGATTTCTAAATTACCTTCACCTGCTTCACTGGCATCGACTATAAATAAATATAAAATTAATCATAATGCAGCGGTATAAAATTAAAATATTTGATCGCACCAGTGAATTGAAATGTATTTCCAACATGACCTTTAGGTACATGTCCAACTATAACTTTGCTAGAGTCATAAGCTTTAGCTACATAAGGAGTACCATTGACAGCATGTCCGTTATATTCAACCGATACTGAGTGAGCTCCAACTTGAAGTGGTGTAAACTCAGCAGTAAATCCTATATTTACATTTCCTGTGACTTTAACTGGAAGTTCAGCATTAGGACCTAAAATGTAATAAAAATCATAATAAAATGGACTGCCAAGATAAATAGAAAAACTAAATATTTACCAGTAACAGACACAGATAACTCGGCTGAAGCTGAATTATCAACCATCATATGAAATTTCGCAACTTGATTAACGGGTATCAACTCCAAGCGAGATAAATTAACTGACACGCGACTTGTGTCAGATACTGAGCATACAAATGGACATCCTTTAAATAATAAACAACTAAATTAATAAATAACATAATTATTTGGACTTAATTAAGATATTGTTTACCTATCACAGTTTCACTATTAAATTTTATGTCAATCATGTGAGGTTTTACATGTTCAGGAGTAAAAGATACTAAACATCTTCCACCTCCGACTACAGTCACATGATTTGGTACTTCCCCTTCATTAATTGATATTTCCAATTGACCTTCACCTGCATCACTAGCATCAACTGTAATTATTAAAAAAATTAAATAAATACTTTTTAATTTTTAATCTAAATAAATACTTTATCTTTGACTTTGATCAAAGACAAAGCATAGTTAAATTATATGCCATAATTTTAAAATCAAATAACATAAGATATTTTTTTTACCAAAATATACATGTGTAATATAAAAATAATGCATTTAAGTAAATTAGTTAGAATAATACAATTTTAAATTAGCTGAAATTAATTAAACATAATTCTTATTTTTCATAACTAAATTTAAAACCATTGGTTACAACTTATGTTTTTCAATTTATATTTAAAGATAAATCAAAATGCACAATTATTTTAAATGTCGCTACTCTTTTACTACAACAAAGCATAGTTTAAAAATCCTTAGTTTTTAAAAAATTAATCCAATAGGTTAGTTATATACCATTCAATCATTTTATTCTTAATCAGGTGATTAAATTAGCTATTAAACTAATTTAAGAATATACAATGTATATAGACTTTAAAAATAAAACAAGATTAAATTGCTCTTTAACATACCTCTGAATTGACATGGCTGGCCAACAACAGCATCAGAAACATCCGTCACTCTAATCAGAGCAGAATTATATCCTTTAGCTAATAATGTACCAGTTCCAAGTTTATGACCAGCAACACTAACATCAACTAAATGTGTTCCCACTTCAACTACAATGAATTCTATCCTAAATATTCCATTTCCTCCTTCATTAATTATTTTTGCTTGAATATTTCGTTTTGTTGGACCTAAATAATTTTTTTTATTAAAATGTATTCACTATGAGATGATCTAAATTACAAAAAACTAATAAACTTTTTATTATAAAAGCTTTACAATTATTTATAAATTATTGTTCATGTATATATATATATATTGAATAAATTATATTTTATTAAAAATATATATCTTCTTCTTCTCCTTTGCCTTTCTCCCAACTATTAGAGATTGGCCACCCTTGTCCTAAGCCTCCACTTGTCTCAATGTTCTACATTTCTTACGTACACACCAACTATTCTGATTAAAATTCTAGCCCTCATATTCTTAATCATATCCAACCATCTCTTTTTTGGGTTTTCTCTTCCTTTTTTCAACATCCATTTTCATTATCACTCTTACTGCTTATGTTTTCTTTTGCCTTATCACATGTCCAAGCCATCAAAGTCTATTTTCTATCATCTTGTCCACTACCAACACTACATTAATATTAACTCTCACATATTTGTTCCTTTTTCTACCTTCTCTTGTTGTTCTACTCATCCATCTAAGCATTTTTATTTCCTCAACACTCATGCTCTATTCTATTCTCTTGTTAACCTCTCAATATTTTGAACTATGTAGCAGTTGGTCTCACTACACTCTTGTAAATTTACCTTTCAACCTCATAAGAATTTTCTTGTCACATAAAACGCCCAATGTGTCTCTCCATTTCATCTAATTACACTTAATCCTATGTTCTAAACCCTACCAAAGCCAAAGCCCTTCTTTTGAACAAATGTTTTTAAATATTTAAAGTTCTCGACTCCACCAATTATATTACCACTTATTGTCATTGGTCTCTTTATACCCTCAACCTTTTAGTATCTTCCTCCAAAGTTATACTCTATTTACTCTGTTTTATTTCTACTAATTCTCAATCCCTTTCTTTTAAAGACTAACCTTTACTCATTAAATCTATTATTGACTTCTTCTAGATATTAAAAATATATATCATGATTAAATATAATAATGTGTTAACATTTAATTTAACTAACTCACTTAGTATATTGACTTGTATATCTTCTCGATGAAAACCAATAGCACTTATTTGAAATATTGCTACTGAATCAACAGGCACTAGTTTTACAGCATCCCCAAGGATACTTAATTTTGGACTATATGATCCTCCACTCATGATTGTTACTTCCCAGGGACTCCCTATAAATAAATATAATTTAAAAATATATTTAATAATAATAAATTAAATAATTAAAATACATTTTTTAGTATATGACAATAAGTCTATAAAATAATGGATTATAATATAGGTTAAGAGTGCCATAACTTTTTTTGGTAAATATCTATTAAGAATATACTTTTATTTTGGGAATTGACTTCCATAAAAAGGTGTTTTGTTATTATTGAGTACCCATTTTTCTATAATTATTAATAAACACTAATAATAAAATAAAAGATAGTAATAAAATGTTTAATACTAGTTTTAGATACTGAAATCTCTTAATAACCCTCCTATCCCCTTCAGACAAAAGCAATAAAAAACATTTTATCATTAATTTGGTGTATTCTTATTATTTAAAGTATCAAAATACAATGATTTTACTAAATTCGGTTAAGTAAAAAAAATATTTGTCAATATCAATAACTGTATTCCATAACTTTTTAATGAAAAACATGTTTTTCATCAAATTATATTATAATTGAACAAATCTAAACCAGAAATAAAAAACACCATAATAACAAAATTAAATTTTTTTATCTTATATATATATTAAATTATAATGAATGAAAATCAAACTACATTCATTATAGTCATGCTCATAATTGATATTTGATAAGAGAAAAATATTTTTAATTTGTAGCAAACTTCCACTATATTAGTAAGTATTATAAAAAATAATAATTTTAAAGGTCATAGCAGGATCTTATTAATTTTACATTATTATAATTATACTACTGAAAATATAATGATTCTGATTAATGTTGTTGCTAGTTAATATTTAATAAGGAATTACACATGATTCAAAATATATTCTTTTTTTTTTTAATGTACATTAGTACAAAAAATATTTTTTTCTTATTAAAATTGTGGAATATGAAAGCATACCGATAGTAAATATAAAAGATTTGAATTTTTAAATGAATAATTCAATACCGTGACTACAACACCTCTTATTAAAAAACATGTGGGTGTGCGTATGTGCGTATAAATTAATAATTCAAAATGTAAAATATGAACAATCATTTGTAAAGAATTTTCTAATGGTTAGGTCAGCAGTGTATTAAATTAAATTAAATACAATTATTTATTTATTTCTATTAAACTCAAAAATAAAATACTCTATGTAGTTAAATAGTTAATTTTTTTTTTTTTAAATATTTCAAAGCCTAAGTAATAGCTATAATTAAATCAGTTATACTTAAAAAAAAAAAAATTTAAAACTTTCAAATAAAATAAAAAGTGTACATATTAATGTATTTGTACATTTTAACCAAAATATAAAATAATTGATGTAGTATAAGATACAAATAATAATATAGTTTAATATTTACTTTGCTTTTCAAATTATTATTTGATACATGGTTAAATATATTGTTATACATTTTAAGAAGATAGGTATTTATTTTTATTAGTTACATACTTTTAATTATATTTAATTCTTAATAAAGATCACAAGTAATATATTAATAAATTGTGATATTTTCTAAGTTATATGACAATTCAAGCAATACTAATAAAATTAGTAAAACTCATTTTGTATCATGAAAGAACCTCTTTAATTTTTATTAACCTCTTATTAATTTTAGTACTCTATAAAAATATACTAGGTGTAATACAATTATTCGTAATTAATAAATTAATTCAAAATATAACTACAAAATGATAAATATAGATTTTAAATAGATAACAAAAAATACTTTGGAAAGATTAGAGGAATTATTAAACATTTTGAATGGTAGATAAACATTAGGTTAACAATTTCAAATATTAGTTTGGAATTTA
Source organism: Sipha maydis (assembly GCA_034509805.1). Lineage (NCBI taxonomy): Eukaryota > Metazoa > Arthropoda > Insecta > Hemiptera > Aphididae > Sipha > Sipha maydis. The sequence continues at coordinate 165,356 of JASXSY010001326.1, read as the reverse complement.
TGTTTAAGTAAATACATTCAAAAAATGCAAAATAAAAATAATACATTATAGAACATTATGAATAAGTACCTATAGTCAGTATTTTTAATTTTTAGAAAGTGGTTTTGGTTATCATCCAAGTAATCGATTTCTATAATAGGTTAAATACCTACCTACTATTTCAGGTAGGTATCTATTCCTAGTAGCAAAGTATTCCATTGATAAAATACATGTTTTAAAATTAATATTTTCTTACAGATAATAATATTATTTAAGAATCAAAATGATTAATCTTAATATTCTATATTTATAATTATTTTAAAATGATTCATACTGCTGATAAAATGATAAAATTGTATAACATATAATAAATCTTGATTTTAATATAATTTTAAAATTAAATTTTTATTAAATAGTGTATCATAGATCGAATGAGCAACTTTACTACGAAGAAGCTGAACATTAAACAACATAAATATCTACAAAATGTTAAATATTTTATCCAAATAAGAAATAAAGAACAAAAATTCAATTTTAAAACATTTAAGTAAGCTAATAAAATATTATTATTTTTTAGTACTTAAGCACTTATTCGAAATAGAAACATTTGTGTTATTTTAGTAAAATGCAAAGTACAAAAAATAACTTTTATATTACTTTTTACATAAAATTCAATAAGTACTCCTTCTTCATTTCACTATGAGCAATGTACCGAGACAATAAATAACGCGAATTAAAACACATTTTATTAAAATTAACGACACCGGAAAACACTAACTACTGTAAAAAAAATGAATAAAAAAAAAAATTTAAAAAAAAAAAAAACCTATAACATAATAAAAACAAAACGAACCAAACGCACACACACTACTAATCACGAAAAAATATACCAACGACCATCAACCTGTTGCATCTACCTGTTTGACGTGTACATGATAAAAATATCGATATCTTGTCCGGTTGTTGACACGATATTTGTGTTATCCGATTTTGAAGGCGCTTGAATTCGAAACACTCAACCGGTACCATTCATGTAACTCGTATCGATAACGATTAGAGTGAGAACAGACTTCGTGAAGATAATATCGTACACGATTTAGAGTTGTTCGCATCGTATTAGTAATTCCTAAATTATAAACGTAGCAAAAGCAACGGCGTTGGCGTATTAAATCGGCCGTGTGTAACAGTTTGGTATCTATCTTTATTCGGTGAATCGAGAATGATCCATGTAGGCGAACAAGTAACAACGATGCACTATCGATGGTTAAGATAAATTCCAAAAACACAGGCGCGCCAACTGGAATGTCTTCCGGCATCGAATTTCCCTCCAAGAATTCGAAATATGTCTACAGTATCGCACGACCACAAGTGAACGCCACCAGTCATCTCTTCTACTCATCTACAGCGAATTCATCATTTCACATTCGCAACCGATTGGAATAGCACTTGCACTTTCTAGCCTCATTGTCGTCTCCGCAGAAGTTATGTGATACTCATTTAAAGTTTGACGCAATGATATTCCAATCGGTCTTGGCAAAAGTTAACCAACATCAACGATTGTAACGGATACACACGAACCAAAATTCTTTTATTTTCAATCACATTAGTCCGATTTATTTTGAAACATTTTGTAAACGAACCAAACTAATCATAAGATATTTTAGACAGATAGTTAAATATTACATACTTACTTGACCTATTTTCACAAAACGTAGGCTAGGTTTTTTTTTTAGTTAATAAGTAGGTTTTGGATTTTAATGATCCAATTAAAAAGCGTTTATTATCCATAAAGGTAACATACTGGGTTACAATATTTTAAATTTAAATATATGATTTTTTTTTCTTTATTCTTATTTCTATATTTATCTATTAATTTAATGTGTTTAAATTTAAATTTAATAATGAGTCAATTTTGGCGTATTAACTTAATTAACGAGTTATGAACTTGAAAAAATCTGTAAATTCTAATTTGTCGTAAAATATATATTTTACGATAGAAAAATCTAAATGTTAATTTTAGTTAGTTTAATGTTAATAATGTTCCAAAAATGTGTATTTTGATAATTAAGAAACTGGTACTTGGAAAAAAAATTCTATTGTACCGTTATAAGTACATTAATATAATTTTATTATATATGTATGAAATATTTTATAATACCTTAAAATGTATTCAAACTACAATTTTATAGTGGAAAATAAATTATATTTTCTGGAAACTTTAGTTTTACTATAATAAAATATCAAAGAAATCATTATAATATAATATTATGTTTGCGTTGAGTGTAATGAATCGTTACTGTTCAGGTTAGGTCAATCAGGTCCATGCACAGGAATCATCCAAGCGAGGTTTAAAATTTGTTTTGTGGAAAAAAAATTTAAAAAACAAATTGAAAATCAATAAATGTCAACAAATGAGTAAATAACTTGAACAACTGACTTGTCAGTGAAAATTCGTTCTGTCGATAGCTGCATTTACAACGATAATCGATAGTAGTTTGGAAATACGCGAAAATTCAATAGAAAAAGATAAATAGGCGTCAAGTCAAGGAAATTGACACTGTTAAAATAAAAATAGACAACAACTATAAATTAATTTTCAAGTCAGGTTAGCTTTTATAGAAATATGACTAAATTTATTCTCAGTAAAAATGTATATAAAAAAATTCTCAATGGGAGGGAGGGGATATGTAAGACAATTGACATCAAAGATATGATCAATTTTTTGGTATATTTCATAATTTAATGTAGATAAATTTTCAAATTGCCATAGACATTATTAGTTATTATTTTTTGTGTGATTCTAATTAGGACCAGCGACGTAGCCAGGATTTTATTTCGGGGGGGGGGGGGGGGGGGGGGGGTCAAGTCAAAAAAAAAATAATAATAATAAGTAATTTTAACTATTCTTATTAATCAATCAAAAATTAAATTCATAATGACCAACAGAATGCTATATTATGTAAATATTGTTTCTATTGGTTCTATCGTCTATGTATATATATATATATAATATATATCTACCTCATACCCAGTTATATGGTATACGTATACTAGTATCTATATATATATATATATTTATGTGTGTGCTAACCGTATTATTTTGTAGTTTTGTCCATAACATATTATAATTAATTATTAGGTTTACCAGTACAAAAAAAAGCATTGTAAAAACACTAGCATTTTCGTTCCACTCAGATTCTAAAAACAATTTCGTCGATGACATTTCGGGGGGGTCCGGACCCCATGGACCCCTCCTCTGGCTACGTCCCTGATTAGGACGACAGGATTTGTACGGAATAAATGTATTAGGTCAATTTACTTATGAATTATTTATATATATATAAATAAATATACATTTTTACATGATTTGTGTTTTGAAATTTAGACTTAAGATTTAAAAGTTCATAATTAAATTTAGTTAACCACATTTACACGATATAGCTCAAATAAAATTATTTTCATGAACCATTGTAACAGTTGTTAAACGAATTAACGAGGCTTTACGAAATTTAAAGTATTTTTAAAATTATAAATATTTTAACAATGCATAAGTTATTTAATTTTTGAATAATTGGAAATGAACGCAGAAAATAATTTCCGGGGGGAGGAGTTATTGAAAAATGTAAAATGTTGATAAATATCATGTTATATTATTTATTTTATAATTATATAAATATATATATATATATGAATTTATATTTATATTAATTTAAATATATTGTTTATGAATTTAGTTTTATCAAATTTTATGGAAAACTTTGAAATAATTGTTAAATTTGTAGGTTAAGTCATATTTATATAAACAATTTCTAATATTTCAGAGGATGGGATGAACTCCTAACTCTTCCCCTGTGTTCACGCTTGAAAATAATACATTAACACAAGCTGTATTTGATATAGCCTCTAAATATATAACTACACGAATTGAAGATATGAATAATACTTCGGTACCGGGAATACTGATTTACTACACTAAACCTTTTTATTTTAATATAATACAAGTATACTATTAATTATAATCAATTTGAGAGAAATTCACAAACATTTAAGATATATATTTATATTCGATAGCGTATTTTCGGAGAGGAGGGGGTCCCTGGATCTCGATCCCAATTCCAGAAGATAAAAATGTCATGATTTAGAGATGTTATCGATACATAAAAACTACTTAATAATAACTGAAGAAATTATTGATGAATTGGAAAAAAACATGTTTACCTTTTTCATTATATAAAATACATCTTTTTTTATTTATAATAATGATAGAATAATATAATTATTAATTCATACTCTATATGTATCTTTTATAATATTAAAAATCAATTATTTTTAGAAAAATTTTAAACGCCCTTCAACTAGTTAAGGTCCTTAGTTATTATCCTTCCTAATTTTTATTTTTTGCTTTCTTTCTATATAATGACTGATTTAAATTTACTTATAATACTACACAAATTATTCTTATGAGATATGATTATACATTATCATTAAAATCTAAAAAACAGAATAATAATCATGGTGATGACAATACAAATAGCTTTAAAAACAAAGTATATCCACTCATTTCTTAAAAAACAAATAAAAAAATAATTCTTTGAGTGCATCCAACCATAGAATAGGTATATTAACCATTCATTATTATTACCACCCAATTATTAGATTGTACTTACCCATGCATTCAACAATGATTGTTTAGGTATATAATATATTTTTTTCATCTGAATTTAAAAACTTAAAATATAATTCAATATACATAATATTTAAAATTTAAGTTAGTTTTGTAAATATATCTTTTCTATAGTCGTAATATAACAATAAATACAAATATTTATTCATAAAATTGTGATATTTTTAAAAAAAAAATATAAATTATTCTATTTTGTTAAGTAATAACGTATATTTTCTACTGTAGAGTACATTTAAATACTTTTGAAAAAATGCCACATTAATATAATCTTCAAACCTCATATTTGTATGTAATTTTATGTTATCGTATTCATATAAATAATTTTCTTTTCATATAACAGTGTAAATTTCTTTTTTTAATTTGTGCATTTTAACAATTCATTTAAAATATGAATTTTAAATAGAAATTAAACTGATTTATTTATTACTTTACATAATTAATTACCCATGCACAATAACAATGTTCCTATAATAACAATATATGTTAACAAAATTTAGACATTCAGTAAACGTTAATTATTAAACTAACACAGATAGTTATAATAACTATAGTTACTTTAGAAAATTACGTTAAATAAACCGTGGGAACCTCTTTCTCAATATTTAAAACAATGAATATGTAGTAACGTTACTTAAATATTTTAATAACACAATTTAACCATGCCAAAATTGTTCATTACTATTTTATTATAGGCAATTTAAAATTGATTTGAAAACAAATTAAGAAAAAAATGTATTGGCTTTCATTTTCAATTCTGTAAGCACTTTTTTGAACAATATATGTATAATAACTAACACATTTACATTCACTAAATTCGACGGGTTGACATTTCCACCAATACAGATTTATGCATTTTTTAATATTTATAACAAGAAAATAATATAAGAGAAAACAATTTGTTAATTCTTAACTTCCCAAATAACATAATTTCGAATAAATAAATGAAATTATTACCTGGTACTTGTTCATTATTGAATTTCATATCAACTAGATGAACAAGTGCTTTATGCGGTACGAATGATGCCAAGAATTTTTGATTACCCAAATTTCGGACGAAACTAGTAACATGTCCTCCATTTACAAGAATTTCTAGATTTCCTGATCCTGCTCCAGATCCATCAACTAAAAAATATACAAATGATAATAAACAAATCTAATCTTTTTTTATGATTAAGTTTAAATGTATATAATCATAATTACTCTCAAATTCAACTGGTTCTCCTACAACTCCATTTGGTATGTGTCCAACTTTAATGGCATTTACATCATAAGCGTGACTCCTAAAAAAAATGTGTGTAAATAAACAATAGTATTAGGATTTTTAGAACATTGCATTTTATTTAAATTTACTGTGATAATTATACAGTAGATACCTTAGTACAGAGGTTTCCAAACTTTTTATTATACGACCCATTTTGGGAATTTTTTAAAATTTGGCGACCCACAATATCAATGAATGACCTATTTTTTTTTAGCGAATCAGTTGCTTACAAAAAAAAATATATATATTTATTTTTAATATAAAAATATAGCGTGACCCACCAAAAATATAATTGCGATCCAATTTTGGGTCGCGACCCACAGTTTAGGAACCTCTGCCTTAGTAGGTTGGAAAACATATTATGAAGTTAATAAAATCAATATAAAAACATAGAAATGACTTTAGGTTTGTATCCTAATATTCAATTCACTAAATATTTGTTATAAATTTACCTGAATGGAGAACCAGCGACTTTAGTACCATTAATTTTTACATCAATCGAGTGTTCTCCAATTTGTTCAGCTGTAAATTGTGCCAAAATATGACCCTGGGCAATATTCCTAGACATTCTAACAGGAATCATCTTATTGGATGGGCCTGTTATTTTTAAAACATTTTAAGAAAAACATTTTTTTTGCATAATTATTATTAATAATTTATTTGTAATCAACAACACACCAACAACTGCAACATTAATATTAGCGAGTACTTCATCAGAATTTATGTAAATAGTTGAAGGTCTCTTTATTGGCATCAGTTGCATATTTTCACCAAAAACAATATCTAAGTAAAAAAAAAGATAAAATCACTAACAAAAAAAATAAAAAAACAAATAAGTCACTTACCACTATTTTTTGATTTTGACGGAGATAAAGCACTTTTTGGTGAAACATAACTATTGTTTGGAGATAGAGAACTTGGGATATTTAAATGTAATGGCGACGAGATGCTATGAAATCCAGACTCCGATAAGTTGGTTGACTATTTAAAAAATATGAAATTATTTAAATTAAACGATGGTATTTTATGTTGTTTTTATGTGTATCGTTGTTATAATTAAAAATTGAAACATACTTTATATACATTGCTATGATGATTGATTGGAGAAGAAGTGAATTTTGGTGATTGCAAAGGGGAAATAGGTCTAAGTAACCCGACTTTATGGTATTCATTAGATGAATTAAAGTCATCTGAAACATATTGACGTAAATGTAAAGTTAACATAACACAAAATTAAGTAAATCATCTTACTGAAAGCCGAAGAGTTGTTTCCATTGACTAATTTAGTAGGCGCTAAAAAAACATTTTATTATTTTCGTTATAATTTATAAGTAAAATATATATTTCTTAGTTTCATTTATAGTTTTTACACAATAGATTTTCAAAAATATATAAATTAATTATACATACATATAAAATAACTTATTCTTTTTGAACATTCATTCAATAAATAAAGTAATAATTTTCAAGTTTTACTTTAAATAACAACTTACTTATATTTTTATGTCGCTTTATATCTTCTTTTGTACCAACTCTCAAAGGAAATGGACTTCCTATAACATATTTTACATGAATAATATAAGTTGTGTACTTTTACAAAATTTAGATATCGTAATAAATATAATTTTATATTTAAAAGCTAATTATTATAAAATTATATTAGTTTAAATATTTGATAGTAAAAATATTGCTAATCATCTTAATATTGAATAGAACATTAAAAAAAACTTAACATATTGTACTCCGTACCTACATTGATTGATTAATAATTAATCTCAGATTGTATTTTAAATGTGTCATTTTTTAATGTCACATTGGCTAAATTAGGTGTCTATAGGTAATTTTCCATTTGGGAGAAAGTTGTGAATAAATATGAAATAATATAAGCAAACACATTCGTTTAGTTGAATATTTATAATTTCTCGCAAGCTCCACATAGAATTGTTTACTTTTAATTTAAAATAATAATCATGAAAAAAAAATATTAATTATTTTTTGTTTATATTTTGGTAAAAAGGTTAAACATCTTCATAATTAACATAGTATAATTATATAAACGATTGAAATAGTTATAATATTATATTATAAAATTTTAATGAAATAGTAATTAATATATTTAATGACGTAACAAATAAATTATGAAAATAATTAAATATCTGATAAGAAGTAGGATTAAAATGCATTGTTTAAGGATAGAGAGAGAGAGAGAGAGAGAGAGAGAGAGTGGGAGAGAAAGAAAGAAAAGAAAAACAAACTACCAGGGCTGAAATTAAGATAGAAAGTTAAGGGAATTCAAGTTATTGAAGAAATTAGAAAGTATACTTCGGGTGATTTAATCGTTATTAAGAAAATTAGATAAGGAAATTAATTTTTCAGTACCCACGGTTGTTAAATCACAGACCTTGAGAAAAAATTGATAATATTTCGAAATCTTTATTATTTTTTCCATTTTTGCATTAATTATTTTACTTGCCTTTAACAGTTGCTCCATTAAAATAAACATAAATTTTATATTTTCCAGGTCTTCTTGTATGTAGAGAAACATTATAAATAGAATTTCCTAAATGGTCGATTGTATGAGGAAGTGATTGTTTGTCATGAACAATATCAATTTCTATTTTTCCCAATCCACCGGTTCCTCTAGCATCTAAAGTCCAATTGACTATACTTCCCGCAATAGCTGGTCTATCCAAGCCAAGTAACTAAAAACGAAACAACAACTAATTAGTTTTTTAATTCGATGTTTTTATTTTGCAATTTTCTTTTTACTTTTATGCCGTTTGGATCGAATACAAAGCATGTATAAGGACTACCCTGGATTAATTGTCCTCGGTGTTTCACTGCTATGGTCCATTCCCCGGGCTCGTCTGGTTGGAATGTAGTTCGGTACGCGTCTCCAGATTCTTTTACAGGGCATTCTAACTCTCGACCATCTGGGCTCATGGCTAACACTTGAATATTTTGAGCCTTAGCACCATTGCAATTTATCTAAATACAAAAATAAGAATAAATTTATGGTTAATACATAATACTATGTAACAATATATACTTAAAATATATATACCTGCACTTCAACAATCGATCCAACTGCACATGGTTCCATTCCAGAGTGTTTTATTTCAGATACTTCGGGCATAGCTCGTATAAATATTGGACACCCCTGTATTACCTCATCTCCATTAAAAATCGTAACCTACAATAAACATAATAATAAAATCATTAACCGTATCAATGGATAGGGGGAAAACAAATGTATACCTTATACATTCCAATTATGAGTGGCACGAACGTGCATGTGCCACCGTTGGATTTTAAATTTAAATTACACGGTATAGTATTGAGTTCCGGTCCAATTATTTCTACTGTGACATCATTTGGATCTACTTCTGAATCCAAAAATGTTACTTTAAAGTTAGTCTAAAAACACACATATGATTTAGGGGTTTAGTTTAAATTTATTTGTAATAAACATATCATATTTATTAAATTAACAATTAACCTACTGGTTTGTACACTCTGGTAGTGTGCGAGTCACTATGGGCACGTACGGTGTGTGATGGTCGAGTACGTGGTTTTACCCATTGGAAATTAGAAACATAAGACATCATACCCAAATGTGAAGCATTTAGACTAGATACGTCTTTTGCTTTTAATAAGGGTTCAACTCCTAATTTTTTACCAGCATTCATTCCTACCGAAATAGTGATAAATAAAACAAAATTATATTTTATCGAATGACAATTTTATATATACATACCAGCATTTAAGTTAGATTCCCAGACATCTGGGTCATCATATTTTTGATACTTAACAGGAACACCAAGGGATTTAGTCAATTCGCATAAAACAATGCCATCTTTCCAGTCAGTCTAAAATACAGAAAATATATTTATATTATATTTATGTTAGCTATTTGCATGCTTCTATTTTCTAGTTTAATAAACACTTACAGTGAAATTAGATACTGTATGGGTTTTTAACTGACTGTTGACCCAATTTAGAGTAGCTTTAGTACCAGGACTTTTTTCTTTCATGAAATAAGACAAATAAGTCATACCAGACAGTTCATCTAAATAAGGTGAAGCTAAATATTCGGGTTCCAGTACCATAGGAATATTAAACCGATCTCGGGCTAATTCCATAGCACGACGGCAGTTATTCACGCTATCATTGCTATCTAAATTTTTCCAATGAGGAAATAATCCTGGTTCACAATAATCTAATAAAGAAGAGAGGCATATTCCTGAGTTCCAGTCCGTAGTAAAATTATTCACACGGCATTCTGGCAGTACAGACTATATTGTGTTAATATTATATAAAACAATAAACAAACATAAATATTAACATATTATTTTATAGGTATATATTTATATATATTACCTTAAGCCAAGCTAACATGAGCTTTTTAGGTGGGAATTTCGACCGTCCGATTTGATAACGAACAATCAATGACCAAATAAGGCCTAATATTAGTTTCAGGTTCCCATTAACTATATCTTCATTTCCTAAAAAAAAATAAAACGTTAGGTCATGCATTAAAAAGTGATAAATTACAATAATTCTATAATTCAAGTAATTATTAATGTTTGATACTGATGAGATATACCCTATATTGATAAATGCAGTGTTAATTTAAAATAAATAATTTTTATGTTTGAATTTCAATGTTTGGAACAATTATAAATTTATTATTTGATTTTAAACATTTTTATTACATAAGGTTTTTTTTATGTCAATAAAAATATATTTTAATACAAAAAGAAGATTACTCCGCCTAGTTTAATTATGTCCCATATTATTCATATATAAAACTATTCAATAATAAAAGCATGGCGATTTGAATATAGCATGTGAGGTCAATACACCCACATGATTAACTATTGCATACTTCAAGTATTTTGTATAACACTCCCTATTTGGCGATACTACCCAACACCTGTTCGACATCAAAATTATTATTTAATAACATGAATACATTCAATATTTTAACTTGGTCTATTCAAACAAAATATATGTTTAAAAATTATTTATACTTTAATTGAAAACTAAATTTAACACATACCAATGTTAACGAGCTTTACACCGTCATCTGCTATAGCCGTCAGAGCTTTCGACACATTCTCTAACATCTGATGTCGATTTCCAGGATTGTAAGTCCACGTGAGTATCTTCTTATTCTGTAAGTTCTCAACTAATTCACACAGAACACGCCCATCTTTCAAATCTTCAGCTAGGTCTTCTACTCGATTTGATGGTGACACATGCTCGTTTACCCAGTTTTTAAATGTATGTGCTTGTATATCTACCCATTGATCCTCGTGGCCTTTAATTTGCATAGTCTTGGCAGCGTGGCCCTCTGGACTGCGGGCCACAAGACCTATGTGGGATATTCGAGTCGCTGCAGAGTCAGTACGCATCATGTTTGGCGCGCTGCGTTCGTGATACTGAATAGAGAGAGAATTAATATGGGTGGGTCCAATGAGATATTACCTGTCTGTCGGTGAAGCCTGAAATGAAAAGTGAATGTCTCCCACCATAAACACCTGCATGACTGGTTGTATTTGAACGAACTACGAGCAGTGAATATTTTTTTACTATACCATGTACGATATATGAACACAATTATTTATGTTTATATGCCTTTATTTTTCAAAAATAATAATTTAATATTAAAGAATATAATTGAAATGTATTACGTGTTCATTAAAATTAAGAACTATAATGAATACGATGAAAAAAATACAAATATTTTATTGGTTTTAAATTGTGTAAACAATTATAGGCATATTAGTCACGGCTAATGCAAATAGATAGAAGTTAAATGACAGTTATACCTAGAACATCTGATTATTTAAGATGTATTTTCTTAATATCGTATGTAAGAACGATGGCGAAAAATGTGAATGGTGGATACATCATAATTTTAAGTAAAAATAAAGAAATGTATAACTTTATTTCATTTTACTTCACTTTCTATCTGTACAAAGTTTATGTTATACATATATGTAACCAATTTATTTATACTATTGAGTAACTATTCACTTCTATATTTTCATAAAACGTAATATTAAAATATTTTATTTGATTTAAAAAAACTGTATTTTATTTTATTCACCAATATTATAAATTTATTTTCAACAAATACTAAGGGATCATCTTAGAGGTCGTATGAAAATCAGATGGTATACAATACAAAATGTAATGATGGTCTATTGTGTATTATGCCTACCTATATACGATGTATACCTACTGTTTATAAAATTTGACCCTGACGCTGAATTCTTGACCAATAGTATATATATTTTTTATATCTAAAAAAAATTATGGTTTAGTTGTCAATGACCAATAGTTATTACACAGCATATATTCGTCTATTCGATCAATATAATAGAGATTATCTATAGGTATTATATCATTAAAAAAATTCAAGCTTATTTATGGTATAAATCAAATTATTTAATCATTGACAAAGTAAAAGCTAATAATACGCCCATTTATCTATCAATCACTGGGCATTGTGCATTTATTTTAATTTTCCCTTGTATATTAATTGTTTTTACCCATGCATAATTGTATTCTATCTAAACGTTTTAAATAAATATTTCAAGTTTATATTTATATATTACTATGTTTCACTAACCATGACGTGTTTACAATTTCCATCGATTTTAAAAATTCTAACAATAGTTTATTATTTACAATAAACGTATTCATTAATAATTAATTATTTTCTAGTTCTCAATACAGTAAAATAGATTACACTAGCAAAAAATTTAAAAAATCAAAAATTACAATACAACTATTTAATTTAAAAAAATTAATAAAATATTATAATTATTATTTACGTTGAATATTAACATAATTTTTTATGATCATCAATATTAAAATATAACGGAAACTATATAAACATTAAAAAAGAAAAAAACTTATATCTTATTATGAATTTATGAATAAACACGAGGATATAAATAGTATTTAATAGGAATATATAAAATTAATTTATATGATGATGAATAATTTATATAAAGTTAGTTATAATAAACGAAGATACATATTATCATAAATCCGTGACTAAAAAACAAATTGCCTATCTTTGTGAGATTCTGTGATTAATCCATATACACAGTTCATCGGTAATGCGTTTATTGATTATAATACAAATTACTTACATAAAAAATAAAAAATTAATGCAATAGTTGATACATTAATTTTTAACAGGTTGATTGCCACCACGTTATTTGGTACTTTTTACCCAGTGCCATGTGTACAAAATTATGTACAGACTTTTATTTACCATTCTTTTTCTCGTGTACATTATACTGTACACGAGTTTTCCCAAAACAAATGTTGTGTATATACAGAAATGTTTACACGTCTGTACTAATATAAAATCGGAATAAAATATCGGTCCAGTTTTATTTACTCAACAAAATACGAAAATGGATGTAATTTATATAAATCAAGTTTTTATTTTAAACATTTCAATGATTTTTATTAGACAAAATTTCACAAAATAAAAATAAAATGAATTTGTAAAATGTGTAATGTTCAAAAGTAATATTTATTCAATCTGTGCTTTTCTAATTATTTTTCGACAGTAAAATACTTATATTTACACTAGTCGATAAAAAATGATTATTATAGTTGTTTTGTTCTTTATTATTATGTTAGTTTGAACATTAACTTATATAGTTTTTAAAGCAATGATTAAATATATTCTGTTAAAATTGAAATAAAATCTATAATGTAATAAAAGACTGTATTTATAATTTAATTACATATATACTCATATAGATTACTTATAATAACTTATTTATAAAAAATAAGAATAAATAATGAAACGTCAATATTTGAGAAAATATTTAATTATATTTTTAATTATATCAAACTTGAAAACCTTTTAAAAGAACGAACCCCTCCAAATCCTAATGTATTAAGTTAAAATTGTATAGTTTAGAGTTAGCTTTCTGTAAAGATTTCTATTTAATAACATAAGACAATCAATTTTATTAAAAAGCAAAATATAAATATACTCTTTAATTAGAATTATTTTAGTTTTAATTTCTTATTTAAAAAGATCATTAAGAAAATTAAAAAAATTATCTTTTAATATTAAACTATAATAAGTATTTTAAAAGTCATTGCATTTATTTTTTGGTTTCGATTTTGTTGTATCAATAACTGAATTATTATGTGTGTATAGTTCGATTCGGTGATATGTCTTATTACTTTATGAAACAATAAATACACGTATTCATGCCCGAAATTCGAAAAAAAGTGTTAATCTCAAATAAACAATATCTTTGAGATAAATAAAAATTGAAAAATAAATTTAGTTTTGGCTCTCCGGTAAAATAGTGAAAAATTTACATTTATTTGGAAAGCTCATTCCTTCATAATAATCATAAAACGGGCCACTACATTAACAAGTCTCTTTGGGCCGATCTGCTCCCATTCCGTCTTGGTCGGTGACGTTTATAAATTCGATGATCCTGGTTATTGATTGATGGTGATTATTAAGTATTTCCTCAGTTGTTTAGGAGATCTTGTGGTTTTTTCTGATTGTATAATATATTCATCATTATATTGGTATATGTTATATGTCAATTTGTTTTATGGTAACTTGTATTCTGCATGCTAAGCAAATTGAGATTTTTCCTTGGACATTAGGTGACAGTGTGAGATTTTCGTGTGACCGATTCTAAGTCTTTGTAATATAATTTTGTATTTTCTCGGTATTTTCATGGGGAAATTGAATAATGATAGTATTTCGTTTGTATTGAATTTATTACTGTATATAAGTTTATTTTTTAGGCGGGCTACACACTGAGGAAACTTTTTTCATGAAACAATACCATTTGATCGATAGATATGCACACTGAGTTTCACGAAACCAACATTTCACATAACACATAAACTGTTGTTTCATGACACTTGTGATTTTGGTTTCAATGAAAAAGTTTCGTAAATTATTTATAAAAGTTTTATTAGATATGCAAACAATTTATCAAAAGATTTACCAAGTAGATAATATTGAACAGTCTTTGATAGCGTTATTAACACGTGTCGTGTTTTTGTTATATTAATTCCTATATTTTAAAAATAGAAATGTGAATTAACATGTTATTAATGTTATATATGTACAAGTTATCATATTTTAATATAATAATTATGTTATATTATGTTATTTACAACATAGGCGGCGATTGGGGGAAGGGGGGGGGGTGCTTGGGGGGCTTATCCCCCCATAAAAAGATCAAAATTATTAAATTTCGTAGTATATAATATTAAAATAGGTACTTATTTTGCAACAAGTGACATTCAAGCCCCCTAAAATTCAATCAAATCTCCGCCTATGATTTACAATAAGTATTTTTCATTGTTATATGTGGTCCAACGAACTGCACTAAACGGTGAAAAGTAACTTGAGACATTCTATGGAAATTTTGGAATTTATCTTCATTGACGGTTGATTCCTTTACAACTACATACCTAGCAAGTGACTGAAAATTACGCTCAAAATGAATAGGTAAAAATGAGGTCTATGATTAGAGGTCGGATTTTTATGATTTTACATATTTGTTTCTAGTCTATGCAGTTAAATTAGAGTGAGAAATCTTTACGATTCATGAAACACAGAATTCACAAGAAAAAATTTATTTTGCATAAAAAAGCATATTTTAGGGGTTAGAGAATATTTAACACGTTAGGGAATATTTGAGAATATTTTTGTAATATCGGCATATAACGAACATATTTCACGTATATCAGCACTTTGAAAAAATACAATGCTCACTAAATGATTAATTTCTGGGTTTCTGAGTTTTAATAAAAACTAATCTCCAGGTATTCCTTATCGATTGCGATAGCACATCCGTTATTTTGTTAGCTGTCACGACTATTCGTCGTTTACTAGTCGTCTACTCAACTCATGTTGATATCCAAGTGCGATATATTAACCAATTTAATTAATTAATTAAATTAAATATATTTTAAAACCAAATTAATAAAAAAAAAAATTTAAACTGATTTTTTTTTAAAATATTAAAAGAATATTTTGCATATTTAAGGACATAAAACACCATATAATAGGTATTTTAAAAGAATATTAAGAGAATATATTGCCTATTTTATGTGACATAAAAACATAATATTTTAAGGATTTTAAGAGAATATAAATTCGACCTCTATCTATGATAAATTCCGTCGGGAAAATATCCAAGTAAAAAAAATACATGTAAACTCCGCCCGAAAAAATATGCAGGTACAAAAATGGATTTGTATATTCCGGAAAAATAAATATTTTTAAATTAAGTGTTCCGTGACTGTAATGTTCGAACGAACACGGAACAATCGTATCTCAGACGACAATCGACAATCATGTCATATTTTGTCAGCTTTACCTAGAGTTACCATATTTTATTTGACGATAACCGGGGCAATTTTTTTCTCATTTTTTCTCGATAGCATAACTTTTTATTGATCTTTTAACTATACAGATACTATTATTACAAAAATATATTTATAAATTAATAATTTACTACTGTGACGTCCCCTTCCGGGATAGAAAGTCTGAAAGGAACATTGTTTATAGTATGACTACTCTACGTTACAGTACTACACTACTGTGATTAGCTCATTACAACTGACAAAATATTAAATAATGGTCGATTTCTTTAGCGATAACTACAGCTATCATGTGGAAACGAAAATACGAAAAACGTATTCGACCAAAAAAATAGTCATTTAGTTAGGAGAATAATTAAAAACAGATTTCGTCAGTCAATTATTCAACATTTTATTTTATCACATGACAATAATATTATGGTTATTTGAACTAGAGTTTAATAAAATACAAACATACATTATTAAAGAATCATTCCGGGAGAATTGACTGTCCCGAAAAAAATCATCGGGACACCGGGACGCCATTCTCAAAATCGGTACTGTCCCGGCCAAGCCGGGACGTATGGCAACCTTAGCTTTGCCACATATTTTGGATCTAATAATTGGAAATATTAGATAGAATTATTATATATTGTGTTCTGTACACGTCCTAGAGTCTTATACGCTATAATGGTTCAATTTATCGAATCAGAACGTGGAATTATACTTTTAGTATTAGAAAATTTAAAATTTTTAAAAGTAAATATACCTTTGGCTTCTTGGTTAACAAAATGACAATGTATTATTTAATTATTTCTATTTTTATGATTTTTAATAATTTTATATGATGTACAATACACATGACTTATGTTATCCTTAATTAATTAGTTTCGTGTTAATTATAGTTGAGTCAAATTTTAAATTTTGAATATTATTATTTATAAAATTTAAATTCTTTCATGAATTTCATTAGTGAAACAATAGCATTAGATTTATCTATTGGAACTATTTCAGAATTTTTTTGTTTTAAATTTATTTTTATTTAATTTAATTTTTAACAATATTATTGTGTTTTAATATTTTATATGTATTTTTTACTAATATTATTCTTATTTTTTTTTTTTATTTGTGTTATTTAAGTTTATTATTATTATTTATACTATCTTCTTTGATTACTTATAATAAATAACTGTTTAGTCAATCTGATGATGACATTGTATCGATTGATTTGTCATTGATTGAAAGTTTAATGTTTAATGTGTATTGAATTTACTTCCTTTGTTTAATTAATAGTTTTCAGCTTTATAGAAAATTGAAAGTTTAAATTAAAAAATTATTGAAGTTAAATTAGTAACTCGCGGTTCAAAATAATGCTGGTTTTTAATTTGTAACTTTTGTATATTTTGTACTGTTTACTTAAGTATTAATTTTATCATTAACCCCATGTTATATTTTATTTTTCTAATCTTGTAATTTTTGTTGTATATGATTTTTAAAATGTATACTCGTAAGAGGTTTAAATTTTGGGATAAAATTGTTCCAACATTTTTAATCACTCGTACTAAGTATTACATAGTTTTTGCTGATTTCGGAGTTCTACCATATTGTCTCTGCTCCTCTTAGCTTTGATTGCAGCTTCAGAAATACATTTGATATGTATAATGATGTATTTCGGAATGATTTTTCAATTTTTTACAATTTTTATTGAAGTCGATATTTTAATTGGTACTCATTCATTTTATGTTTAAATACTCAATCCTGTTCATTAACTGAGTTAGAGCATTGGCCTGCCATAATAAATAACAAAATGCTAATAAAATTAAAATTAAAAATTATTAAATGTTTAATACACATTGTATATTAATAAATAAATAAATAAACAAATATGTACATGCTTAGCATGGAATATTATTATATTTGTAAGTTACGACCGGTTTTGAATTAAAAATTCATCATCAGGTTAATACAAAGTCAATAAAATCTCGATTGAATATAAAAAAAATAAAAAATAACTATTATATATTTCTTAAAGTTATAACTGTATTGAGTTAAGAAAGCGCTAATAAAAATGAAGTACGATTCATCATAGTAATTAAATGACAACTGGGTAACCATTATTACATATGTAACGAGGCCAATGATCCCAATAATCAAAATCATACTCAATAAGAACAATCGAATTGGTAGGTAAATCTAAGTTATTAGTTCATAATTATGTAGAAATTTATCAGTGTAACTCAACATATCATTCATATTTTATAAATTAAAATAAACATTAACCTTGACTAAGCGAGGTAAACAGGTTTGGCGAAAACGTTTAGATAATGAATATTGTATAGCGTCCTAACGTCATCATCAAACTATTTGCTTGGTGGGTACCTAATATTGTTTATGGTGGTCAGTCACTAGAAGACTACACAATAGTCAGTTCAGTTCTGTTTAAAATGTTGTTAAAAATTAGTTTGGTGTTTAGCATTTTAACACTTTGTCATGGTCTCTCAAGACATAAAAGAATTGTAGGTGGATATCCAGCATTAGTTCCTGAAGCAAATGGGTTTAACGTCAGTAAACCTCCTCAACAAATGGATAATACTATACAAGTACAAGATAACTACAGGTCTGCTACAATAGTTGGTGTAGAAGAGCCAGAGGGATATAATGCGTACAAAGGTATTCGATATGCTGAACCGCCAACAGGAAGACTTAGATTTCAGGTATGGTAAAATGTCAAAGAATAGTATAAATTCACATTACTAGGTAATTTAATTATAAATTGTGTTTTGAACTTTTCACTAAGTTGTTAGATGAGAAACTTTAAGTCCCAAAAAAGCTAAATATTTCTATTTGATGTGTACATATATAAAAAACTATATAGATATACATATGTGGAAGACCAAAATTATTTCACTGATATCTATGTACATAATATAATAATTTCAGCGTCCAGTACTTACTCGTCTTTCTGGAAAAATTGATGCTACCAAATACGGACCTCCTTGTCCACAGTTGAGTGCTGATGGCAGTGGAATAATTGGGAGTGAAGATTGTTTGTTTCTTAATGTGTTTACTCCACTGGTAAAGTTATTTTATTTATTAATTAAAAATATTATTATTAAATTTCATGATTTTGTATAGGCTAAACAAAATAATTCAAATTTACCAGTGTTTGTTTGGATACATGGTGGTGGTTTTAATAGTGGTTCAGCTCTACAGTATGGGCCCTATCATTTAGTAAAGAATAATATAATTGTTGTTACAATACAATACAGACTTGGATCATTAGGTTAATATTAATTAATATAAATATTCAATTTATTAAGTATTGCATTCATAAGTGTTATCCAAACTAGGTTGGCTAACTAGTAATTTTAAAGATCTTCCTGGAAATGTTGGATTATTTGATATGCGTGCTGCTGTTAAATGGGTTAATGAATATATTAATTACTTTAATGGAGATACAGAACGAATTGTTTTATCTGGTCAAGGTAGTGGAGCTAGTGCTGCTACTCTACTGACAATGTCAGACTTTACAAAAGGTATATATTTAAAATAAAATGTTATTTCCAATAAATGGTTTTGAAAGAACATTTTAAAATAGGAATGATTAGTGGAGTTTTTGCAATGAGTGGTAGCCCTCTATCAGCATTTGCAGTAGATCCTCAACCAAAAAGTACATATTCAAACATGACCACATTACTTGGATGTGAACAACCTTCATCATTGGAAACAATTCGATGTTTACAAATGTTATCAACTCAATCAGTTATTAATTCAGACTCTAAGTTTCAGGTTTGAAAAATATTTTATAAACATTTATATTATTTTATATTTGTGTTAACTATTTATTTTATATCTACTTTTAAGAACAACAAACTATTTAAAGAAGGATACTTAACAGGATTAGGTAGTTTGCTAAATGCTGGTCCTGCTGTTGAAGGTTATAATGATGGACGATTTTTGCCATTTTTTCTACACGATTCACCACTTCGATTATTAAAGAAAAATGCATTACCAAAAATACCAATGCTTACTGGTGTTAATAAATTAGAAACTAAATCAGGAATATTAGGTAAAAATGAATAAATATTATTTATTTAATTTTACAAATTATTAATATATGTAAAAAAATAACATTTTATTAACAATACTTTTGTTTAAGGAAAATTCCGAAATCAAGTTTTAGAAAAATTAAGTAAAGTACCAGAATATGTAAATAAAGTACTTCCACGTAATGTGCTGAGTACAAATACAGGTAACTAAATAAGTAACATATTTTTACTCTATAGTATATCAGTATAACTAAATCTAGCACTGCACTATGAATAGTTTATGAACCCAAATAAAATAAATTTATAACAGTTTAATTTATCTAATTTAAAACAATAAACTAAAAATTAAGTACATTCTAAAGTATTAATTACTGTTTAGGACTGAATTTAAAATATGATTTAATAATAATTCAAATTCTAATTAATATTTACTTTGTACAACAATAACTTACAACCTTAATTTTGCACTTACTATATTTAATTACATACTTTAGCATTCATTGACAATATGATAGATACATAACTTTTAATTACTGTTGTAATTTTAACAGTGCCATTACTTACTCCAGAACCAAAAAATATGAAAAACCCTAACTGTTTCCACATAAATAAAGTATCAATTTATGCAGGTAGAGTAAAAACCAGTAGCTACTTCAGTAACTAAAAACTTATATACTACTTGACAAAACCTATTTATAACACATTTTAATTTCAACCAAATGTATGACCATTTTTAGAAATATTTATTTACATTTTAGGTTTATTTAAAAATGGAAGTGTAAATAATGCTTTAAAGACATTGTTTGATAATAATGATTACTTGAAATTAGTATCATCAACACTTAAAAATGGTGCAAAAGATATTAAAAGTGTTATGCAGGTAAATTCAATACAAATTAAATTTATGAAATATAAAATTAATTAAAAATTTTTAGGGAACAACAGATGCATTATTTAACTTACCAGCTTTTTTTACATCACATTTATGGTCAAAACGTAGTACTGTTTATTTCTATAGTTTTGAACATAAACCAAACATGAAATCTCCAGGAAAATGGTTTTTGCCAAATATTTTGGGTGTTCCCAATAAAGATACTTCCAAAAATGACCCTATAAGTAATGATATTGCTGAAGATAATGGTAATTTTTTTAAAAAATTAACCATTAATTAAATATGTTTTGTTCCTAAAACTATAAATGGATACTAAATAGGAGAGCCTGGTCATGGAGATGAATTAATATATTTATATGATGTGAGAACCATTGAAGGTAAACCAATTACTGGAACTGAATTGAGAGATAAAAAGGACATTGAAATGAGAAATAATTTTACATCATTAGTGGCAGAATTTGTACGAAATGGGTAAGTGTAAAATACTGTTATAATTCTAAAACTCTAATATTTTTTAAAATTTTAGAAAACCAAGATTAAAAAAGTTGGGAGATGAATGGCCTTCTTTCACTTCTTCAAAACAATCAGATTATGTTGTACTTGATGAAAATTCTCATATTGAAAATAAATTCCGTTTTTGTGAGATGGGATTGTGGGGTGGTGTTCCAGATATACTGCAATCATCATACTGCAACTTACCAGGAATATCTGATATTTTACAAACAGTACCAGATTTATTGAAAAATGGAGTTTTGAGTGATGTCACTGAGGGGACAGTTAATTTACTCGGAAATCCACTAAATACCATTGGAGGACTGTTAACCAATGAAAATAGCAATCAAAATGGACTGTTAGGTGGACTAAATAATAACAATAATCAAAATGGACTATTAGGTGGAGTAACAGGAACATTAGGATCAAAAAAAGAAAATAAAAGACCCAACGGAAATATCCAAAAACCTTTATTAGGTGGTATAATTGGATAATTTGTATTAAAATTATAAAAATAATAACTAGTAAAAATATATGAATACATAATACATTTTTATATTGTTGTTAATAGTAATATTGATAATAAAAACATTTTAATGGTAATATCTAAGTTAAAAATAAAATACTTATTTTTTGTTCTTTTTTAAATCCTCAAATCGATTTAATAATTCATCAAAATCTGTCTCTTCCTCATCATCATCTTTTGGTTTAATATCACCGGTAGGTATATCTGTAGGTACACTAGGAAGATCAGGTAAGTTTGAAAAACCTAAATTTTTGTTAGGCAAAATTTGTTTTTTTGTAATAGGTTTAACTATATTAGGAGTAGGTGGTTTTGGGACGGGCTGCTGTGTATGTTGCGGTAATGGAGTTGGCATTGTTGGTAATGAAGGTGGTATATCAAAATCCAATGGAACTGAATCTAACATTGAGCTCATAGTTTGCATATTCTAAAATACATACAACAAGTAAAATATCATTGAATTACAAATCTTATGTGTTATACTTACTGGATAATTAATAGGTGGAGCCTGAATAGGAGCCATAGGTTGTTGCGGAAAGCCAATGAACCCAGTAGGCCGTGTAGAATTTTCATTAATTACATTTTTGTTATCAAAAAGTATAGAATCAATACTATGAGTTTGTTCATATTCTTGCATTACCTAAAACCAATTATGCAACTCATTAATAATTAAAAACATAAAATAATATTAGTAGGTAGTTCAATTTCTTAAATATATATTGACATTTATACTATGGATGATATGAAATAATAGGAAATTTACATCTTTAGTAATTATAGTGATAACACATATTTTACTCTGGTTACATTACATACATTTTATTACAAATTATGTTCATTTAATATGTACATTTATTGTTTTACCCAAAATAATGCTGTCTTAGAATATTAATTAAAATAATTTATTATTTTCTTCAGTAAAAAAAAATTTTTTTTTAGTTATAATAAAGGTTTTAGTAATTATGTGTAATTCTCAATAATTATTAACGTATATGTATAAATGGATAGAGCAGTCAGTTTATACAATAATAAAGAAAATAAGTAACATTATAATATCTTTACATGTATTAAAATGTTGCTTACTTGTAAATCAGGTTCATAGGGTACATTATAATTTTTAGAAATTTCAATTAAATATTTCTCGACAAGAATTTTAGGGGGAGGTCTTAAACTCAATTTATGCTTAAGTTTTTGAGATACTGTATCCATATCTTCAGATCTGCATGCCTGTAAAATATAATATAGAAAAATTATCAATATATAATAATATTATCATAGATACTATTTTGCAAATGAATGAGAAATAGCTTAAAGTATGAATCACCTGACTAAGAATTTAACTTAAAAAATCTTATTTTCAAGGTGATAAATCTTTATACTATAATAATTGTTTTTATTGCACATTTTGAATTTTTGTTAATTGCTAATGATTATTGTTTTTTTTTTTTTTAATTAATTTAGAACTACATTATGGTGATATTCCTAGGTATTCCATTGAAAATATTAAAGAACATAAAAATTAGTGTTGATCAGACTATTCATTGGAATTAAATTTGTTAAACATTTTAAACCTAAATTTTAATAAAATTTAAGTTCAATATTAATAAATATACATAGGTGATATATTCAATATTAATATATTATATATCTAGGTATTTTATTTACCTCAGTATATTTTTTACCAAACTTTTGCGTTAATTGATCAGAAATAATTTTCATTTCACTAATATCAGCTTGAATGTGAGGAGCTACCCATAGTAAACTGGAAACTGATTCTGCAAGGGAAGGATCCAACATTCTGAAAATATAATATAATTAACAATTAAAAATAATAGTAAAAATACTTGAAAAGTAAAATGAATGAAGGACAAAAATAGTAAGTTATAAGGTATAGGTATAAGGTAAGTAAAATATAATTTAAAATGTAGAATTCAAATTAAGTTATGAGTTAAGAGGAAAAATATTTTTAAAAATCAAATCTTATTAAATATATTTATTTAGTTTTTATTTATTTACTTTATTTTTATTATTCATTAATTGTTCTATTGTATTATTGTGTAATCGCTGAAATAAAAAAAATCTTAAAACAAATATGCATGTCTAATGACATGTGTTAAATAAATAGCATATATAGAATTATTTTTGATTCAAAAAAAGCAATTTATGGTAGTTTTAATTTATTATAAATTAAATAGTTGTAAAAATATAAAATACTTATTTTTTTAACTATTATTATAAATTGTATATTTTATAAAAATTGTCATAAAGTACAAAGTTATGAAATTTTGTAGAATAAAAGAGTGAAAATAATTTTGTGCATTAATTAATTGGAACAACTAATTTGTCTTAATAAGTAACTAGATACGTGCTCAGTTAAAACAAATTAATTATAAAAATAAATTTTTAGTTTTGATAACATGAGTAAATGTTAACATATAGACAATGTAATTTACTTGGATTGTTGTAACAGACCAAATCTAGATAATAGTGCGTCACAAAACATCTCAACAATTTCTAATGCCTCAACAAAGTAATCTTCTCGAATGATGTGTTCAACTCTAATTTTTGCACGTTCACTTTTACCAGCGGCCACCATATCTGCAATTTCTTTACGAGCTTTTTGAGCTAATTCAGTTTTCTTTTTTTCAAGCAACTTCAGACGATTTAATGCTAGTCTCAAGTTAGTCTTAAGTTTTGAATAATTAGCGTCTGAGGAAAACATGGTTTATTGAAATTTAACCACTAAGAATATTTATAAAAGTAAAAAGCAACAAATAAGAATTAAATTTGACTACTTAACTCTTCACTTTGTAAGTTATATTTAATAGTCTATACAATAAAAAAATTATGAGTCATCATGTCATAGTCTTATCTCGTCGCTTCTGAAATGAGATAAGAAACGACCAAACAAGTTGTGAAATATTTTGTTGTGATTACCAACATTGATTATAAATACTATCACGGAGTAAGATAATCCTTATCCATACATAAGTCCTCTTATATGTCCTAAAATAAGACTACTTGTCAGGATCACAAAAATTGAAGTGAAATTCATTTTTATGTTTTTTATAAAATTGAAAGATTTTTGAATAAAATGCAGAAAAAAATGAAAAGGGGTCCATGGTATCCCGCAGGAATAGAGACACAAAAAAAAAAAAGAACCGTATGGGCCTCGCTCTGCTGTACAGTTGGGGGTGGAATGCATCTCGTTTATAGGATAGGTCATTATTACAATGGATTTTTTTAAATTTGAATGCAATGATAGATATCATTGTATACGAATAACGAATCTGAACGGAGTTAATATGTTTGTCTAGGATATAGGGGAGAATGGGGGAACTACGGTCACCTAAGCAAAAATTATTATATCTCAGGTTCTATGACACTAAACTCTATGCTATTTGAAGAAATGGATACTCAAACTTGTTTTCTTTATTATATTAATGCCTCATTTTTTAAAAAAATTTGCTTGTACGATTTTTTTAATTTTTTTAAAAAAACCCAATTGACCGGTATTCCCCCGTGGTAGGGGGAATTCCGGTCATGGAAAATTGCATGTAAATAAATAGGTTTAAAATCATTTCTTAAAAAGTCAATAAAAAAATTATTAAAAGTTCAAAATAAAAATGATTAAAATAATAAAATAATTAAATGATTAAAAGTACAAAGGACAAATGATAAAAAAACTGATTTATTTCAATAAAAATTACAAACATAACCTACCAAACCAATTTAACTTCTTAAGTAGAAACTTTTGTTTTAGTTAATTAGCTTATAGATGTCAGTCTTTCAAATTACAAACATTACCTAATTACAATGTTAATTTAAAAATAGTTTATTATCTGCTTAAAATTTAAGTAAAATTTTCAATAAAATACATAGATATTTAATAGGAATTAAAATTTGGTAAGAAAAAAATATAAGAACAATAACAATAAAAAAAAATTAACAATATCCCTGTTTAATTATATACCTAGAGAATCAGTCTCTCAAATTACAAACCATTACCTATTTTCAATGTTAATTTAAAAATAATTAATTATCTGCCTAAAACTTAAGTACAACTTTAAATAAAATACATATATATTTAAAAGGAACCAATACTTTGGTAAAAAAAATATTAAGAACAATAACAATAAAAAAAATTAACAATATCACTGTTTAATTATAAACCTAGTGAATCAGACTCTCAAATCACATAAGTCTTATAGTTTATAATAAAATATATAGGAATCATATTTATATAACTATTTTTTTTTTTTAAGAACGCCTCTTTTCACAATTTACTAACACATAAGTCACACTCATAGTCTTTTGCAGTATCTACACCACTGCACTCAGAGTGAACCCAAAAACCACAAATTGTACACCTGTACCAAATCTCATCCTTTCCCCTCTCTTCACATATTAAGCATGTTTCTCCTCCATCATCAATATCATCATCACTATTGTCATCACACAGTTTTGAAAATTCCATATCATCTGATGAGCTAAAGTAATCTTGAGTTTTAATGCTGCCTTCTCCAAATTCATTCAACAGTTTTCTCCTAGAAATTTTCTTTTTTGGTACTGAAAATAAAGATAAATTTTATAATATGCTAATATAATTTTATAAATTTATAAATTGTGAGTATGTTACAATAATAAATACTTACAACTTTTTTTCCTTCCTTCTTTTTAATCATCATTCTTTTTTTTTCAAGTTTTTGATCTTCTTTTTCTTTTTTTTTCTTTTTTTTTTCTCTTTCTTCAAGCTTAGATTTCATAGGACTGGCGGTTAGTATAGAAGAATGCTGTTTTGCAGCCACTCGCCGTATAACTCTTTTTGGAAGTATTTTTGGTATAGGTGAAATTTCTTGTATAGAAACACTTGGTGAAGTATCCATTCAATGATGTGTATTATTAGAATCAGTTGGTGTGAGGCTCTCATTTTCAATAATAACTGGAGTTTCATTTTCAATAACAACTGGAGTTTCACTTTCAATAACAACTGGAGTTTCATTTTCAATAATAACTGGAGTTTTATGGACAGTGTCATCTTGGTTAAAGGTCAATGAAGCATAGAAATCTTCATCAGTAAATATTTCTGGATTCAATGGAAACATTCCTGTAGCAGAAAATCCAGAAAAACCTTTTTGAATGGTTGCAACTTGAGAATACGCTTTATTAAAAAGCTCTGCAATTTCAAAAGGTGTTATTTTAATCATTGCATGACTTTTAATGTAATTATCACATTCTCTTCTAAAAGCAGATTTAAGTGGCCCAAAGAAAGTCACATCTAAGGGCTGCATTCGGTGGGATGTGTGTGGAGGCAACGATAACATAACAATATGATTTTCCCTACAAAATTCATATGTTTGTAGTGAAATATGGCTTCCATGGTTGTCTAGAATTAACAATACTGGATTTTCTTTTGTGGGGTTTGAATGATGTTTGAAATGTTTAAGCCATTTCATAAATATGTCTTCTGTGGTCCAACCATTTTTTGTGCATTCATAGACAGCTCCTGGTGGACCATGTTTGGTCAACTTCATGTCCATCCTTTTACGAGGAAAAATAAACAGAGGTGGTATGAATGACCCCGAAGCACTCATAGCACAAATCACTGTATTATTTTTTCCACGCTCCCAACTAGTAACACTGCCAATTCGTTTTTGTCCTTTTGCTCCAATTATTTTACCGGGATCTTGGACGGTTGTAATGCCTGTTTCGTCCATATTATACATTCTAGTTGGACAAAACTTAAATTTCAACATTAATTCTCCCAAGTTTTGAAAAAAAAGCTGTACTTCTGTCTTGTTAAAAGCTGTGATCCTACTAATACTGATAGCTTCAGGTTTTCGGACAGTAACAGTTGGATTTCGACGAACAAAATTATAGAACCAGTCAACACCTGCCAAATTTAATTGCTGATTAAAGTTATGTTTTATTTTATTATTTTCAGCAAATTCAAATGCAACAGTTCTTAATTGAAGTGGTGTCAGCCCATAAAACAAATTTGCTAAATTTAATATATGTTTAGCCATTTCTGACTCTTGTTGTGATGTGAAAATAGATGGGCGTCCTAATGCTGCTGGTTGAAAGTTATTGGTTTTTAGTCTCTCTTGCAAAGTACTAAAGGGAATATTATAAGTTTTGGCAGCTTTTCGGATACTCATCATATTAGCCCTGATTGATGTCACTGCTTCTACAAGAGTTTCTGGCAACCAATTTCCTTTAAAAGTCTTTCTTTTGTATGAACGAGGCATCTATTTAAATAATGTATAGAAAACGTCAATATAAAGACTTGGTGAAAATTTCAAGTTGTTGCGGTTTTTCGTTTTTGAGTTAGAGCATTTAAAAAAAATGTAATTTGTAAAACGTGATTTTGCGTAAAATTTCCTGTTTTTTTATCGTTTTTTTCGATTTTTTTATAAAATATTGAAAAGTTGGATTTTAGACTAGCCAAAGTACCATCTACATTCACTTTCCTTTCAGAAAAGTTGCTGCATAAGCAAATCGAAGCATTTTTACTGCCAAAAAAGTTGTCGTCAGACACAAAAAAAAAAAATAAAAAAAAAACACACACATCAATGTAAAACCAATAGATTCCATCACTCCGTTCAGAATCTAAAATGTATTCAGTTTAAATGTAATTTATAATGAATAAATGGAATAATGAAGAATTTTGACGTGACTTTAATTATTTATACCGTAGTTTAGCAGCCACATGACGAGTAAAAATTGAAATCGAGTTATTTTAAATTATTATTGTCATTTCATTATTGTTATTTCAAAAAATTATTAAAATTAAAATTACAATATATATGTATATTATCATTTAAATTTTTTGTGGCCTTTGAATAAAAAAAGTTTGGAGACCCCTGTTCTACATGAATAGCATCAGCAACAACAAAAACAACATAGGCGATTACTATAAATATTAATATATTTTTTACAGAGTTTGTAGTTTGTTTTTTTTTTTTTTTTTTACATGTAATGTATAAAAATGTGATACAGTATTTTTGATAAAATTATACATAATAAAAAAATAATGATAATAGATAAATAATAATAACGTTAACACACACAAATAATCATAATAAACATAGTTGAGATGACTAAATTTGTTTTAGATATACGAAAATATAAGACGGACTCGCTTTATGATTATGCATGATAACAATAATGAGATATAATAATATTATATGATAAAAAAAAGTAAATAAATAAATAAATAAACAAATGATAATGATAACAGAAAAATAATAATTTCAGACATATTCGAGGTATATTTTAATTTATTTTATAATGACCGTGTGTCAGAGTATGCACGCAATCTTTTAATATATACCTCTTGTCGTCCGATCGGTTCAAAGTCTTTTTCATCGTGTTAACGGTTTTAACCTGATGTTTGAACGATCGGATGCATGCATTTAATCTGTAAGGAGTGTACGGAACGTAGGAGCGGTTCGGTGATAGCGCTGTAACATCAGATTCTGTAACAGCGTTCCGCCGGTGTATGTCCTGCACAACCGCTCGGCTACAGCGTATCGCCACAAGTTTTCGGCGATCCTCATCATCCTCATCGTCGTCGTCGTTGCTATCATTAGGCCGTTTGCACACAGTCCGATAATATCAGACGATATTATCGGTGACGGTAATAATATCGGATCTATATTGCACATTAGTCAAAATTATCGGTCCGATAAAAGAATAAAAATCAAATTATTACCAATATTAGGATTGTATCTATCAGTAATTTTTTACTTCTAGTGTTTAACGATTAAAGATGAATTCTAAAATTAACATAACTCTCTTAATTGTATTACACATTACACAAAAACGTGAATTATTATCAAAAAAACGCAAGTGGACTTTTTGGGAGCACCCTATTTTAACAGCAAGATACGTAGAAAGTGTTTTTTATACGTTATTTGAAAAACTTTTTGATGATGAATAGGGTTCGGAAGTTGTAGGAATTGCATATTGTTCTGTATGTTTCTAATTTATAGCAGACCAAGCTAGAAATTTTAACTATACAATGATGAGTTAAAAAAAAGAAAATTGAAAATGCATATTTTGCATATTTTGTCAATTTTAGCTAAAAAAATGCATATTTCATTGATTTTGCACTCATATTATGCATATTTCATATTTTCTAAATAAAATTTTTATAACTTTAAAATTTTATTTCCTCGGGTGTATCTTTCAATTAATATTGAATACATAAAATTCAAAATTATCAACGAAGATATTTATTCCCATCGTCACAGTCAACAATTAATTTAATAACAACAATATGATACGCATTTAATCGTTCACGTTTAAATGCCGAAATACTTATATTAAGTACTTTTTACCATATCGTCAAAATGCCAACCAATTATACATTTTTTTCAGTTATAAAAAGTTTTTATGTTTATTATTGATTATTAACAGCATCATATGTGTTTTTTTTGAACTTTAGAATATTTTTGTCGCGTATTTATTAAATTTTTTTGTATATTTAATGCATATTTTGCAACATTTTCGTGCATATTTTGCAATATTTTCGTGCATTTTTGCATGCATATTTTGCCTTTTTTATCTCCTACAACTTCCGAGCCCTAATGATGAACGAACATTTTTTAATTATTTTCGCATGAACTATTACATTTTATTTCATTATTCCGATAATATCGACGAGTGTGCAAACGTATCATTTATTTTTAGTAATCATTAAAACCGGACCGATAAAGTATCGTCCGATTTTGGTCGTTTGTCCGACATGCTCAACGATATCGGTGAAATGAAATCGACATTTTATCGGATCGGAACTAGTGTGCAAACGATTGATTTAAAATAACGTATTATCGGTGTATCTGACACAATCACCGATAATATCGTCCGATTTTATCGGATTGTGTGCAAACGGCCTTACCGTCAACATCATCGACGTTGTACGCCTCGAACAAACACCGCTTGTGGTCTGCAAGCGTCAGATGGTTTCTAATCACATGGTGTCGAATCCCCTTGGCCTTAATCGTCTCCACGTGCTCGATGTCGTAAGCGTAAAATTTCGCCCGGAGTGCTACGAATTTACTCATTACTTAAATGTAATGAAATTACATTTTACGTCAATCAAATAAAATTCTAATAAAATAACTTTTTAATAAAAAAAATAATTACTTTTCTTTCAAGTTACAATAAAAAAAAAAATTATATATGTATAGGTACATTTATCAGTATAACAGTATAATCTTTAATTTATATATTTTTAAATATAATACGGATCCAATATATTTTTGTTGGATTGTAGATACACATTTGTAACGCATTATATCAAAAAAATTACTTACGTAAATTAATTCGTTACATAGCAAAAATTGTATTTTAAAATTATGTATCGGCGTTACTTTCCGTAACATGACTACCCAACACTGGTCAAAAGTAATACGGTTTAGCTTAGTTTTAGTTCTAAGTATAGTTGTTAGTGGTAGTTAGTGGTGTTTATAAACCCTGCATTATCACCACAGATATTTACTAAAAAAAAATAATCGTTTTACTCATACGAAGTGGACGAATCAAGAACAGAGAATAGGTACAATGCGATTGCGTATTTGTTGTTAATTTTTAGTCGATTGAAACTGTGAAAATTGTTTAATAGTAACATGATACAACAGTACCTATACCTATTTCTTAAAACGATTGTATATTTTAAAAAATTAGAGTGGCGTTTGGTAGGGAGGGGGAGGGTTAAAACCCATTAACCACCGGCTACATCACTGAAAACGTACAATGGCTTTTATGAATTGAACGAGATTATCTATACAATTTGAACATTATAGATGGTATTAGCGTTTCTAATTCGATGGAATTATTGTGTACCTGACGAGACCGTTCGGTTTCAATCGAATGTAAGTAGGTACGTGGTTTAAAACGAAAATAAAACGGTATTACGTATATATATAATAATACGGTATAACTGCAATTAGGGAAGGGGGTGCGGCGTAAATCTTTAGCACCTCTGGTTTTTTTTAATTTTTTTTTTTAGGTCACCCTATAATAATTGCGGTTGAAATATCAAGGTTTTATTTTCAGCAATTACAGCGTACCCGTTCGCGCCAACGGTGAAATACATGTGAGATACTGAAGAAAAATCAAACGAAAATCAAGTAGTGTCATTATCAAATCCCAACGAAGTTTAGCTGTCCATGAACTACGTGATAACACACAGGAAGAACGTGGACGTGTTTTTCCAATAGCGATTGGTGGTTTCTAATCTCTTTGGTCCGTTACGTGTGAACACATTAGCCGTGTTCAGTTCCGGGATGTACACACATATCTCTATCGAATATCAACATTCAACCACTGTAGCAGCACTCTGTTACTACTGTAGTCGTTTCGGCTCAGGGTTAGCATGAAATTTCCTAGAAAATGTCACGTTCAACTGTTTTATGTGTCTAATCGTGCAGGGGTATTTTTTCATTTATGAGTGAACATTTTTTTTTTTTCAATGTAATCATTTAAAATGTATTCAAGCAGTACTTGACATTCCTATCAACAAAGTTAACACACCACATTAACTAACCGCTGGCTAAACGCCGGCCGCTTTTTATCGAAATACTATAACGATATATACGTAAGTAACTAGATTTTTAAACATGAGAATATTTAAACTATCTTTGGTACGACGATTATCTATTATCTGTACAACAATACATTTTATATGTATTTATTAATTTTAGTACATCGTTACACACGTCGAAATTCTGTTTTAATTTTGTAATAACGATTTTCGTTCTACATTTAAGTAATTTAAATTCTTATCTGTACACGAAAGTACTTCAATAATTCCATTTCATCAAATACAAATTGAAATCTAAAATGCTAAAATTATAATTTTTTAGTTCTATTAATCAATATCAATTCACTAGTATATACATTTTTAGAGAAAAACATTATTGAATTTAATAATTTAAATTGTTCAATGTTTAATTGATTATAAAGATATGGAAATTATTTGTGTTATACCTTTTCATAATCATAGGCCTGTATATTTTAAAAATTATAAAGTTATATTGCATAGAAAAAGGTCTAAATACTCTTAGGCATATAATTTAGGTTCTTCTTAGTCTTCTTATATATTCTGCTAACCCTCAAATGGTTTGGTGTGAATACATTCAATATTATGTTATACATATCAATGTAAGTCTCCTGAAATATGATTCAATTTTTGACATTAATAAATATTTGCTACAGTATGTTTCATTTTTATTTTTTCTTAAAAATAAAATGTAATACATTTTTTTTTTTTTGTTATAGATTCCAATTAATAATGGGTTCTTCAGTGTTATATAAGCCTTTGTTATTTGGCATGTCTAGCGAAAAACAAGAGTCCTTTTTAAAGATGAGTATTTTGACTACTGCTGCAATACTATGTAAGTGTAACTAAATATGATCTATTATTTTTGAACCACATAATATTTTAATACATTTTTCAGCTTTTGCTACAAGACTGTTTTCTGTACTTCGATTTGAAAGCGTTATCCATGAATTTGATCCTTACTTCAATTATCGTACTACACAGTATCTTGCAGAAGAAGGATTTTATAAGTTTCATAATTGGTTTGATGATCGGGCATGGTATCCTTTGGGTAGAATTATTGGAGGTAATTTGTAAATTGCTTAAGTTTTATATAGTTTTAGTAAAATGTACATTATGTTTTTAGGTACAATCTACCCAGGTTTAATGATAACATCAACTGTCATATACAATGTTCTTCACTTTATTAATATAACTTTGGAAATAAGGAACATATGTGTATTTTTAGCACCATTATTTTCTAGTTTTACTACTTTAATTACATTCCTATTAACCAAAGAGTTAAAAGATACCCGCTCAGGACTTATAGCAGCTGCTATGATATCAATTGTACCTGGATATATATCTCGTTCGGTTGCTGGGTCTTATGATAATGAAGGTAAAATATTTTTATGTTTGAAATTTTCAATCTGGTTAATAATGTTATTTTTTGCAGCTATTGCTATTTTTTGTATGCTCTTGACTTATTATGCATGGATCAAATCTGTGAAAACTGGAAGTATACTTTGGTCAGCATTTACTGCACTTGCATATTTTTACATGGTAAGATAAACATTTATGTCCAAAATAATAGCAAAAATATTTGGTTCATAATAATAATTAACTATTTATGTATTTATAGTTAATATATACATATTTACTTATAATAGTTATATTATTTATTATTTTGAATATACTTTATTTTCAGGTATCATCTTGGGGTGGTTATGTATTTTTGATCAATTTAATACCAATGCATGTATTTGTTTTGATGGTTACTGGACGTTTTTCTCATAGAATCTATGTGGCATACAGTACCGTGTACTGTATTGGTACCATACTGTCAATGCAAATCTCATTTGTTGGTTTTCAACCAGTACAAACTTCAGAACACATGATGGTATTATCTAAAGTTATTATTATGTTATTTGATTTTTAAAGACTTTTTTTTCAGGCTTTAGGTGTATTTGGCCTTTGTCAAATACTTGGCGGAATAAATTATTTGAAAACAAAGATTATTGGTGATGATTTTCAAACATTATTCCAATTTATTATATATCTTATTGGAATTGCTGCAATTGCTGTTGGTACCTTACTTACAATATCTGGTAAACATATTTATATTTTAATAATTTTCTTTTAGTTATATAACATATAATATTTTATAGGAAAAATTGCTCCTTGGACTGGTCGTTTCTACACTTTGTTGGATCCATCTTATGCTAAAAATCATATACCAATCATTGCATCCGTTTCTGAACATCAACCTACATCTTGGTCTTCGTTCTACTTTGATTTACACATACAAGTGTTCCTGTTTCCAGTTGGCTTATATTTTTGTTTTTCAAAACTTACTGATGCTAATATTTTTGTGATACTTTATGGAGTTACTAGTATTTATTTTGCTGTAAGGATATTTTAATTTTTTTTAATGATTTTTATTATTTAACATTTTTTTTTTTTCAATTAGGGTGTAATGGTACGTTTAATGTTGGTACTTGCACCAGTCATGTGTATTTTGTCTGGTATTGGTGCTTCTTCGATGTTATCAACTTATATGAAACAATATATAGAAGGTTCTTCTAAAGTACCAGAAAAAAAGTTGAAAAAAAATGAAAGTAGTAAATCAATGAAGAGTGAGGTAAGTTGATTTTTAAAATATAACATTGAATAGTGTTTTTATTTTTATTATTATTTAGATTGCTACAGCATTTGTAACAATGTTAACATTTATGCTGGTGTCTTATGTTTTCCATTGTACATGGGTTACTTCTGAGGCATACAGTTCACCTAGTATTGTATTATCTGCTCGTTCTCATGATGGATCTCAAGTTATATTTGATGATTTTAGAGAAGCATATTATTGGCTACGTATGAATACAGCTGAAGTAATTTGTATTAATATTAATTTATTTTTAAGTTTTTTATTATTAATTTAATTTAATTTAGGATGCTCGAGTAATGTCATGGTGGGATTATGGTTATCAAATTACAGCTATGGCTAATAGGACAATTTTAGTAGATAATAACACTTGGAATAATACTCATATTTCTAGAGTTGGTCAAGCTATGTCATCGGGTGAGGATGAAGCTTATGAGATAATGAGAGAATTAGATGTTGATTATGTGCTTGTAATTTTTGGCGGTGTTGTCGGTTACTCTTCAGATGGTAAATTAAAACTGATTGAAATAGTACTTTTCAATTACATTTATTAATTAAATTTATTTTATAGACATAAACAAATTTTTATGGATGGTACGTATTGGAGGATCAACAGATAAAGGTAAACACATTAAAGAATCAGACTATTACTCACCAAGTGGAGAATTCCGTGTAGATAAAGAAGGTTCAAAAAAATTGAAAAATTCATTGATGTACAAAATGTGTTATTATAGATTTGGTCAAGTTTTTTCAGAAGGAGGTAATAAATATTATTTTATTAATTAATAAATAAAATAGTGTAGGTATATTTTATAGGCTAGTAAAATTTTATGGAGTTTTGAATAATAAACATAGAATAATGATGTGAATGTTAAAATAGTCCCTTGAAAAAACATAGTGAGGAAGGAATAATGAGAGATCTTTAAGTGTTATCAACCAAAGATAAAATAAGAGAGAAAAAGATAAAATGTATTGTAGGCAATAATAAAACTGATTCATTAAGAATTGTCATCAAAATAAAAAAAGAAGTGTGAAAAAATTGAAATTACATTTATTTATGTGTTAATGATTGTAATTTATTATTTTAATATCTAGGTAAACCAGCTGGTTATGATCGAGTTCGAAATGCAGAAATAGGTGTAAAAAATGTTACTTTACATGTATTAGATGAAGCATATACAACTGAACATTGGCTTGTTCGTATTTACAGGGTAAAAGACTATGATAATCGAGGGGGTAAAATGAAGCCGAACAAAGTGTCAACTTACTATGAACAATGATATATATATATTTAATATCAAACAATAATGCGAACAAAACATTTTAATTTTGAGTCTTGTGTTCTTACGTAATTTTTACTATTTTATAA
Organism: Sipha maydis; assembly: GCA_034509805.1. Classification (NCBI taxonomy): domain Eukaryota; kingdom Metazoa; phylum Arthropoda; class Insecta; order Hemiptera; family Aphididae; genus Sipha; species Sipha maydis. The sequence goes on along the minus strand of JASXSY010001326.1, from coordinate 128,513 downwards.
AATTAATTTTGTAAGGTATATTATTTTTGTTATAAAATATTATTATTTTGTTTATTAATATTATTTTATTTTATTTATTTATTTTTTTCAATACATATTTTAATCGCTCAAATCATGTATTTGAAATTTATGAAAACATCGAAACATTTTTGGTTAAGCAATTTTTTTTCTAAAGGAGCAGTATTGGATTATCTTGTGTTATACCAATTATATTAATTTATCTAAAAAATAATAAAAATCATACGAGTTTCTATAATTTGATGTATTTTATTTTAATTTAACCATCTTTTAACATTATTATAATAGTAATGATTTATATAAGCAATGTTCTATAGCAGTGTTTCTCAACCTGGGGGTCACGACCCCCTTGAGGGTCGCCAACTTGTTATTCAGGGTCGCAATCGAATGATTTAAATCAATGCGAAAATTAAAAGCTCAATCATTAAAAAATAAAATCAAAAACATTTTATAATATTACATATTACGAGCTTAGATTATTTACAGTAAAATGAAAAACACACTATTATTTTTAAAAAGATATTACTGTTTGACGTTTATTGAAGAATCTATAAAAACGTCGAATCTAGATTTTCAAGTAACAACCTAAGATAAGGCAGTGCACATATTATATTATTATACTGAAACGGCATTGCATGGGCTATCTGCTAACATTCGTTCAAGGTCAATACTCCCTCTTGTCGCCGCGTACTAGCGGTTCGAAAAACATGCGTTTCCTCTGCACCACTCTGTATATTTATGTTGCAGGTCATCGTTAACATCGCCGTGCGCCATTGTAAAGTAGGTATATAAGTTGCATTTTTACATTGTTTTTTGCATTTGTATATAATTTGTGTGTATATATATATATATATATATATATATATATATATATATATATATATATATATATATATATATACACAAATTAAAAAAGGGGGTCGCTACAGTAAAAAGGTTGAGAAACACTGTTCTATAGGTTCAATTTTAAATTTATAAATGATAATTTTTGATGACATCATATTTTTCTGGAACGAAATTTACTTTTATTAAATAAATGTAAATTTTTAGATTCTCCATTTGTATTATAATAATTATCAAATTTGTTCTCAATTGTATAGAATCATAATATACTAGAACTAAAAAAAAACATGGCTGGTAATATTTTATTGTTAAAATAATTTAAATTTACTTAGTTTACTACACACGTTTATTGTGCACAATGATAATTGTTATTAACATATATTGTATATTTAGTACTTTCCAACCCAAAAACAGTTGACAATATTTTAATACAATATATATGTCCCGTCTTAAATGTACCACTAAATATTTCAGCCCGATAAGATTAGATTGAAATACGGTTTGCTGTAGTAGTTAGAGGGTACTGAAATACACATGAGAAAATTTGAAATTTGTACCTATTGTAGTTTGCGCATGCGCATTAAAAATGATTTTTTTTAATAGTAACAACTTATTTTTGTCACTGGATATGGATAGACCATTTTATTCTAAGTCATTTTGATGCATTGATCATAGTTCTAAACCTAAAATTGACCAAGTTACAGCTTTTTGAAATTTTAAAATACTTACCTACATTTTTTTCAATTTTACCAAAAACATAACACGCTTTTATTGAGTAATTTTTTCATAGATTTGAATAAAGAATCTAAGAATTTGAAGTAAGAAATGAAATAAAAATTACCTCCTTTGCATCATTTTTACTTAGTTATGTTTTACAAAATTAACAACATATTTTGTTAATCTAACAAGGTTTTTAAAAATACTATAAAAGAATTGAATAAGCAACTTTGTTGAATTAAGCTGATGGTTTAGTAAACTAACAATGTAATATGAATGATATGGTTAAACTATGAATTAACAAGATTTTAATTTCCAAATCAACAAACCTCCCTGTTGGCTTTATGTTGACAAGGAGTTTGTTAATTTAATTAGTAATTTACTGATGTTTTTTGTTCTGTGTACTTTTTCTATTAGTATTAAGATTTATTTTTAATAATTATGCGGAGCGAACGTGAAATACTACCATTATACTGATATGCGTTGACTATTTTAAAGAAAAATGATTTGTCGCCCAGTGAAAATTACTTTAAATATGCACTGACCTGTATCATTTAACAGATTATTTTTTCTGTTAAAAATTAATTTTTTATTTATTATTCTTGAATATAATCTTACAATAGATTTATAAAAAAAAAGAAAATGGATCATTTTAACACTTTTATCTTCTAATTTGTATTTCGAATCTTCCAAGATGGAAATATTATTTATCGTTTTTTTAATATTATTTCTTTTAGATAAACTCTATATATTTTTTTAATAATATTTATAATTTAAATGAAAATACAATATTATAAAAAATAGCAAGGAAAATAACAGCTTACTCTTAAATATAGAAAAAAAATCACTAATCGTTTCAGCGAGTTGTATTTTTATATTGTATTTATTTATTTTAAATTCATACCTAGAGCAGACAAAGTGGATGGATTATCTACTCCAAAAGAATTATATGCCGTAGATGGTTCCTGTTAACAAGATATAAATTTAGTATTAGGTTTGAGGAAGGACTGAATACTTATATTTTCTTTAACCAGTTTTTGTTTTTCGGTACTTGTTTGTTATCGCCCCGCCAGTACACCCTATAAAATTTATCATCCCGCCACTCTTGTTTGTTATCGCCCCTCCATAAAAAAAAATATTATATAATATCTTATAGGAGTACAATACAGATTGCCAAAACTTTTTTCATTTGAGATTCCATAATTTAACATAAAAAAAATATATATATATATAAAAATAAAATAGGTAGTATAAGAGTACAAAACACTTAACATTTAATAGCCAACGACAACTGAATGAATCATGGTTGATAAATCGGTAAACATACGGCCCGTTTCACACACGACGGTTTCATCCGTACGGATTTCAATTGGCAGTAAACACGTGAAAATAATTAGCGACTTTCACACGGGTAACTGGACGGATTTGTCCGTACGGTTGCCGTGATACAGCCGTGTTAAGGCGGGTCCACACTATGGGCCGAACGCGAACGAATGCGAATTCGGTGATAAAAATAGACCCATATTTTTAAATTTAGACGTGTTACGTGTTAATGCATTCGTTCGCCTTCGCATATGATCGATCAAACAACGATAGAATTAACGAATTCGTTATTAGTTTAGACGTAAATCGGCGTTAGTATGCATTCGGCGGTTACGATTTATTTATTGTGTTTTTTTATTTTATTGTTTTAATTACAAATAAATAATATTTCATTGTGTTACACCGTGTGTACTATATACTTCACATACTGATGGTATTATCAAGGAGATAATTTGTTTAGATACTTTAAATAAATAAGCAATACTGGTATATGAACTCCGGTTGCCAAATAACGAAGAGTTATTGCTAACCGTTAATTTGCTGGTATGGCTTTTCGAAATGTTGTTTCCTTTTTTTCTACAATAGGTTTTACTAAATCTAAAAGTTTAGTAAACATTTTAGGGGTTAATCTTGTAAAATTTTTAAAACCTCCAATATCATCTGTTGACAATTCTCTTAATATATGACTTCCACTGTACCTAGTTGATTCGATTTCGTTTGAATTTTGTCATTCATAATAATTATTGGCGTTTTTTTTTTTTTTTTAAACTTCATAACAACTATGCTAGCGGCAGCTAATAAAACATCATCATCTTCACTGCTGGACGTACTCATAATTAAATATTTAATTTAAATAGTTAATTAAGAAAAACACTAAGAAAACGTAAGTACAAAACTAAACTGTAACCGAAGGCAACCTAATGCTTACTAACAGCGAATTCGTGGTTGAATTTGGACACAAACTGTAGTTTTCTGAACGGAGGCGAACGAACGGTGAATTTTACTAGATTCGCGTTCGTTCGTGTTCGGGCCGTAGTGTGGACCCGCCTTTAGTAAAAGTACAGCGTCGTACAGTAGTCGTCTTAGCGCAATCCAAATATTACAGCACGGCACGGACCGTTACGGACTGTTACAGAACGGCACGACAAACTGCTATTATATTCACGGGCATCTTCTAAAAACGTCATCATTAAAAGCATTTCAAATAAATATTGGTTATCGTAAACAACTAGTTAGTTCTTTCTTTCCAGTTCAGTGTTTATTAGTTTCATTCGATGCTATTATATAGCAGTTTTATGAGAAGAAGAGGAAAAAATTCCAAACGAAAAAGAACAATTTGAATCCACAATATTTTTTTTTAAAAAAAAAAGGTGAATTCGCAACTCTGTGTCACCCACTGAAGGATAATTTTTTTTTATATTTTTATACCATTTTTAAATGTTAAAAATATGTAAAATTGAAATATAAACATTGTACGTTGTATACGATAACATTTTCCAATTTTTATCGCTTAATCATAAACATGGTTAGCTATTTAGAAATTGTAATTCAATATTATAGTTTTTCAATCAGGAGCTACTGTTTATGCTGGTCCGTCATATCCACACTGCACCAACACGGATCGACGAAATATTTTTAATGAAGGTCGGTCGGTCCGGTCCATGTAGTGCAACATGACGGTGTGTTCACATCAATGTGTAATTTCTCAAATAGACTGATAATTCAATATTTTCTTGTGCCGTAACGTGTTGAAACGGTCTGTGCCGTGTCGTACTTTTCAGTCACTGACACGGCTGTATCACGGCGACCGTACAGAAAAAGTCCGGTCACCTTCTCGTGTGAAAGTCGCAATCACTTCCACTTTATTGCTAATTAAAATCCGTGCAAATGAATCCGTCGTCTTATCAGTGACCTACGCGGATTAGCGCACACTTTCGCAAAAGACGATTTCTAAGCCCGATTCACCCTGTTACGTTACCACACGGACCCGAATGACAAAACCTAATCCGAAAGAATGTTTTAACGGTGCGGTACGTGCTGGTCCGTGTCGGTACGTCAAGTTTCGGTCAACACAGAAATTATTATTATTATTATTATTAATAACACAGTAAGTTTATTTAACGGTTCGTGCCGTGCCCTAACGGTGTGAATATGTGGACGATATGTCGTGAAGTTACGTGCTGTGACATGTGCTGGCACGAACCGTAACAGTGCGTACAGGTACGACAAATCGTCCAAATAATAATATTTACACACATACGCAGGTAGTCGTTCAGTGCTTTTTAGGGATAGTTTTCAGTAAGGGCGGTGCGTCAAGGGAGACTTTGAGATGGCGTTTCCCCAATAATTATAACATGGCAATAAAACTAGTTTTAATTTTTTTAAAAATATTTCCTCATAGGTATTTATGTAATTTATGTAAGTAAAATAAAAATAAGTAATAAATACCACTTTTGTAAACTATATTTACTATACATATACATTTATTTTTATTTTACAATTTTGAATACACAATCTGTACAATGTAGCACAATAAGTATATATGATATTATAATACATGTACATGTGTGTGTAAATATTCTCTCCGCCGTGGTGTGTGTAGGACCTACACTGTAGGTGTACGTAATATGCATACATTCTAGGAAAATAGCACTAGGTACATTATTTTTGGAATTCGCGATAACGATTAACGACGGGCGATGAGGTCGTAATACGAATGAGACGGTCGATCAACAGTCTTCATTCTAATATTGTAGATGGCATATAATAGTTCAAAGGGAATCACAACGATAATGGTTTTTGTATGCTGCCGAATTTAGCGAAAAAGCAGTATTTCCATCTAAGCAAAATGTTGGGAAATCGACTAAACAGGTTTAGACTCATTACTGATCCGTGCACCAAGTATAATTAACATACAATCCTAAAATAAACGTGTATATACTAATTTTATATCATAGAATTGATTTTATGAGTTTTTAAATATTTTCGTTAATTCCTTGACCATCAAAATGGACTTACTGCTTATTTAATAAGCACTATCAGAAGCAAATTTACAGTATATCCAATTATAGGGAGATACTGTTTTTTTTTTTTTTAAAACTATATAATATTATAAAGAAAATTAACAAAAAAATCTATAAAGTAATTACTAACTTAGTAGTAAATAGTAATAACTAATGACATATTTATATAATACATTTGGTACAATATACATATTATTATATAAATAAAGAAGTTGCAAACACTTTTGAGCAAGTAAGTACTTTTTACTTTAAATTAACAATTTATAATATAATTTTTAAAATAATTAAAAATAATTTAATTAGACTGATATTTTTATAATAATAACTATCATTATATTAACATTTTTAATTTTCGTTGTCACTGTATAATTCTGGTGCTTCAATAGCACACGGAAAATCTAGCCAGAATTGTTTCCTTGTTTCTGGAATTAAAGGAACTAATGTTTTTATGATGCTTTCCTTTTTGCTTGGATGAATACCAAGAAATTTAGTTTCTTGGTCTGGTTTTGAAATTCCATTTTTAATGATATTGTTTTTTAAAAAGTCAAGTTTTCCAAATGGACAATATTCACTGTAGTCAGTTTTGCAAAGCAAATAATTCAACCCTCTTTTCGCCTTTATATGAACAATGCCACTTATATTTTGCTTGTTCAATTCGCAAACAGAACATTCTGATTTCCAATCATAGAAGTCCTTGAGAGCCATTATTTTTGCATCTACACTATTGGATTTACACTATTGGATGTCCACTGTTGGATTTACGGATAACTCTTTCAAAGTCCATAAAATCATATACTTTACCTGTTTTTTTCAATTATAACTCGACTTAGTGATGGAAGCTATCAGCAGACATGAATGAGTGTCCAGGCTCAAAGTAGAACAAATTAATTTCAGTATTTGCTACTGAGCGGTGCGTTATTTTATTAGTGTATTCGTAATCGCTGTGTATATTTTGTAAAGTAAGTTGTAAACTTTCCGCGTTTTTATTAAATTTAAAAATATGAAATTAAAACATTGCCATTTAGATAAGTTATTGGACAAAAATTTTCATTTATTTACTTATGATAACAAATGTAAATTAAAAAACAAAAAGCCTACTCCATATTTAACCATTAAATATAAAGACCGAAAATTTACCCGTAAATTTCAAAGCAGTTGGTATAATAAATTTACTAATAAAATTATCTATCAAAAATATAATTAATTACACTCGGTATGATTTAACTAATTTAATCAGTTACAGCATTGAATTAAATACTAATATTTTAAGTAAAAATACATGTAAATAGTCAATAATTAAACAAAAGTTAAGTTTCCACGTAAATTGTGTTCATACACCGCTACTGGTTTTCAGTGTTTAGTATTTTAGTTTAATATTTAGATGCATGATTCAGTATTTGTTGGGTTTCAGTAATATTTTAAAAATTGTATTATGTTTAAGAAGACAATTTTTTTTTAGATATTTTATGAAATCAAAATATTCTTTATACTCGGTTACAAACCAACTAATCTGGACAATAACTTGTTATAATTTGTTTGTGAATTTACTTTGTTTTAATTAAATTTGATTTATCTGATTTTAAACTGTCATTTTACTGTGTCGTTTTTATTTAAATAAACTTACTGTGTTAATAATAACAATCATTTCTGTGTTCACATAAACTAATTATATAATATTGTGTCGTGTCTGTACGTGCTTTGAAAGTCCATGCCGTGCCGTAGCAGTGTGAATCGGGCTTTATTCGTCTGCCGTCCGTTGTCGAAGCTGTTCAATACCTTTTCGTTATAAAAAGACAAGGATATTGTGATACAGGAATGTTAATCTCTACTGTGTGAAATGCAGACCTATCTTACGGCATAAGGGTCTTGACTTTTAAAAAGATAGAAATGGAATTAAAAATGCTTGGGAAGAAGTGTGTAATCATTATTTCATTCATTGGGTGTACCCAATAAATACGATTATTATGTCGTTTCTTACACAGCCGTAAATGACAATACAAAAGCCGCATTTTCGATTCATGTTAAGAGCCAACTAAATTAGAAATATAAAAGTAAAATAAAACCTAATGTTAACGAAACGGGCATAACTTATAAAAATATGTATAAATAGAGTATTAAATTTATTGCGACTGTGATAGTATATATATATATATATATATATATGATAGTATAGCTGTATGTAATTAATTAATACTAAGAATTTGTAGAGCGTAGCTTACACGATGCTAGTTTACTAGCAACTAGTGAAACATTATACTAATTAACTGTTTTACTAGCATACAGAAAATTTCGCTTAGTTGCAAAGTTATTAACATACATATGCACGATACTAGTATCATCTATTAGTATATTGTTGTATTTACTAGCATATTGCGCTACCGGGGAAATACAAGCTACTAGTTCAGAATACGCAACTTGATGTCCAGTTACTTGATACTATTTTTACCTGCAACTGATAAAATAGCATGATAGTTCGTTTAAAAGTTGAAATATTTCTAATTTACTCGCAAACTAGTTTGCTATCAAAATAGTTTACTTGTTTGATTGCACTACGTACGTTTGATGACTCGTACTTTAGATAATAATCTAAGTAAAAATTAAGTAAAATAATCGTCCTTATGGTTTTGGACGAATAAAAATAGCTGAATTTATTGTGACTTGTCAAATCCATCTAAAAATAAACAGATAGACATGATGCGTATTATATCAGACAGCAGTATCAGTGACCCGTGTATGTTTTGCAATAGTTGTTTATATATTTATAAATATATTTTCAAAGACACGCTATTTTAGGTGAGGTCCGTGTAAAATATTTTTTAATTATTTTACCTATGGTTGAAACAATGCGTATTTCTTTTAAAATGAGAATTGTTCGATACTCTTATGAAGTAATGTAAAAAATCAAAATGGGGACTAAAAAATCGGTGGAAGACATGAGCGACAAAATGAGATAAAAAAAAATGTAGTACCGTACGAAAGCGCCGAAATCCTTGGTACCTTTGTGTGACGGTTAATATAATATATTAATATGTAATATATAATGTATTATATATTCAATAACAGGTGTTAAATTATTTATGTTAAATACATTACATATACGAGTACAATACATATTACAATCCATATTTTTTTTATAAAATCTCAATCAACTGATTTATTATATGGTATTTATATTAATTGGTATGCATACTTAAATTTTAGTGCAAATTATATGTCATTTTTGCATCTTTAATGGTTATGTCATAAGTTGGGTATAACAGTTATATAATATTAAATTGGTGCTTATGTCCTGATATTTTGATCGAGATTTATTTTTACATAACGTTTTAAACACAGTTGAAAGGTATATGATTGTAATACAATTAGATTAGGTTCTTCATCTATACTTTGGATATCAGCCAATTACATTATAATATAATGTAATATTTAACCATCTTAATATTTTATTTACTAAGCTAGAAATAAACAGTAACTAAAGAGTTACAACGATTGCTGAATATAGTCCATTTATCACTGGATATTGCAGTTACTGTAATTAGGATACAATAACGAATATAGATGCGTATAAATATGGGTTGGAACATTATTTTTAGACTTTGTGGTTATAATTTATTATTCATGACATTTATTAATAATTGAAGAGTATAATAAATATCTCGTATAAAAGCTACAAGAGCAAAAGCCATTTTCGTACCTACATATAACTCGTGTAAACAGAAAAGCTGAAACTAATTAATACTATGTTTACGTTATTAATATTCAGGTAGGTAAGCGTTTAAGCACATTCATATGCATAAATGTCTGATTGCCTGGGCCAGTATGTTATAGTCATGGAGCTATTTAATGTAATTCATAATTACATATTACTTATAGATATATAATTCACCTAATAGTGTTTACACCCTGTGAGTATTTATATTAATGGTTAGTTCATATTAAATTAAATTTCAAATACAAAAGCTAAATAGCGTTTAACGATGTTATAATGTTACGTAATGCAGTGAATACAAAATATAAGTACGATATTTGTGTCACGGTTAACTAATAAAAAGGAACTATGGTAGAGATCGTCAGTTATTCCTATTCTACTCACTTATATGTGAATAGTACTTTAAAGAAACTATTTTCGAAATTCTTTGCACATATTAAATGAGAGTTAGATGTGTGGTTTATTTGTATTCCACTGCCAATTGTCAGTGTATTAAATATATAATAATAATTATATATTAAATAAATACAAATTTATCGCATTGATACTTTTTTTAAATTAAGGCTTAATTTTAAAAATTGTTTTTTTAAATTAATTCAATAATATAGATACTAGGATGGTTTAATAATAACCACGTAAAAAATACATTTAAAACTATATATAACGACAAAAAAAAAATCAAAAATATGATGTATTGATACTTATGGAATAGTAAATTAAAAGAAGAGTTCTGAAGTTGATTTACTTATAGTAAATAAGAAAGAAACTAGTCAAATTTAGTTTAAATAGAAGTAAAAAAACAAATTTAACATGCGGTAACCATTGAATGAACTTTAGCTTAGACAGGAAAATCGAGCCAATTATGTAGGAAATGTATATCTTGGAGAGTAATGAGTAAATGGTAGTATGGTAGTATGTTGATGATCAATGAGGTCAGACATAGAATAAGTTCTTGAATAATAATTGTGTAGTAGTGGTGAAAAATTACATATGTACATAAATCGTATATAGAAAATATTTAATAATTTTTCTGGGCTCGTTCAATCACGAGTCAATTGGTAAATATAAGAGGATGGCAAAATAGATATACGAGTATATATTTGTAAATACAAGACGGAACATTTTTAAGAACCTTATAATACTATAGACTGTACATATATCCGTTTTTAAAACGAAATAAATATGTTCAAAATAAAAAAAAATAAGTATATAATATCTTATCTATGTATGTCTCTTATGAAATCATTAAATGATTTAAATTAAAATTATGTTAAATTTTAACGTACGGTAAAAAAATGAAACTATATTCATCTGTCGCCAACATCCTTTCTGGTATTCGTTATACTGGTTTGTGCTGTGAAACATTTTGACAGTTACTACATGATATACTTTGAACACGAGCATTGTACATCGTTAAGAAGTAAAAAAAAAAAAATGGAAATTACTATTGTTTCTTATTTGTTGTATACATTATTACAAATTCACATACAACAACATTGGTAGTCACATTTATTTCCACTTAACTGAAATGTATTACTGTGAAGTAACAGTTTAGAAAATAAAACATAAATATATTTAACTAAGTATGTTTCATATTCACGTAAATTATTTTTATAATAACATAATCAATGTTTTATACTAAATTTCTAGGTATATATTGTTGAAATTAAAAATAGTAATTTCTCATTATTGTTGTAATATAATCTTTTGATTAAATATTTCAAGCATTCAATAAAATTTCTGTGTAGGGTATCTTTAGATAATAATGTAACGTCAAATACAATCCAATTAGATACGCTTGACAGAAGTGGAAAAATGGCGGAAGGAAAATATTATAATGAACTGACTTTTAATTTTTTATAAATTATCATGGCATAATCATTACGTTTATCGCTCTAGACATTTCAAACTGGAATTAATTACTACGGACAATAAATATAACTGATTAAAAAGCGTTTTATTGATTAAAAATGACGTGTCTAAGTTTAGACTATATACATAATTGCTATAAAGATTTTATTCCAGAGTTATTCGTCATTTTATGCTATTGTAATTTCAAAAAAATAATTGTCAAGTCTAGAAATTACTATACTTATTGCTTCGAAGGGAAAAATTAAAATAGCTAATAATTACATAGGACATTGGAATAGGTAAAAAGGTATCTATAAAAATGATTTCTATGTAGTAAGTTATTAGTACATGTTTCGACTATAGTTTGACCGGCTGGGTTTAGGAAAAAATTCTCATAGTTAGACATATAACTTACCGGTAGGTAACAAAAAAAGTAAAATATAATTTAAAGACTAAATTGTACTCAGCTAAACATTTATTCACTTATGGTAATTTTAAATTATAATTAATACTATTAATAGATATTTGTCATTAACAGAAGGGTGAATGATTTACGTGAATTATAAATGCTTTTACTAAAATTATTAAGTGCAGATAATATTGTTTCTTACAAGTTTCTTGACTTGCATTCAATTTCGTTTTTAATATAATATATTCGGAGACACAGGCATATTTTATTTATTTATTAAAGTGTAGTTGTGAATGAATACTTGTTTAATATACATGTATCTTTTTAAAATCTTAACGTAGTAAAAAAATAAAAGCTTAAAAACCGCACTGAATATTAAAATAACAAACGGCACTCCGTATAGGCAATTTAGGTACATTTGTGACAATTTTACTCCATAAAAAATCCACTTAAAAGTTATTAATTAAAATTAATTTAATTGAATTATAACAAATAATTAATTTTTTTAATATAATTAATTTATCTAGTATTTAATAGATGCATAACAATTATAAATTAATATTACTATTAAAATATTTCAATACAAATAAGAATTCGAGATTAAATACACGATTAAGTGTTTTTGTTGTGTTTCCAGTGTAAGCTGATGTATTTAGCAAGAAGCATTGTTTTGATGTAAAATGTTTCATTTTGAAACATTAATCGATCACCAAGTGATAAATTACGTCGATATTGTTTAAATGCAAAATACATGAATTAATTAGATCAAATACTCAAAAGATTAGTAAAAAAATTAAAAATCAATATAGAAAAATACAGATTTTTATCAAGTTTTCCATACATGGGTTAATAAATATAAAACAAAATCTAATACTGTCATAAAGCAGTATTATTACCATCAATTGGTTTAATGGTTTTCAAGTGAAAATTAACTAAGGAACTCGTTCGAATAAATTTGTGTTTCAATAATCTAAAAACATCAGACTGTTCGATGGGCTGTAAAATTTGAATGAAAAATGTAACGTATGAGTATTAAACTTAATTAAAATATTTATTATTGTTAGGTTCATAGTATTTAAAATCCGATCGGAACGGAAACGTGGATTTAGCTTATGCGCGAGAAGTATGGGGTGAATTGATTATAAAATTAAAGAACCTAAATGGGTCGTAAAAGCTTAGAGAAAAAAAAGGTTTATAGTAAAAATATGTGAAAAATAAAAATAAAAAAACGCGATTGGAAAATGCATTTCACATCGAAACGGCTTTTGTAGTAAATCGTAAGTATTAAAAAATATTGTTCTGAGCTTAAAGTTGTTTTCAAAGTGAACCCATTCAAAGAGAAGAATTCTGTTAAATTTATAAAGGAAACTCTAAGTGGACAATTTTGGATGATTAGGTTTGACGTTTAAATAGATCATTAATCACGCAATTTACGAATATCATGATGTAATTATAATCGTGATATTCACGACTCAATTAAATTTTCATTGATATTTAAAATGTACATTTCTATCCGAATGTTTAAATCGTTTGAAAACCGAATGGTGAAGTTGCGCAAACAATAGCTCTACGTCAATTGATTGTTGCCGATGTCAAATATTACGAGTGATGAATGGATAATTGTTTACCGCGAGCGTAATAATTATAACGGTATTGGCAAACGGGTTATTTGCGTACCGTATTGCTTCACGCGCTACGAGCGAGTGTGTTGAGATATTCAACTCTGCGCCTCACGTCGCAAACAACGTCAAAAGGTCGTTCTCGGCGTAGAAACAAGTAACCCGACCGTACGCGTACCGGACGCGGAAAACAACCGGTGATAACGATGGACACAGCGTGTGCTCGTGCACACCGGGCCTCGTTCGACGCGGAAATCTCTAAGACTCTAAAAATCTCTCAGACGATCGGACGTGCGCGTTGATTACGTACACGACCCAGTGCACTGCGTCCGGCGGGTCGGAGAAACGGTTCGTCATTGTTTCACGCGTATAAATATATATATATTTCTATTCGTCGCCGCGGCGTTACGCGAAAGAGACGGTGCAGCGCTCGCGCGTATTCTTCCGGTCCACGACATCGTTCGTCGCGTTGGCGATGGCGGTGCGCGTGGTCACGGGGCAGAGGAACGGCGAGCGCGTGCGGTGCGCCCACGCGATCCCGCGTTCGTCCGGCAGCGCAGCAGCGTCGAACGGAGAGGCGTGTGCGGTGTGCGTGCGCGTGCGTGCGCGCGCGCGTGTGTTCGTCGTTCCGCGTCCGCCCGAGGGTCGAAGAGCGGCCGGAAGACGGGACGGCGGCTGCGGCTGCGACCGTGGCCGCGGCCGGGGCGCGCGTACGCGGGCCGCCGTCGCGCGCCCCGCGGCCGGTTGGGTGGCTGGGCGGGCGGCGTGCACACACGCTGGCCGTATAGGTGTGACCCGGTTTCGCGCGCGGTGTGTCGCCGCCGACGCGGCTGCCGACGGAGCCCGAGGCGGCCCGCGGGCGTTGTGCGCCTGTGTGTCCTAGTTGGCGCGCGCGGCGACGGCGTTGCGCCGTACGCGCGGCGGCCGCACACGACGCGAGTCCGACGTCCGAACGCCATGCCCGCCGCCGTCGTGTCAGCGCCGTCACCGCAACCGCCGTCACCGAACGGCCGCAGTGGCCGCGTCTCGTCGTCGTAAACGTTGCCGCACGCGGATGACGACGCAGCTGGGACGCGAGCACGGGCGCGCGCAGTTGACACGATCGTCTCGATTCGCGCGCTAGTCGTCACCGTCCGGACACCGCTGGCACGCACGCACGCAAACGCGTTTCCCCGCCGCCGAGGTAACGTACGCACAATGCATAACACGTATAACGTGCACCGTATTATTTATTCGTGCACGTACGACTATTGTTGCCGTCCCTGTCCCGGCACGTACGCGCAGGGATCGGGTTCCGTACGGGAGCAAGACTCGTTAACCGGCCGTAGGTCGTGTGGAGCGGGGGGTTTTTTTTCGCTCGTTAACGGATCGGTCGACCGATAAGAGTGTTACACACACCGCGCACGCATAAAGAGTTCTCGGGAGACAACTAACATGATTCGCGAGGTCCGGATCGAGAGGCGTGAGCATAGTTACGATTAAGTTTCGATCGCGGGCAATGCGTTTTTTCGCGTGGTGCCAGACGTGAAATACACCGAGTAGTATGTATTGGACTGTATTACGTTGTTGTCGTGCTATCGGTAAAGTATTATGATACACCTTTATGGCAAACTGTCGCCACACGTCCGGTATGATAACAACAATGTTTAACAATACGGATACTAATCCGTAGTATATACTGTACTGTTGTTCATACAAATTTCCACGATACGCGACAAATAGTGTGATGTAGTTATACGGTTAGTGACGGTTATTTAATCGGATATCAGGTATTGCCATACATGTACCACGACATTTTGAAAGACGTGTGTTGGATTAACTTTTTTATATATTCCATTAGTTCCATATAGTTTTTATGGTTTTAAACAAGTTCGTATGTTAACGGTACCTAGGTAAATTCTTAAAAGTAAGTAGGATTTATAAATATATATATTCATTTATTTTTCGACCCTTATTGGAATATCTATCATTAGTTGATGTCATCCCATCGAAAAAATACTCATAGTGAATTGACTATATTTTACAAATGCTTATAATTGTAATTATTTGGTAGTCAAGGAACTCTGTGTGTAAAGTTTAATCACCCGCGAGTGTTGAAAATAATACCAAAAATTATATTAATCGAATATACATAAGTTTTAATGACCATAGTTTAAAATGATAAGTATTTAAACCATTTATGTAATAATAATTAATATAAATATAATTAAAATATATGGTCTACAGTAGCTTTTGTTAGATTGATATATAAACGAAGGCCGAAGTACCAAGAGTTTAACACTGTTTTTGTTATATGATATTTTTTCATCATCGATTCAATTCACCTAAAATTTGAACATTTTTAAGTATGTTGAACTAATACAACATTTAAATGTAACTCATCATACTTACTTGTTTGAGAAATGAACTGAAAATTATACGATAGTTTATAACTAGGCTCGGAAGTTGATGCACTTCGCATTTTTTTTTTGGAACTTCTTAGAGGATGCTCTCCTGGTCACTAATCTGTTTCATTAGCATGTGAATCTAAATAACTAATTTTTATTTTGTATTTTTTTTGCATTTTTTTATGTTTATTACTTTTTAAGTTATTTTATGTGATTTTTAGATTATTTTCCCACATTTAAAATCATTTTTACTGATTTCAAACTAGTTCATTTCTTATAGTTTCTTGTCGACCATTATGTCGATAACTTATAACTAGGAAATTACCACAAACTTAGTACCTATCCAATTTTATCTTGACGATTACATTTGTCGTTGTCGTATTGTAGTGAATAATATTATTATATCTACATTTTATTATTTTTTCTTAATATTAATATTCGATTAGTATCCAATATTATTTCCCTATTTTAAGGACATTTTTGTCATTTTTATGTCATATTTTGAGTAATTGAAGCCTTGATAAATTTATATAAAATTATATATTAATTAGAAATATTAGAAATTAAAATAGGGTAAAATATTTAAAAAAAATGTATTTTTATTAATTTAAAACTAATATTTGTAATTATTTTAGGTCATTTTTTGCCATTTTTATGTCATATTTGCATTTTTTTAGGTTATTTTTTATTGTTTTTAAGGTCATCAACTTCCGAGCCCTATTTATAACGAATAAATTGAATTAATTACAGATGACTGGTGTATCGATGCACGTAACAGTATCTATTGAACGCGATGAGAATTATAATATACTTATATGATGTAGTCGTAAAATAACATATTTGTATGTTTTTATTTGAAAGCATACCTATATATTATTTTAAAGTTTGTTATAAATATATTCGATGAATAATATGTTATGATATGTATAGGCGAGAATCATTAATAAATCAAGTATTTTTTTCTATATTTAATTATATAACAATAATTTACATACACTGTTCGTTAACATAGAAGCTTATAGAGAGAATTTGGTGATTAATTATATTGTGCATAAGGGAAAAAAATAACGGCGTATTAATTTAACATATGTAGTTATAATAGCATGATATGTATATCGATCATTAATGAGTGCGGTTTAACAAAGAAGTAAAGTGTATTTGGATGTCTAGACGAGTGCAGATTTTAAACGGCAATAGGCGTAGACATACTTACAATGTTATTTTTTTAAATTGTTATGCATTATTCAGTGTTTTACTGTATCCACTATTCCTTGGAAGTATCTTAGTTGCGTCATTAGTCTATGAAATAGATATACGGCTTAGGATTAAACCGTAATCCATTTACCACTTCCGAGTTGATTATTTCTTCTCATTGTACGCCAAATAGTAACATAATTCCATAGCAATTACAAAGGTTTATTACATTATTGTTAAATATTTCTTTTCATTCCTCATATACGATTTTAAGCACGTCCGTTAAACTGCAAATATCATCACAATAATGTTTATTGTATAGTGTTAAAATTTAAATTTAATGTTTGGCACCGGCCGTGGACTGTAGATATATTGTGGTGTTATAAGATCTTACACCAAGACAAGAAGTGTGTATAACACATGTATAAAGAGTGATATTTTTAAACATTCAATTTTCTTCAATCAACTTATGTTTTTTAACAAAAAATTGAAGTAATTACTACTTAAACAAATATTTGATATTTTTTTTCATAATAATTTTATAATTTTATAGTTTTGGAGTTCGAAATACGGTTATCATTTTCAAAAAAAGTTAAAAGAGGAAAAATAACTAAAAATATAATTTTTATTGCTAAAAAGACTTATAACTATGCAAAAACACGGGGAAAGGAGGATTTAACGTTGAAAAATCCATCATTACTTATATATATGTATATGGAAGTGCACATACAGTACACCGCCGAGTTTCATTGTATATTGATGGCGCAGCAGCGGCACCGTGTGGTGTAAACTGGCTCTACCATAGTAATCGAATTAAGTACCTTTTAAATCACTCAAATTGCTTTTGACCGATACAATAACCCTTTTTTCTTCATAACAATTTATGCAAATATGTACTCATGCACTGTCCGTAAAATATCGGTGAACACGAAAAAAAACAAATATTCCAGTATCAATTCGACGCAGAGATGATCATAACATTATTTTTTTAAATATTACAAGATATCTTCTATCACTAATGCGCACATGCATACGTGAATTGATTTATAAACTATTGATATATAGTACATAGGTATTAATAATAATAATTTGTTATAACATTGTGCATGGAAAATTTTCATTTTTTGTACATGTAAATTAATTTAAAATGCAGTGAATTTTCAATGTATGATAAACGTAAGTATGTTAATGTTTTATACATTATCACTCATTAATGAACATAATAGTTTATATTATACTTATCTTTACTCTAAGGGCACATGGAGCACGAGTTCAAGGCCCCAAAAACTAATGGAATTCCCGACCGACGGAGGCTCCGAAAAATATAATTTACATATTTACGTTGTAATAACATATTGATGCAACCTATCTCAACTAAATACCAGTATTTGGCTGCAGGATTATACAATAAGTTATAGTTTAAAAATAATATTAAATAATATTCAATTCAAAATGAAAATGCTATAAACACGACGATTACTTCTTTAGCGATAAAATTGATTATCAGCAAGTTTTCAATGTACAATGATAGGCGGCTATAAGGTTATTTATTATTACACTTTCGTGATAAAATAATTTCTCTGATAGGTTTTTAAATAAAGAGGATATAATTTGAAAATTATTAAGTAATGTGAAACAATAATTGTACTTTTGCTTGTAAAAGGATCCTTAAACTCGATGTGCTCAAGGGCCCATGAACCCATGCATAGACAAAAACGATTTTGCTTACAAGTTATGTTAGTTAAAATTTAAATATAATTAAATTAAATTTACGTTAGTTTAAATTTAATACATACCTCTATATAGTGGACAGCCACGGGGAATTAAAAATTGTCCACTATAGAGAGTTGTCCACTATTGAGAAAACCTATTACGCATACATTTTTGCCGGGGAATTTAGAAGTGTCCACTATTGGGAAGGGTCCACTATTGAGAGGTGTCCATTAATAGAGGTTTCACTGTAATAGGTTATTATCTTTTACCATCATGTCAAACTATTATTCCATTTAATATACAAGATTCAACTATACAAAGTGCGAGTGCATCATAAAATAAATATTTATTTAACATTTTTGGATGAAGAATCAATTTTTGTGTTGATATAGATATTTGTATTTAGCATATCTAAATATCACTGATTTAAAAATGGTTTTTTTTTATTAGTCTTGAAAATTAAAAAAAAATACAAGTTTAAATATTTGTTTTATGCTTTCGACTCATAACTTACTATGTTTTGAACATATTATTTGGCTTCAATAATTTTTTTTTTCTCGCAAAATATTTTTTGTCTTTAAGATTAAATGAACATCATATAAAATAACCCAAGATGGTTTATGTTCTAGTTTTTATGATATTATTTAGTTCATACATACTTGATTTGGAAGATAATTCCGTTTATGTAAAGCATGAGTATATTAATTTGTATATATAATATAAAAATTTGTAATTGTTTACATAATATACACACGAACATTGATAAGAAAATATGTCAAAATTATACATTTTATTTTTGATGATTTCAACATTACACATTTAATCTTAGCGTTATCTTGTAATATGAAACGAGATTGTATAATATTAAAATATAATATCAATTTAAGTATTACCGAATAAGGTTGCAACATAATTTAAAATTTTATTTTTAAATCAATACCTATCACAAGTTTTCTATAATACCGACGAAAGCTGTAGTAGGTTAACTCGTTCGTATAATTCAGTACCTTTTTAAATTGATTTTCGTTGTTGAATTCTTCACCACTGGAACAGAAAATTCATGGGATCAGTTAAAAATAAAATATTAAATTTGTTTTAATTTTGTTATGATTTAATTTGTTTGGAAAATAATTGATGTCCATATTTTGTAGTTTATTTTTTGAAATCATTATGCAGCATCTTCGTCTGTGATTGATGAATTTATTTACTATAATGTGATATTTTTAAAATGAAAGTATTGAATTACGATGTAAAAGGCTAAACTAGAATATTTGATGGTAATAGTTACACGGGGTTCATGAGGCATTTTATCTATGTCAAACTGGATGGGATGGTACAGTACAAGCTGTCCTATAACGATGGAAATAAAGAGGAATAAGAGGGCGTGAGAAATAAATTGTCACGGGATAAGAATTGTATGGTCCTAACAAATCAATCTTTATCATTTTGAAGACACCAAAAATGAAAAAAAAGAAAACGGCTATAAAATATAAAACTTTTGATTTTTTCCTGTCTAAAACAAGTACTGACTGTTTAATATACTCATGTGTCTAGTTAAAAATGACATAGTACAAAGTACAGAATTTTTCAAATTAAAATAACCGTCATTGTTATATCATTTTTTATTTCAATTTAACTGGACCCTGGGGTATAGTAATTAATTACACTCGTACAAAAGTGTATGAGTTTTACGGTAAAAACAACTATTTGTTTTCACAAAACAAACAAAAAATGCTATTATTTTCATTCATTTTTATATAATTACCAAATATTTATAAAAATTTTAAGTTACTTAGTTACTTACACTTCATTAGTTATTTATCCAAATTATAAAAATTTTAAGTTACTTACACTTTATTAGTTATTTATCCAAACTATAAAAATTATAGATTATTTATAATGAATAAATATTTGAGAAGTATAGTTATAATTTACTAAATATAACATAAGTGTTATATAAATAATAGAGATTCCCACTGAGGATTAGCTCAGAAAGTTGCAAAACATATGTGTGGTGTAAATGTAAACTGTTTTACAGTATACACAATTTAAAATTGTAGGCTATATTGTGACGGGAATAAATAAAATTTAATTAAAAATATTTATTGAAAAAAACAATATTAGTTCTGATATTTTTTTTTATTTGACAGAAAAGGCTTCAACGACTAGGGTTATTAACCTGACATTAAGTTTTCACATGGTATTTTTCTTAAAATTAGTTTTACATAATATATACATGTTTTACTAGTCATAATATTTTAATGATATTTGTGATGTTTGAAAATATCAATATTTCGTGTGTTTGATTTTCGCTGAGTGCTTCTGCTAAGGTAGGTGGTATGATGAGGTTGGAGCGAGTTTGGGAATATTGTGAGCACTCCTCCATTATGTGCTTGATGGTCAATGCGGTGTGGCAGGATTCGCATATTGGTTGAGGTTCTGATATTGTATATGAAAAATATTACAATTAAACTATGTATATTTTGTAATTTAACTAACTTATGCATATTTTAAATACTTTTGTTTCAATACTTGTTGTGGACTGATATATAATTTTAATAAAATATATTTATAATTTATAAACTAATTTATAACATTTAATAATATTATAAGACATGAATCACTAGAATAAAGTACATTTTATTTTAATAGATTTTATGTTTTTTTTTAAATATCCGTTACATTATCACATGTAAAAAATATTTAATATTATAGAAGATGCAGTGGATTTCTTAATATAGTTACTAAACTAGATTGTTTATCGCCTGGTTGATAGTATTTTGAAATACTAGTCGAACAATTAATTCTCAAAAGATTTTTTTTTTTAAATTATGTAAAAAAATTATTAGATAATTTACGATAGAAAAATTTGTTGGTAGTAAAATGTATGACCATATTATCGATATTTACTTTTTCTATTAGTATTAAGATATTTTTTTAATAATTATGCGAAGCGAACGTGAAATACTGCTATCATATTTTCGTGGACCCTTTTTTAAGAAAAATGATTTGTCATCCAGTGAACATTTCTTAAAAAATGCACTGAGTAGATATATTAATTTAAAAAACCCAAAAAATTTCAAATATTTTAGTATAACTTATTAATTTTTCATGTTCCAATTAATTCTATTATAAAAACTAACAAAGTATTTATTTGTTGAGAAAGTAATCGAACTTTCAATTTTATATTAAATTGTATTCTTTATTTAAATCGTTATTTTCTTAAAAGTATATTAAAATATCTACTTATTGGAAATTGCATTTTATGACCGATATTATCTCAATGATATATATAATACATTTAAATATACAATTTATTACTAAAACTTATAATTATGAGTACTTTTTACTTTAATAGCATTAATTTTGATATTTATGATACTGAAAACGAAATTTCAAAATAATTACAAAAATATGAGTTTAATTTATTAAATTTGACATTTGAGTATAGTTATTAATAATAATCCGTTTATAAACGAGACGTATAAATGTTATTAAAATTTCTATATATTAATGTAATACTTTATAATATTATATATTATTAAAATAATTTAAAGTTTCTTTCTGATAAAATTATGTTTCTTACATTTTTTATAGTGCCATTGACACTAAAAAATTAATGATAATACTTTAAAACAAGTGTATGTTGATACGTCGGATGTAGCAGATAATATACGTATTCATAGTACAAAAACTTCATTTGATATTGAAACCGTTTAATGTTTAAGGCTTTATTAGTTTTTATAAAAGATTTTTAGTATAGAGTAGTACCAAAACAAAATACTTTATTTAATAATTTTTTTTAGTTTCAGGAAACCATGCGTTGGTGTTACCTCATGCTGTGACCTTTGACATGGTCACCGAAAAATGAAGACGTTGGCCGGCGCCATAATATTATGCATCATGCTCGTCATAATTTCCGGTGAGTTAAAAATAATTAACCATTTCAACGCTTAAGAAAATATTATATTTATTTTAATAAAATTAATTTAGTTTATAAATACTTAAAAATACTTACTATATTATATTATTTTCTTCTTTACTCACAAAAACACAAAATTTTTGTTTTTTATTATGTATTTAAATCAGAAAAATGTACCTATATTCAATTTCAAATGATTATTCATGTGAACACATAGCAGAATGAGGAATTTTCATGTAAAAGACGAATATATTTATCAGCTTAAACAAAACTTACTATATTCTGTTTATATTTACTTTAAAAAGACAGATTATTCTATAAATTTGATAAGTTAATTTGAAGTGATTTTCACACTAACTTTTCATTTGCATATTTAAATATTCTGTTAACTACTTTTAAAAATATATTTAAAGTAAAAGCTATTGAAATAATTATTTAATTTTAAAACCAGTGAGTTTAATTTTGTGTGATAAAATTAGTGAATCTACTGTAATTACCTTAAGAAAAAATAAGTAATGCTAAATATATTATATTATCAAATAATTATATACTAGATTGCTTTAAACAAATAAAAGTGTGTGAAATGAGTATAATACATTCAATACAATAATAAAAGAATGCGAACTAACAGTCGATTAAACGTTCGTTTAAGTTTATAACACAAAATTCAAAGAGATTAATATTTTGGTAAAAAAAAGCTATTAATGTCTAGGTTAATTAATAATATGAGAGTTAATGTAAATAATTTACCTTTAAGAAATAAAATACGAGTACATACATTGATAACACTCATTTTATTTTCTTATTTAATTTGAAAAATGGTCTTAAGTGAAGATTGGTAATGTTAAAATGATTAAAGATTGTAAATACTCACAAAAAATAACAATACGACTTTTGACAAATTTATGTTATGAAAAAAGTTAAGATTATGTAACATTGTAATATATTTTTTAGTCTTTTAATTCTTACAACTCAAAAATACGAATAAAAAAAATATACGTCATTTTATATATATGAAAAGTATAAGTCTAATTTACGTTTTATTTTTTCATAAAAATAATTTTTCGCTCATTTTGCGTTACAAAAAAAATAATACATTTTTATGCTGTTTGAAATTATTAACACTCGACATTTTGTAAAAATAATATTTTGATAATTTTCTAGCATAATAATTTTTAAAATGCAGCATTTATTTTAATTTTATATTCTGAAGCTTAAATGTTTCATCCTTTAATATGATATTAAGTAAATTATCAATATTGTTAAAGTTCATTGATTGCAAGACAAATCTTATAAAAAGAGGTTGTAGTTGAAAAAATAACATACTCCTACATAGCATAATATAAGAATTATAAATTAGTCAAAACTTTTTTATTTTTCGTAGGTCGTAGTTGATAAAAATAATAACTTGTTTAATTTTTACGTTGTCATTGATTCATCATTTAAAAAATTATATATATAAAGAATATCGAAGGAATAAAATTATTTACAATGATCCCAATAAATGCGTGAAGGAAAAGAATAGGAAACTTATAACAAGAATCTTTTGTTCGACTTTATGGCAGAGAGGGTGAAAAAATAATCAAGATTGGTAGGGAAGCATAATAATGAATTTCTCGGGGACTCAATCTACTGTACGAGAATCATAAAAACCATTTTCTTGGTTATATAGAAATGAGGGTGTTTCCGGGTCAAGGGATTGTTCAACATAGGGATTTCTATTAAACCACCCGTTGAAGTATAGTTATTCGTGCCATCGTTTTACGACTAATAGCCTTTTGAACAACCCAAACTTAACATTACTATTAATATTATTAAGTGTCCGAATATAATAGAGTAAACATTTTTTTCAATATATACTGGTTGTGGTCAAAATATAAAAAAACGTACTATAGTTGTGGTTACCCTGCGAAAATCTGACATACTAATTGCCATAATATTAAAATGTATTTATTAGTTCTTTATAGTTGATATTAGCAGTTAAATATTATCTAACCATTAAATTACTATTTGTAACTGATAATTGGGATTTGGGAATAATATTGATTCTACGCGTGGAGTTATATCTCACAATGACGATTTTAGATAATAACTTAAATAAATAATTTTAAGTATTTTACATAAAGATACTATAATGCATATAATAATCCTATTGTTTATCAGCCAAATTAATTAACCTCTACTACACTTTATTTATACTTTTTACTTTTTAACTTAAAATTTTAAAACTATATAATATTGTAGTATAACCCACATGGCAGAAACTTGGATGTACCCTTGAAATTAACTGTTATGTCTACTTATCCCAAAAATTGCCTCCGACCGCAACTCGAATGCAGCCAATATTTTTATTTTTTTTGGCTAACAATATAACTGGGGGAATTATAACAGTTAACACGAACTTATAATATGTAACTAATATAGATTTACTATTAAGTGTGGACGAGTATTCTAACTGAAATAATATCCGCATATAACTCAATATGAATGATTTTATTGGCTTGTTGAACAATTAAGTAAAAATCGTGAAGAATTTTAGATAAATTATTAATGGCAATTTGATTTAAATTATTTTTTTTTAGATTCAGAGTAAAATACAAAATACAGAGTGTATCATATTGATGTATAGGTAATTATTGTTTGAACAAAGTAATAAATGTTAATTACTTAGGTTCTTAGATTTCAATTATTTAAAGTATAAAAAAAATATGGCATTTATGATTTCATTGTACATTGTTGTAATTTATCGTCTGCCAAATACATGTATTCTATTGAAAAGAAATGTATAAAACTACATTTTTATTACTAAATATTTTTTTTTTAGATTTTGAGAAATAAATCACACTAATATAAAGAAACTGCCAAAAATAATATCTTAATGTCTATACGTATTAAATGTATATTTTTTTACAAAGAAACTTAGTAGGTAGTCTGTATAATCTATACATAGTATACTGTAATTTTTAAAATACAAACATTTTTAACGGATTTTAAAATTTTACATAATGCACTTTCATGTGGATATTTATATTGATTAATGAAATTATTAGTTTCATTAAAAAATTATTTATCAGTTATTATTTTATTTTACAAATTATTTCAATAAAGTGTGTTATTTTAAACGATAATGAGTAGTATTAATGTCGTTTTAGTTTAATCAAATTAACTCATTAAGCCATAGGGACTATGTCACTGCTTATAATTATTAGATACCTATTATTTTTAAATAATATTTTACAATTAATTTTAATATTTTATGTTATTGGACTTGATATTAAGTAGCAACTATTAATATGTCTTATTTATTTGAAAAATGATAGGTATATAATTCTCAGTTAGTTATAAAGTTGTTTTAATTGTTTACAATTATACATTAACTTATAATTAAGTACTTACACCATTTTCAACAATTATAATTTAACTTGTTTAAAATTGTGTACTTAATTTCATGTTCAAATATATATTTTTGTTTAATGTTATCAGTTTTTACAATTCTCAGTGCATTTAAATAACAATAACACAATACTAAAAAGAAAATGAAGCAAAAGGAAAAGAATAAAATACAAGTACTGTAATGCTCTAACATGTTATAACACTTAATTCTTAAGTTATAGTAAAAATTAGGAGAGAGGGAGGGAAATTAATTAATTCTGATCGATTAGTAACAAAATATTGTATAAAAAATATCCTAGATTTTAGGAAAACTTAATAATTAAGTACTTGATTTGTATTTTAAATTGATTTTACAAATTTTAAACATTTAATTTAATTTATAATGTAGTATAATATAAGAACACTAAAAATTTGTAACAATATAACAAATTATAATTATTTATATTTGATAGATTTATTTGATAATTTTATTCTAAAAATTATACTTACAAAGGAAACAAATAGTTCTCAAAAATGAGAATTTCTAATAATATGAATAATTGTATTAATTAATATGTGAGATTATCAATGTTTATCTTTATTAACTACTACTGTATTTATTAATTAAAAATATTAATCAATTTTTTACAGGATGTTCGATGAATCCGGACGCAAAAAGGCTGTACGATGACCTTTTGTCTAACTACAACAAACTTGTAAGACCTGTGCTCAATAATACTGATCCACTACCAGTTCAGATTAAGCTCAAACTATCACAACTAATTGATATTGTAAGTTCCAATTACAACTATCATGTAATTTAAGTATTTAATTCAACTTAGTTCATAAATAAATAAATAGTGATTAGTTAAGTATATAATTCATAAAATATGTATATGAAAATATAGGTAAATATTATTATGTACTTATTATTTTTTCTATACAAACAATGTTTGATCAGTTAAATTATTTAAATAACAATTCATACAACGAAGGTAATATATATGTAAAAAAATAAATGGTTTATTTAACTACAGATGTTTGGGATTTGTTGATATAAGTGAATAATATGTTTTAAAACAAATTAAATATCGCGTATAAGAGTAATGCAATAATTAAAAAAAAAATATATAAAAATATATTGTGAATAATACGTGATAATATTATTATTATATTGTGAATTATACGTTATAATCTAAATTTGATAATATAACAAGATTATTATAATAAAAACTGAAAATAGTATATTTATATTTGATACATAATTGTTCACGGTTATAAGCAATTCGACTACTATAACAATTATACCTATCAATAAAAAATAGTAAATAAACAGTTTCAAAATATTGTTTTTATACTCTTCAGTGTTTTATCAATAAAATACATTATATGTGATAAAATTCAAAATGAAGTATTGAAATATTTATTTAATTTTTACTTTAATTTTATTTATGTTTACGTTTGAACAATGGAACAGAGATTTCGATGAAGCTTTTTTACTTGACATACATAACGAATGTAATTTAAAATTAGCTCTTAAGTAATTTAACTTTTATAATTCTAAATTTGACTTGAAAATAAATAATTTTATACCAAATTTGCTATCGTTTAATTTACTCCACATCAATACACGTGTAATAAAAAACCTAATTTTTACACCAATGTTTTATTAATTGATCTTTATTACAAATATACATTTGCGCTAAACAATAATTTATTGATTTTTAATAATAATTGTTTTTATTATAGTAGATAATAACTAGTTTATTTTTTACGTACTAAAATAATATATCCACACGACACTAATTTGCTTAGAAGGGTCGAACAAAGAGTAAAATATTTACTTTTTGAAAAGTAAGCAAAGTGATTGCACGTCATTGTTATATAAAGGATGTAATTAATAAATGCGTAACTTTCGTTTTGACAGGACAAATTAACCATACATGTATTTTATAAAGTAAATATTATTACTACACAATTTGCTTATTG
The DNA here is from genome assembly GCA_034509805.1 of Sipha maydis. Lineage (NCBI taxonomy): Eukaryota > Metazoa > Arthropoda > Insecta > Hemiptera > Aphididae > Sipha > Sipha maydis. The sequence goes on along the minus strand of JASXSY010001326.1, from coordinate 100,424 downwards.
ATTTTTAAACCACGCATTATTTATTTATTTTATTTCAACTTCATCTTAATAATATTTACATTTAAAATTAACATTAAATTAACTTTAAGATTAACATTAACATTTACATTAAGTTGATATCTACTTTCTATAAGTAATAACTTGTTGTAAGAGTAGGAGGTCTGTTAAAATATTAATTAATAAATATAAATAATTGTACAGTACTCAAAATGATAAGTGATTATAAAATAATATACCATAATTAGTTCATAATAATAATACAATTGAAAATAATATAAAAGAAAATAAATACGGATATTAAACATGATTTTGAAAGAATTGTATTTATAGTTTTTTAATCATTATTTTAAATTTAATATTATTGTCAACCAGTTTGATGTTTAAAGGTGAACGATTAAATAACTTTATCTCTCTGTTTATGTTATAATAAAAACCCATCAAAGATTAGATTTGATTGATATTTTAAGTTTATTTTTAAACTTAACTGTACATTTATTGGCATACATCCGATTATATAACATGACAGCTGATAAGTCAACTCTTTACATTATTATATCGATATACGTAATATATAAAATAAATAGTTTTATAAAATTAAATTAAATGTTCTTGCTACAACAGGTATAATTTCAGTAATTTAGTATATTAAGTACCATATCGTCACATTTAATTTATTTAGAAACAGAAAAATTATTCAAATTAAGCGTTGTATTATTTTTTATAATTTAAAATATTAAAAAATAAACATTTTTAAAATTTTCTATAAACATCTGATGGTATTTTTTCCATTTTTATTATGTTTAAAAATATACAATATATATGATATACTGTATGTATGATGCATTTATATTAGATTTTTACATTTTAAAATGTTTCGTTACAATTCTTAACAAATAATAAATACTGAATATTCTAGATTTTGAATGGAACAAAAGAGATATTGTACAAACAACAGTATGGAAATTTATTTATTTTTTCATAGAATATTTTTCGGTTTGGAGTAGATGCTGAAAAAGTTTGTAATGGTCTTTTCAGACTCAACACAGATTGTACATTAAAGAGGTTATTTTTCAAATTCCCTATACTTAAAAAAAAGGAGGAAATCATTGAAATAAGTAAAAGCAATGGGGAAATAATAAGAAGCAGTAATTTTTTTAAACAAAACTTTACCAGCTTTGAGTGAAAGAAGTTTTGATTCAATTTTTAAATGTGATGATTGACTCTTTTTAATTAAAAATAGTGTATACAATATGTTGAGACAAAAAAAACTTACTTAAAGTATAAAATTAACAAACTTAAGACATTTATTTATTTAATATTTTTATAATCTTCTAATTTTTTTAACTATAAATATTATTTGAGGCACTGGAATTAAAAAATGGCTAAAAAACTTCTTGATATTACTAATAGTTTGTTGATATATTTTTTATTTATTTGATCACAACTTCTTTTCATTATAATATACATAGTGTTTTGTTAAAAATTATAAATGCAGTTTTTTGTTTCATTTTATTTTTCTATTTTCAACTTAACTGTTAATTTATATGATTATATTAATACTGAAATCTTTATGATGATATTAATTAGTATAAGAAATCAGACGTTTAGACCGCCTATCAAATATTGTTTGAGTAATGCATAACTATAAATTATTATTAAGTTTAAACAGATGAAACTTTCTATTATGTGCCTCAATAAATAAATCATAAGTTAATGATGCATAAATAGTAACAATTAAAATATCATGCTTAATGCTTACAATGTAAAGATTTACGAGTGATTCATATAGAAAATCTCATTTTTCGTAAATTACAATTTATAATTATTTATTAAAATAATATGTTTATTATATTGATATTATAATAAAAATTGTAAAAATTCAATTTTTATATTCTAACTTTTTTATTACATTACATACAGAGGCGAATTGGGAAAAAAACGGCTCAGGAAGATTTGATAATCTAACGTTTTATTATTTTTAATAAATAGAGTTGAAACAACATATAAAGTAATCTTGGTTCTATAAAATATTTGAAAACTGAATCAATAATTTTTACTTATATTTGAATATCAACTTCTAATATATAGATATATAGAATATATAGAATTATATATATATATATATATATATATAGAATTTCATATTGGCTTTGGGCAATATTATACAATACTACTCGTATCTTAATTATGACGTATCAAAATATTACTGAGTAGGTAAGTGGACATGATTGTCATCACGTATTTCTAGTATATTATTAAAATGTACCTTACAGTTAGACATTTATATAATATAATATGATTAATGATACTATTCTATGACTTCTGGACTAACATAATCTGATAATTGTCACCGGCTCAGGGAGATAAATTAAAAAAACAATTTTACTATACATCTTAAAACAATTTACCTTCCGAGAAATAAATATCATTGACTTGTAACGATCGATAAAAAAAAAAATAAAAAACCCATTGATTTCTTTATGAAATTGTTTATGCTTACGTTTTTGGATAGTAACTGTCAATGAATTGACTTGTTTACGGCTTTTTGTATGTTCTGACTAGTTTTATACGTTTTGCCTTCGTCACTACGTTTTTTGGTGCTTCATGAAAAATCGGTCTGTACAAAAATTTATTATTAATTAAGTTTAAGTGCATTGATATAGAAACAAAATATTACATATAAAATTGTTAAAAATATGTACTTAACTAATACAATTTGAGGATAATAAAGTGTTGGCCATTATTTTTATTTGTGAACTACATATATTGAAGTTATAAAATTAAATTACACAATCTTATTAATTTGTATATAACTAGTATAATAACATTTGCTAGTTATTTTGTTTATTTGATGTATTGATTTATTTATTTTCAATTAAAATAAAATAATTTATATTTTATTTGTATGATTACATTATGTTCAAAATAAAACGTTGATTTTAACGATTTTCCTCTAAACTAAGGCATATTAGGCATATCATCTTAGATCGATGTATATTATTTATGTAAAATAACATAATTCAGATTATTTGCTCTTTAGTTATTATTTATGAAGACAGTCTTATCTATTACCATTTTATTCAAGCAGTTTATGTTAAAAAATGAAAAAAGTTTTCCATATTCTTTCAATTTTTCTCTGTAATGACTAAGAAGATATTGAATCCGTTAAAACGGAAATTGCATCTGTCTGTAATGACAAAGATAAATCGACAATGGGCCATACAAAATATATTTCCATTTATATATCCACACATTATGTGCACGTGCACATTATACCATTATAACGACAAGCAAAGTACCTGACTAAGAAGTATTGAGTGAAACGTGAGAATGGAAAATTCCAAAAATTCAATAAGTAGGTATTTTGAATACCGTTTTCAAGAATGAAACTAAATCAAATAAATAATTATTTATTGTTTAAGTAAACAATTATTTACTTTAGTTATCCAAATCGTCGTTTTGAGCGTATTTTGAAAAATTTATTTATTTATTGCATAGTATTACATTATTTACGTGCAATTTTTCGAATAGCATATCGGAGAAAAAAAATTGAATGCACATTCTAATGTGTATCAATGATGGATTAAACTAAGATTTTTTTAGTTTGATCTATTATAATTGTAATTGCACTGTCACATAGTTGATTAAACAGTTTTCCATATTAGTTACGATAATTACGGTGTTTCGATAATTCTTAAAGCCTTGAAAACCAAAAATAACTTCTTGACAGCAACAACAATTTTTATTTTATTATATATTAAGATTATATCCAACCTACCAAAATATAAAGATTCAAAATACATTTTTTTTAATAGTCAATTCAAAACCTTATTATCATTTATTAAATTTTTGTTTCAGAATTTAAAGAATCAAATTATGACGACAAACTTATGGGTAGAACAGGTAAGAATTATAAAAATACAAACATTTATAATTATAATGAAGTTGCATACTAAATTATTTGTTATATTATTTAATTGAATTAACTACATTTTTTATAATTTACTCGTAAATTTTAATTATAAAATTATTTATACTTATATCTGTATTAAAGAAATTGTTTTTAATTTCGACTTAAAAAATTAATTATTTCTTTTAGATTTGATTAAAAGAACAACTCAAAAGTAAATATTTCGATTTTAGCAAATTTATTGATATTATAATGTTTTTAAAATACAATTTTCAATATATGTGTTTTGTTTTTTAATTTCAATTTTTATATTAATACTTTATACAAAGCTTATTCTACATTATTTTATAAAAAAATAAAAATAGTGAATTGATTAACTAAGTTTTAAAATTTGTATTAATTTCATACATTATTCGATAGTATTATTTATGTTAAATATTCTATAAGGATAATCAGTATTATAACAATGAATTTTTAAAAATGCATTTAATCAAAGTCAGTTAGATACATGAGAAATCTTATAGATGTAAATTCATAATGAGTTAACAAAAATTACTTAAAAAAATATAAAGTAACTGCAATAATATAAGGTAGGTTGATAAGATTTATTTTTAAACGCAGAATTATTATAACTTAACTATTATAACTATGATATAGTTGTATATATTATATACATTTAATTTCTATACCTTAAAAATGATCTGCTTTACTTTACTTTAAGGTGTACCGTCAATTCATCGTAAGCAATTGATCGCACGATGATTGACCGCAAACAATTTATCGCAAGCCAATATATTGCAAGCCAATTTATCGCAATTACAATTTACCGCACGATAATTTATCGCAAACTTAGGTTATTTCAGGGTAATTTTAAGGCAAATAGTATTTTTTCATAACATTATTCGATCGTTAACGATCGAATCTTATCTAACATTATAGTCATACCCAATTTTATCAGTCGGTATTGTTCTCTAATAATCCGATAGTCGTATAGATCACCATGAAACGGTACGACAATACATCAGTACTGACAAAATCGTCAATCGGTATAACATCGTGTAGCTGAATGTACTGTACATAGAGTACGTATTAAGCGAAAAAAATAAGTATATGCTTATATATTAAGATTTCATATTTATATACCTAACAACATTTTTTTAAACATTTTTAATCTAAGACGAGAAAATATATATTTAACCATATAATATACATTATGTAACCAGAGTTGTGCCAAATTTATTAAAATTAAATATATATTAAAATTAAAAATTATTTCTGAAAATGTTATTTTTCGATCAATTGCCGTGCGGTAAATTATAATTGCGATCAATTGGCTTGCGATCAATAATTTACGGTGAATATTCGTGCGGTAAATTGTTAACGACCAATTGACGTGTATCCTACAATTAAATAATTATATTTACTCGTACTCTCTCAAATCTATAATTTTATTTTTATTTTTATTTACCTAATCATTATCATAACTTATTTTTATTATTCTGCATCGTTCAGATTGAATATAAATAACTTAAAAATAAAGAAAAAAATAATAATAATAATTAAATAATTGAATAAAACATTGTTTTCTTTTTTATTTCCCCAGTATTGGTATGATTATAAGCTAACGTGGAATCCTAAAGAATATGGTGGTGTTGAAGGATTACATGTGCCATCAGAACACGTTTGGAGACCAGACATTGTTCTCTATAATAAGTAAGTATTTCTATGACCACACTATAACGAAATCGCGCACATGTTATATTTTAATCAATTCAATGTAACAATTTAAAGTGCTGATGGAAATTTTGAAGTAACATTAGCTACCAAAGCTATGCTTCATTATAGTGGTCGGGTTGAATGGAAACCTCCAGCTATTTACAAATCTTCCTGTGAAATAGACGTAGAATTTTTCCCATTTGACGAACAAACGTGTGTGATGAAATTCGGCTCATGGACCTATGATGGTTTCCAGGTATTACACATAAATTATTTATTTTTATATTTCTAAATAATATTTTATTTTATTTTATTTTAATTTTAACAAATAAATATTTAATATGGATCTTACATATTTGATTTATAAGTTGTTGTTGGCATTTTCTATAATAATTTTAAATGGTAAAACGTTAAAACACACATTGCATGTGTGTGTTTATGTTTACATAGCAATCATATATTTATGAAAAATAAGACTGCTATAGAAATATTTATGTAATTGGTAGAGTAAGTATCTTATTTATCTATCTTAGAGCAAACTTAAAAGCTTAAATACATACCACATAATTTTAGTAGTTATGTTGAGTATAACTGTTATATTTTGTATTTATCATCATACAAAAATAACAAATTATATATTATCACGCATAAAATAATCGTCGCTAGCTAAAATTTTCAACGGCAGCTCTACATACGCCAAAGTATAACATAACCAATAACCATGAATAAAAAAAAAAAAAAACATTTTTAGTTCTGAGATAATATGTACGATATTAAACGTAATTGAGATAAGTTTTTCTCCTTATATGTGTTTATTTTTGCAAACAACTTTCTTTTCCTACAAGTTATTATACTTTATAGTATACGCTTTACTATAGCATGGTTGTATGTAATTTCTAGGAAACTTTATTGACCTTCATTAGCTTTCTCAAATACTGGTGTTGAGATTGTTAAGGAGGAAAAGACGAACGTGAGAAGTTCGTTAATTACGCAGCACAGATGTTTCGGTCATAATGTTCTTGTTCCGTCAAGTCGACGCGTGTTCGTTAGGTTAAATCGTGCCTCATTAAGTTACTTCAATGTAATCGAAATGAATAAAAGTTTAGTGTTAGGGTATTTTGAAAATTATTTTCATATAAAAAAAAAAAAAAATAAAAAAAAAAAATGAAAACTGATTAATCGTCATAATGATACTTCTGAATAATTACAGTTTTTTTCTGTATTACATACTTTGATCGTTTTTAACTTAAGTTTACTAATTAGTACTCTGCAGGCCAGTTGTATAGTTATTTTATATTTTAATTATACATTTTATACAGAACTATAGCTAAAATATCTCATCGTGATAAAGCACAACAAAATATTTTGTATTTAGTCTTATTATATTTTAATGGAATATTTTTAATTCGAAATAGCTTGAAGTTTCATTGTTTTGATTTTTCACCTTGGTAAATATTATTTCACGTCTCGGTATTGACTTAACGAGGAACTTAATATATATATATGGCCAATCGCATTGAGTATTGGTTTAATGCAATTATAAAATTATCGCTTTAGGCTACAATCAATTTCAAATAACACTATGTACCAAATCATATAGAATTCTAGTACAATCAATAATTGTTCAATAGTTTTATGTAAATATACATATTAAAATTAAAGTTCTATATCTTCATTTTTAAGCAACAAGACAGATCATTGTTTATAATTTGATTAATAACGTTAATGTATGAGGAAAAATTGACACCATGATATATTTGACGAAAATGTTTATCTGATTATAAATCTCAACAAATAAAATATATAAAAATCGATTGTTTTAAAGTATTTTCCATCATATTAATAATTAGTTTTGTGGTTGTAAACTACGTCAGTTAGAGTTGACAACAATCTGGTAACGACAAGTTTTGAACAATTAAAACACAACATAGTTTGAAATAAGTTCTATATAGTATAAATGATAACAAAAATAATGTATTTAGAAATATTATAATAAACAAATACATTTATTTTTCATCTTAACAATAATTAACTCACATACATTTTAATTTAAAAGCTAATCTTAGTTAAGTATATAATAAAAAAATTATAATATTAAAGTACATTTTATAATTAGTGTTGTAATATTATCTAACATTATTTAGTATAATTTATAACAGATCACTTATACGTTCAAACTAACACATAGGAATACCTAAAGAGAAAATACATTTTTTCGTTCAATTCAAACGTCTGTGCATATGTGCACACGTTTCTCATAACATTTTTTGGAGAATTAAAAGGTGGCCAAATATTATTCGTTTACTTCTAAGTGTACAAAAAGCACTTTGTTTTATTACTTTTCTTTTTTCTGTTCGTATCGTTCGGATATTTAGCCAAAGAAAACTTAATATCACTAACAAGTTCAATAAGTCAAAGGAGATCGCGTTTTAGTGTTTTCGAACAAAAGCTGCTATATGAATTAAATCTCAAAGTGTTTTTCACTATAGTGTGCTGATAATTTTCAAACTTAGTGTGCATTTGACGTCTAAATCGATTTTACATCTCTATCCTCTACTTTAGTTTACAAGTTATGTTAAGACAAATAATCAGTTGTTTTTTTATGTGATAAGGACTTGAATTAAATTTAACCTTTATTTATGATTTAGGCTGAAATTTAATGCGAATTGAATGAAAATTATTACAACCATATTATTATTATTATTATTATATTGAGATTTATTTAACTATTTATTTTTTATTTAAAATTCTGTAAAACTATGATTTGTATTGTAATTTTTGTTTATCTGTTTTATTTTATTTTTATTAGAAAGCCTAAAAATCGTATCGTATTATATTATTAAACATTGAATGTTGAATATTTTATATTTTTTTGATACGTAGGAATTCATAATTTATGAAAAACTCATATTTCAATCATATTTATACATATCATATATATTTAAAATTCACGGTATTTTATATGATGTTTTAATCAGAAATAAATATTTTTTGGACTAAAGTTTACAGTAATATAGAATTGTTAATTAAAATATCATTAAATAGTATTTCTTTAGTTCACATGAAAGTTATAAAGCACAATATGTTAATTTAATTAATACATATATATTTTTTATCAGTTTGTTATTTATTTTAAATTATCCTGTTTGAAGTGAAGCATGATAAATTGTTTCCATTTTATAATATGCGTCATGTCAAATATGAATGAAGACAAACTAACAATTGCTTCTCAGATAACTATATTTATACTTTTATATTTTTTTGATAGATTACTGCTACGTTCCAACTCCCAAGATATCGGATACGAGTAATTTAGTAACCTATCAATATCGACATGTTTAAATTTCAAAAATATTTATTTTCAACCTTTTATCAATGCTTACTGATCTAAGAGACTAAAGTTACTAAAATAAATATAAAAAATATTCTATTATTGAAATTCCATTTAATTTAACCACTATTATTAAAAATAATATTTCGATTTAATTCATAATTATGTTGGATATCTTCTGTATGGTTATTTAACACAATATATGTATGATCAATGTCTAATTATGTAATTTAATTATTGATTAGTTAAAAGAAAGATTGACGATCGGTCAGAACATTTACTCAATTATTGGTTGGGATTATTTTTTATACGTTTTTAGGCGTTCTGTATATATAGTATGTATTTGACGATCAGAGTACGAGGACATTGTTATCTGTTGTATGGGTGCCATTATTTTGGTTATAAATTTTAACAGAGCCCAAGCTAGAAAGAGATAAAACCAACGGTTCGATAAAAGGGTTGTTTCTCTCCTGTTTATCCTTCCTTCTCGTTTCACCACTCAACCCTTTTTATCCACCCTTCACTTTCTATAGTATATTCCGTTGAATCCCACTTCTCACCTAGGTACACACGTATGTAGAAAGTTTTGGTCACCCAATACGTCCTAAATAGAGAAAAAGTCCTCTTTATCCACTTATTATCTCACTTTATTCCCCTTTTATCTTTATTTTTCTCTCAGTTTCATTAGAATGCCTCTAAAAGTTTGAAAGAAGATAGAATATTTTTAATCGCGAAATCGTATTATCGTCATATTTATATAGTATGTATACATATATTAATGTATAAATATATTTCTCAGCTTCAGAACTTAGTAATAACTAAGTAACACTAAAACGTTATAAACGATCATATTCAAAACTTAAGATACTTCGAAATAATTTAAGAATAATGAGTAAAAATGTTTTTTTATATTATATTTCTAAAATTAAAAACATTTAAATTAGCATTATAATATTTATTTTACGGTATAGTAAATGTATACTTCAAAATATACAAGTATTTTAACGGGACATTGTATGTTTGATCCTTTTATTAAATAATTATATATTATATATTTATTTTTAGTAATATTTCATTATTTTTGAGTAATTTATATAACTACAAGGCAAATAATTCAAATGTGTGTAGAAAAAAACAATATTTATATTCTTGTCATAAAGAAACGTTCATAAATTGAATACAGTGAAACCTCTATTAATGGACACCTCTCAATAGTGGACCCTTCCCAATAGTGGACACTTCTAAATTCCCCGGCAAAAATGTATGCGCATATAAATGTATGCGTAATAGGTTTTCTCAATAGTGGACAATTTTTAATTCCCCGTGGCTGTCCACTATATAGAGGTTTCACTGTATAATATATAGATATAAAACCAATAATATTGAAATATTTTATTGACTAACGTTTTTGATGATGAAATCGTAGGCTTAAAATATTTTCAAATAGAAAATATTTCATATTTTTTAAAGATCATTTAGATAAGGTGGATTAAGTAAGTATATATAATATGTATTTGTAATGCAAATTTAAAATTCTAAGTATAATGAAAAGCTATAGGGTAATATAACGATATAAATCAGAATTTTTTTCTTTGAAAAAACATTCTTTGCACTAATATAAGTGTTCCAGATGTTTGAATTATCCCTTTACAATTTTATCGAAAAGTCAATGCCGTAGAGGTTTTAAAAAAGAAAAAAAAATTGCAATAATACTTCTGTTAACGGTCACTTACATAGGACAGTCTCCTCTATGTAATGGTCAATTTTTCTTGATCTCATCATGTGAATGTTGTAGGAAAAATGCATTTACACTTCTATATGATGGGTACTCTTATTAACGGTCAAAATGTTAAATATGTCAAATGGAAAATAAAAAAAATTTAAATTATTTTTGGCAATTCATCTTATTCAAGCATTTATAATGACGATAGTATGATAAACATTGACCTGTGACAATGTCATGTTTCATTACTGTTCAGTGTCTATTGAAAACGAAGTACGTATATTTTTAATGGCGTCCAAACGAAAATACAAAACGTAAGTGGAAAAAATCAGGCTGTTAGATTTTTACCAAAAAGAAAATGCGAGTGCATGTACCCTACTCTAGTAGATTAATTTCGAATAGGAGGAACTCAAGTCATCGATTCGATGAAAAATAATGAAATTATTTTAAAATTATGGAAATCCAACGGTAACGATTCAAAAGAAAACTACAAACCGTCTTAAACCTAAATCAGTTACTATCAAAAAAATGAATTAATTGTTGGTGAACAATTAGTTAATATTTTTTCACTTTATATGTAAGGTAAAATATTTTTTATGGCCATTAAAAATTTGAGAACTGAAGAAGACAGCACTGATATCGAGTCATCCATAGTTATAGATATTAACGAGGAGAAAACAAATGAAGAAATTGAATAACTTGAGTGCAGTTTATTAAACTTTTCTAAGATTGGCAATAAAATAAAATAGTTAACAGCTTTCACTCTTAAAAAATATTAGGTAAATTGTTAAAACTTGTTAAAAACTACAAAAATTAATTTTGAAAAAATTTTGCAAATAATCAAATCAATTAAAAACAAACTAATATAAATCATTTTTTTTAACTTTAATATTTATAAAATCTTACATGAGTTTTTTTTAATTTTAAAATTTAAATATATACATATTTTACATATAATTACACTAATAACAATTATTCGAAGTAGAATTTTCAAATACAAATTAACTGCAACCGTATAATATTTTAACAGATTTATATTTGTGAATATGTTTATTAAGATATATATTAAAAACAAGTTATAATGTTTGATATCGTTTTAACACGAATTTTATTACGTTTTAATAGTAACTGTGTATGTAATAAACGAAAAAAATATCTATTGCCTGATGGATAAAAAATTTAAAAATATTGGCAAAATAAATATGATTAGTAGTAGTTATCTAGTCTTAACGAATATTAGGAAGTATACCAAAAGCAAATATTTAACCAGAATCTTGCAAAATGTTTTATATTTTCAATAATATTATTATGTATTTTGTTTGCTTTTTTCGTTCAGTGTATTTTTTCTTTTTTTAATATGTCACGGTATTTCTCGGACTTACCGTCATCAATATTCATGAAAACCGGGTCATTCCGTCCCCTTGTCAACTTAAACGTCGGCTTTCATTGCAAACGTATTCATTCGCTCATTGATCTCGTCTAAAACCTTTCCCCTCCCCTCACACTGAGGCCATCACCGCCGGCAGCCCTTGAATATTAAAACGTACATCTATCTATATTAGCACGAATGCACGCGTCTGTCGACTTGATTCTCCGACACAAAATAATAACGAGGCGTGACGCTCATAAATCGAACACGTAGCGACGAACACGACACCGTGAAAGGGTAAACAAAAAATGGACGGTCGTTACAAAAAATAAATAAGCAGTGAATAATAGTACACGCGTATCAGTTTCAAACAAAACAACTAATTCGAATCAATCACGAATAGAAATATTCTGATTTCAAGAACCTGGGATCAGAACAATCCTGTTTCAACCTCAGGTGCCTACGCACCCGGCTTTCTAATATCGACTTCTACAGTGTAATCAAAGATCCATTGGACCAACGCACGTAAAAAATAAGTTAATACTATCACGCATTATTGTGGAAAAAAACAAAATTTTTTCTTAGATCATGTAGAATTTAAGTCGACGTTATAAATATGTGTTGTGTGAAATGTGTTCTAAGAAATTTTACGCAATGACCCGCGTTGTCTATAAACATTTATCTGCATTTGTCGCATCATCATTCCTCGGCAATGACGCAAAGGCGTTTTGATCTCCAAGTAGACTTTAATCGATGAATTCAATGTCTTTACGTTTACTCATCCATTGCTCATCTATCGATGGCGTGTACATTAATAAGACTTCTTTTTTTTTTATTCGTATCATCGCTGCAAGAGATAGTCGTTTCGTGCGTACGTTAAATGAAATAATACTTCAGATGCTACAGTTGCGTTGAATGATTGGAGTTTTAAATTGATTTAAAAGCAATGTCGTGTCATTCGAAAAACGTGTCTTAGTGAAAGCCGACGTATAATCATGTCAAAACCGTTATCCTATACCATTAACAAAGTGACTCTAACATTTAATTTCACGTCATAATAAGACAATTTGTATGTGTTCATATTGAGATTAAAAAAAAAAAAAAAAAAAAAAATGTATTAATTGAAAACAAATCGACACAGTTTTTTCGTATGTAATATAATATTATTATAGCCCGTGTAATATTAGTCGTTTGGCCGGCCAAAAGCAAAACGACGACTATCGTAACCGCGGTACACTCTGTTGCCGCCTACCCCGTAATAGGGTCCAACGTGTTTTCTTCGATACGCCTCACAGTCCACGACCGGCGGCGGCCGAGGGCGTCACTAGTACGGACGGACGTGACCACTCACGAGCGGAGCACGCGAACGCGTCCGACAGCGGCCACGGCCGATGTGCGCGTCCACCGGCCGTCGTGGTACCACGTCCGCCGGGGCACCACGTCCGCCCAGTGGTCGAACAGCGCTCGTGGACAGCCCGAGTCGCGAACGTCAAAGAGCACCGGTTGCGCCGGCCACCAAGGCACGACCACCGAGTGCGGCCACGTCTGGTTGTCGACGAATGCCACGTCCACCGCTGCCGTAATAATTCGTACGGGCCGGCGTCCACGCCACCTCAACGTCTCATCGCGGCCACTTCTTCTTCCGATTTGGCCACAGTCGCGTTACGAGTCACGCCGCCGCAACCTCGTTTGCTCACCACCGGTCTAGCCCATCCGCGGCCGTCCGCGCCCTAAGCGTACTTGTGCGACAACCGAACGTTGGTGTTCGTCAAAACACTTCGTGTACAACTCGAGTCGTTCCGATGAATTTGACTAAACATATTATTTTCAAATCCATTTTTTTTGCCCGGACAAATACAATCATCGATTACGAATATCTTTCAACAAATGTTTTGAACCTATTCCGGTTTTATAACTTAGTTCGGGTTTACGTCGCTGTTCAATTTCGTTATTATTTTTTATTTTCGTAATCTATTTGTTTATTTCAACAATTTTTTTTTTTTTTCTTGGCGGTGTAAAGATCCCAATGTACGCGAAAACGGCTTAAATATACCGCTTAGACGACAGAAAATGAAACAATATTAGACACAAATACGGTTTGAAACAACCCTATTGGTTTTGCATAAAAAAAAAAAAAAATAAAACTTTCTGAAACCGATTATTATGTGTATTCGATAAGAAGCTTTGGGTATCGTCCAACCTCGTGTCGATCTACAGCTTTACATGTTTTTTTAAATACGATAAACAAATAAATCAAAAACAATGGATTTAAAAAATACATATATTTATAAGAATTGTCTGTTAAAACTATCCTTTATTCCGTCAACAAAGGCGATAAGTTTTTGACTGATCGTATCGATATTGATAATACATAATTAAAAATTCTCAACCACCTCGTCGTTATACATCGTTGATGGATCGTAAAAGTTTCGTCGTTTTATATAAGATATATATCTATATCTATATACATAAGATATACAAGATATTTATAAAGTTTATTATCAATATTATATTTTATTTATATTATAAATATGACTATTTTTTTCTTTTCGCACAGTGACATAAATAATAAATTGAAAAACTTTTTCAGGAAATATATTATCTACAAATGGTATTGTAGTATTTAAGCATAAAATACAAAAATTGAAATTAAACTGAGTTGTATTTGTGCATTTTCATGAACTTTCTAGACGACGCATCTCCAACGTAGGATTAGTTTCGAAAGATTAAACATTTTCTTAAATAACATAGATTTTAAGAATGATTATAACTCTAAAAATGTTTAATTGTGCGTCCAATTACAAAAAAAATTTGATGAATGCTATTACAGGGTTTTTCGCATATTATTATGTGTACTATTTGTGAAGAAAGTCTTACGTTAACAAATGTTGTAAGTTCGAATTGATAATAAAACCATACCATATAATGTATATAGAAAATTTGAAGAACTTTTATTATGTTTTTAGAGTATGACTTCAAAAAAAGGTTTTTGAAAATGAAAAACCGTAAAACTAATAATTCTCTGATCCACTATAAATCCGAGGGTGAAACATTAGTAATGGAAATTGACTGAATTATAGCTGAAACTCTTGCACAACAGAATCGTTAAAAAACATATCAAATACATAGTATGGCTTCACATTAGCAATGGACTGCAAATATACAACATTGTAATCAAATTTGGGTCACATTTATATGTATTATATTAAATTAACCCTAAGCTGTAATATGGCTGTCGTCGAGTTCAACATTTGTGTAAATAATTGCATTACAGGATATTATTATAAAATGTTGAACCAGTATTCAATAATATGAATTTATTATAAATGTGCCATCCAAAACAAGCAAATAAAATACAGTTATTGAGATTTAATCAAAATGAATATATTTATTATAATAGATGTATTAAGTTTTTTTGAAATTCATACTAATAAACAATTTTAATTAATTCGTTGATAATCATAACCGTAAGAAAATAATTCGTAAAACTTTTACAGAACGCAAACTTTGTACACGATAATTAAATCTAAAATTAAAAACAAAAATAATAATTATTCAGCCCACAACTTTGTTAGGTAATTAGGTTTTATTTGAATCTATAAATTATGTACAATTTACATGGTAATTTAATGAACTATACGTTAAGCATTTGAATAATTAAATGAATTACGCTATATGATATTATACTGATAAATAATAATAATAATATTTGATAAACATCTCAATGGTTCTTATTTTTTAAAAATTATTCTAATTTGAGTAAAAAATCAAATATTTCCCCTGTATTCAAGAGTAATTACACCTTATAATAATTTGTGAATATGATAATTAATCAGTTCCACTCAAATTCGTCAAACTTGTCAATATCTAAAACTGATCAGCAAACAATTTTGCGATATATTTTTTATTTTTCATAAAGTCGTGATAACAGCTTTGCTGTCGAATATTTCAATTTCCCTTTGCAGTAAAATATTCTGACTTGCGGTAACGTCTTAGCGTACAAATAACCTCCGATCGCATCGGCTATCACTGCATCACCGACGCACGTTTCCTTCCGACCGCCGAATATAAACGATCAACCATAAAAATTAAATTATAAAAAGCGGTCAGTCATCACTCGTGTTCAAACCGTGTTCCGCGTATTTGAATTGTTATTTGTCTGAAAATATTCTCGTAATTATTTACACGACGAATCCGAGAATAAGAAACAATATGTATTCATTGGGAAACGTATGCAATCAAATAACCGGTGTCAATTAATCAAAGTTCTATCGGTGTTTTTCTACAACTCTGGAGTTGTTAAATTATTTATACCTGAAAGGCCGTAATACGGTATACTCAATCGCCGCCGCCGTGATAGGGTCCAACGTGTACGGAGGACGAGAACGTGTACAGAGCGGAGCGCAACGAGTCGCGGTACAGCGCGCACAGAGCTGCGGTCCAGGACAGGAACGCGGACACCAGCATGACGAAAGCGTAGAAGTAGACGTTCGGGCTGTCCGTGTCGTCAACCCCGACGCCGTCCGAGCGTTCGTCGTATTCGTCTCTAGCGACGGCTATGGTCGCCTCCTCGAGGCGCCGCGCGGCCAGCGATGCGCCCCACAGCGCCGGATACCAACGGACGGCGGCGGCCGCGGGCGTCACTAGCGGAAGCACGGACGCGACCACCCACGAGCGGAGCACGCGAACGCGTCCGATAGCGGCCGTGGTGACGTGCGCGTCCACCGGCTGCCGGGGCACCACACCCGCGCAGTGGTCGAACAGCGCCCGGTGACATCCCGAGTCGCGAACGCCGAACAGTACCGGCCGCGCCGGCCGCCACGGCACGACCACCGAGTGCGGCCGCGTCTGGTTGTCGAAGAACGGCACGTCCACCGCGTCGGCCGCGGACCGCTGCCACCGCTGCCGCAACAATCCGTACGGGCCGGCGTCCACGCCGCCGCAACGCCCTGACGCGGCCACTTCTTCTTCCGATCTGGCCACAGCCGCGGCCCGGGCCACGCCGCCGCCGCCGCCATTTCGTTTGCCAACCACCGGTCTAGCCCATCCGCGGCCGTCCGTGCCCAGAACGTACCTGCACGACAACCAAACGTAGGTGTTCGTCAAAACGCGCCCAGTACACGTCGTGTTCAACATGAGTGTTCCGACGAACTTGACTAAACATATTATTTTCAAATACATTTTTTTCGTCCGAACAAAACAATACCTGCGATCATCGACTACAAACATCTTTCAACGAAATTTTTCGAACCTATTTCGGTTCTATAACTCGGTTTGGGTTTACGTCGCTGTTTAATTTTGTTTTTAATTTTTATTGTTTGTTTATTATTTTTTATTTCGAATTTTTTTTTTTTTACGGTATAAAGATCCTAATATGTGTGAAAACGGCTTAAACACAACTCTTGGATGACAGGGAATTAGGACAGTATTAGATATAAATGCGGTTTGAAACAATTATATTGGTTTTGCATAAAAAAGCCTCGTGTGAACCGACGGAATTACACGTTTTGGATTATCAAAAACAATTTGTAGCGGACGTCCAACTGAACGAGCATTGGCTATAGGCTTTGCTTGAACAATTTTTAATTTTTTAAGAGTTATATCAGTTAATTAAAATATTGATCAAGCAAATCGTAAAGAGTATTAAGTAACGTAGTAAGTAGTAACGTTCAGAGTAATATCAGTTAACATATCTTTAGTGTTAAAGGGGTATTTCGAGATTCATCGGATAACTCTGCGATATTAAAAACTATCGCATTACTGCTTTAAACTGCACTTCAATAATAATGTCATCAGAAGCTTAGTTACACAACAATTAGATTTTAAAGTAGTAATTTTACTACAAAAATTACTAATTTCTTCTTTAACTAGCCAAATTATCGTCCATACATTTTAACGCTCATTATATCAGCTAAGGTATATTAATTACTGGTCTGTGGTGTGGAAGAAGACGTTGGTTGTTTTAACGGCGTATCGGATTTTGACAGTTCGTATTGCAATATAAGAGATAATAATAGTAATGTCTTAACAATATTGAATTGTACCGCATCACAGCTGTTCACAGATGTGCAAAGATAAAACTTTGTTTCGAAAATAATTATCCGATAACGGAGCAACTCGTAATTTTACGTCAGTTCTCAACGAACAATGAACCGTACTGTAGAATATACAACATAAAAAAGCTATTATTTTAGAGTCACGAATAAATGAAAAGACTAGCAGATAGAAGAGAAAGAAGCGATAAAGCGAAGTCTTTAGATGAAATAATAAAAAAAAAACTAAAGAGTATCTACACCATATGCAGATACATCGGTACATGTATATGTCTTGTTTCTACTCAATACAGTTGACATAAACTGAAAAAACGCTACTACGTAATTTATTATCGCGTTTACTTTTACGAGTTTCTTGCATTAACTCAGCTTTACGTTTCGCAGTCATTGCAAACAAATTCAATATACACGCGATTATTCCGTATCAAACTCGGGCGCACAGCTGATGAACGAAAAAAAAAATACGGTATGGTAGCGGTGGTAATTCCCACCTACTGACATCGTTGGACAAACTATTAACCAATATTAGTTATATTCATATAGTTTATCATCAATACAATTATTATACATTGGTCTACACTCAGGGCCGTATTGAAGAAGCGGGGGGAAATGGGGATATTTGACGTGGGCGGCCAAATATTGATCTATTTGTATCAATAAATATATTTTTTTTTAAAGAATTAATTGTTCTATGATACTATATGATGTTAATAACTTATAAACAACTAAAATATATGTTGTTTATAACTTATATTTTAATAATAGTGATTAAAACATGACAAATTAAAGTGAATAAAGAATCATAACTAAAAATGTATTAAGAGAAATCAAAAAGGTCGTTTAGTGGGGTAGGGGGGACGTCAAAATATAGTCGACCTAAGGCGCAAAAATTTTCAATACGACCCTGACTATACCTAATGTTACTACTAGATAACTTGCCACCGCGATTCCGATTACGTTCGTTTAATCGCTTATTTCCGGTAATCGGACCGATCGACGCACACATACACACACACACATATACATTACATTAAACACTCATGACATCATGGTAACATTCTCAGTGTCGCAGAAATTAATAGAATGACCCCCAGCCATAAAACATGTAAACGTAAAAAAAATCTGTTGTAAATATGATTATTAATCAGTCCCTCTCAAATTCGTCAAACTTGTCATATCTAATGCTCATCAGCAATCAATAAAGAGGTATATTTCAATCTTTACCGTATAAAGTAATAACATTTACTTTATCTTTTTCATGAGGTCGTGTAACCGCTTTGTTGTCGAATACTTCAATTTCCCTTCGTAGTAAAGTATTCTGACTTGCGGCAGCATCTTAGCGTACAAATAACCTCCGATGGCATCGGCTACCATTACCAACACGCGTTTCCTCCCGACCGCCGAATCAATTTTATTGGTGGCATTTTTTATTGAAACGAAGTAGTCCAGGAAATCGTTTTCGTTTTCCGGTATCTTTGTTGGGACCAAAGATCCAACCAACATTCTACTCTGAAGTTCGTAGCTTTCGGTGCCAGTCCATTTCCTTTTAATATCTGACAACGTATACAGAGTGGTGCCTAATTCCACGTCTTGTTCGGTACAAACGACTAACCCATGTATACTAAAAATTACGAAACATGCATATTTGAAAATATTAGTAAACATTTTATCGAAAAGTACGTAAACAAATATGTATAACAAATTATGTAAAGCAATCTTTAGCATATTTTAAACTACGTTACCTAAGCGACATAAATGTCCAGTCAAAATAGTTTATCACCTAAGTATTTTGAAAGACTAGGTGAACAATTAATTGTTAAAAGTTATTTTTAAAATAATGTAAAAAAAATAAATAGGTAATATGTACGATGGATACATTTTTTTATAGTACGATAAAAGGCTATTTCAATGATATTTACTTTGTCTATCAGTATTAAGATTTATTTTTAATAATTATGCGGAGCGAACGTGAAATACTACCATTATACTGATATACGTTGACTATTTTTAAGAAAAATGATTTGTCGCCTAGTGAAAATTTCTAAAATTTGCACTGACTGTTCAATTTACAGATTATTTTTTCTGTTAAAAAATAGTTTATTATTTATATTCTTATATAAATGCTATTCAGTTAATATAATTTTACAATAGATTTATGAAAAAAGAAAAATTTAATGAATCGTTTAAACACTTCTATTTTCTAATAATTAGAAAATAGAAGTGTTTAAAAATAGTGTTTAATAAAAGTGTTTAATAATTCGTATTTTGAATCTTCTGATGTGGAAATATTATTTATCATTTTTTATTATTATTATTATTTATTTTTTTTTTTTAATTAAACTCAACATGTTTTTGATAATATTTATGATTTTAATGAAAATACAATATTATGAGAAATCACAAGTAAAATAACAGCTTACTCTTAAATAAAGAAAAAATCACTTTAATGCAATCATAATATTTTCAGCGAGTCTTATTTTTACGTTAAATTAAAATGTACTCGTATTTTAGTGATGTTCAAATCGAATCAAGTTTAATAAAAAATAATTACATTTTCTAATTACTCTGTATAATCCAATTACTGTTCAGCCGTCAATATTTATTTACTCTGCATTAACATGTTTTATTATGAAATTACATTTTTATTGATTCTTCAGTCTTCATTAGTATCAAAACTAAATAACTTGAAGTCTATGCTTTATCAACTATAATCGAATAATAAAATGTGTTTGAGGAAATATGTGTTCATTTTATTCATGTATAATTTTAATCTTTTATAAATTTAAAAACATTGAAAAGTTATTTCTATTTAAAAATGTTGAAAGTTAAAAAATAATTAATCAAACTAGAAAATTACATTGGTTTTATTGTTGTTAATTTTCTAGGTAGATTTAAGACACGCGAACGAAGTCACCGGTTCACGGGTTGTAGACGTCGGTGTTGACCTATCCGAATTTTATGCTTCTGTTGAATGGGATATTTTAGAGGTTCCTGCAATAAGGTAAGCCTTTTGAATATCATAATAAAAATCATATCCATTACCATAATTATATCTCAATACCCTCTATCTTGCTTACCCACTATGAATGGCGTTATTATAGCACGTATTTATGTTAAGACCGAATTTCTTCTACATTATTTTTCATTAATTTTTTTCACTATTTGAGTCGTGCGTTGTACAATTTATTCTACATTGTTAAACCTTTGAAGAGTAAAATATTAAATAGTATGTTTGGTATGACGGATTTTTATATCTGTCATAATATTGTACTTTGAAGTTCACGTTTCTTTCTTTAACTAAAAATATTATTCCTACCGTTCATTAAATTATATTCAACAAATAGCAATAGTAATATAATCAGACAAAGACAGATTATGGTGCAACAAAATATTTTTAATTTTAAAATGTTCGGAACATTTAGGTTTCGCTTTTGATAAAACTTTTTTTATAAGAAAAAGTTGTATTAAGATTTTGTTCATTAACAACTGTCGACTATTCGTTAATTTAAAAATCTATATCAACAAAACTTGGTATTGAATACTTATATAAATTCAGGGAAGACGGGCTTATGTAGTTACATTAAGTATTTTGGATGTTATTTATACACCTCTATATACATATATATATATATATATATACTAGCTGAATTACCCGTCGTTGCCGGGTTTAAGTATAAAAAATGTCTACAGCCCAACTTTAACCGGACGGCCGCAGACCAAGACAGACGATCAATTTTAATAGGTATATAATAAAAAATAATAATAATTTATATAATAAATTATAAACTACATTTGATGTTTTTCCTTTTGGTGTCAAAATAATTAAGTTTGTGGGCATACTGACTCTGGAGCATGCCACATAAAATTGTCCATGTGAAAAACAATCTTCTCTTACATCGATCCCTGCAATTTTCAAGGTTTGTCCTTGTGATTTATTTATTGTCATAGCAAAATACACTTTGACAGGAAACTGCATTCTCTTAAATTGGAATGGATAATCTGATGGTATCATTGGTATGCGAGGAATAAAAACTGATTCACCTTTTGCAGATCCAGTCATAATTTGAGCTTCTATCAAATTTTTTTTTTTAAGATCAGTAATACGTAGACGTGTCCCATTGTACAATTTTGGTGGGCTAAGATTTCTTAGAAGCATTATAGGAGTACCAATTTTTAATGTTAATAAATGTGGTGGAAATCCAGGAAGGTTGAGTGAATTGAGAAATTCTACAGGATAATTAACTGCATCATCTATTTCCAGCACCGAATTCACCGATCTGTATTCCATTTTTTTTTGCTTGAAAAGAGCTCAATAATATTTTGTTTATTTCTCCTGCTGTATCATTTTTTGATGTCGAAATGGCCCTCTCACATAACCAGTCCATTGATATTTCTTTGAGGTTTTCGATGCCAAGGTATATTTTGTATGTAAGTTCTTGTAAAGTATTAACAACGGTACCTAATCCTGTCGGCAAAGTAATTTTTTCTTCACATTCTGGATATTTTCCATCTTCTATTTTTAAAAGTAGCTCAGAAAACTGTACAGCAGTCTTGTTTCCTTTTAATTCTACTCGCATCTTTTTAGTCAACGAAAATTTTCTATTTTAGGCCACAAATATGAAGACTTGATGCATGCTGCAATTTCATTAGCTCGAGTTCCTCTGGATACGATTGGTAGAGTTTGTCGAAAATCTCCAGCTAGCAGTACTGTGACTCCTCCCATTAATAAATTTGAATTCCTTAGATCCTTCAGACAGTTGTTTAAAGCCTCAAAGCCTTTCTTATGAGGTTCTGAGGGCGGCTGTAAGGGATCGAGTTGTGTTTTACCTTCATTACAGCACATACCAGGAGTTTTGCCTTTCCACTTGAGAGCGTTACAAAAATTACATTTTTGGTTCATAGTGCCAATGTTATTTTTATAATCAATTGTGGGATTATATGCCAGACCAGATAATTTCTTAACTTTCCATTTGCGTAAATTAATATTAGTCGGAAACCCTAAAGTTTCTTGGTGTTTGATTGCTTTGTACTTTGTTACAGCTTTCTTAACTTGGTTGATTCGAGTTTTATTTGTATATCTAGCACCGCAACGCTTCTTACTTTTTTTATTAATTTTAATTTTATTTTTCTTAGTATTTTCTGTGACACTGACATTATTAAAAATATATAAATTACTCTCTGAAGTAGTAATTAAATTTACTGCAACATTATGAATATTAGGAATAGATAAATAAACATCAAAATGACCACTATTAATATTTCCAGTTAGACGCAATCTTTTTACTGGGAATGTATCCTCACCAAATTTATCATAAAGATTATTATTATAATAAATTTGAAATGAAAATGGGAAAATATTTCCAGTTGCAACCAATTCGCAATAACCACCGTAGACAGTAGGACTGACCATTTCACGAACATAAGCCTCAGCAGTGGAAAAGTTGTCACCATTTGAATTGTAAGACATAGTAATAAAGTTATTCCAATTATCAGACACATACGAAACAATTGTATTTCGGATCTCCTGACATCTTTCTTGAGTGTTAAACAAATGAAATGATATTGAACGGAAAAGGCAGGCACCATCAACGATAATTGGTACAACTATTTGAGGTGTCAACATTCTATTGACAAAAATGTCTTCAGTCGATGATATTTTTAAAAAAAATATTCAAACAATTAAATTGAATAAATATAATATTTTAAATAATTTTCCAACGTGTTCCGGGTAATCTTTATACATAAAATGTGATATACCTACGTATAATAATAATAGATATAATAAATAATAAGTAATAGAAAAAAAAGATGACGGATTAAAATTAATTTTTGAAGACTTAGAGTAGGTACTTACTCCCATATGTTCAAATGCTTTTAATTTCAATATATTTAACAATCGATCTATCAAGTATCAATTAATTCATTTAAAATGCACAAAAATGTATAAAGAATATTATACTAATTACTGCACATAGAATAATTAGAATAATTTATACTATATTATATATATGTTACCATAGAATAACATTGTTAAATTCAAAAATTTTTCACTGATAAGAAAAACGGATCATCGATGATGTTAGTTTTTACACGTACTTGTTACCATAGAATAACAAAAAAAAAAAAAAAAAATACTATGTACTGAAAAAAAGATGTATCAATATAGATATACAAACTACATGTAAAAAATTATTTTTACCGATTTCAACCCTTTAAAATCAAAACTTTGATAAATCCTTTCTTAGTGCCTGATGCAATTATTATAAAAATCTATCCTCGAAATTTTAAGTCGATAACTCAAATAAGTTCGGCTCTGCTTTGATTATTGGTAAAGTACACTTTCCTTTATATATAAATATATGTATATATATTATATATACATATATAAATAAATACAATTTTTACAAAATAATTTGCAACAATTAGTATACATATATATTTGATAAAGGAAATGTATGGCATATTCATGATTCTTGTTCACAATGCATTCCACGTGTATTGTTTGGTAACCATTGTAAGTTCAATTTAAAGCCATTTTCAGACCAGGCAAACTATCAACTAACATAATAATTTCTGTGGGCATAGATTCTAATGACGGCGTGTTATGTATTCATTGCAATAATATTTTGAATGCGAATTTACCTAATTCATTATTTATTACATCGCATCCGATTGTTCGGGTGTGTGCTTTTTTTTTTTTTGTTATATATCGATTAAGAATTTCTATTGTTTACGTTGCAGAAATGAGAAATATTATACTTGCTGCGAAGAACCGTATTTAGACATAACATTTAATATCACTATGCGGAGAAAAACACTCTTCTATACGGTGAATTTGATCATACCTTGTATGGGGATATCTTTTCTCACGATACTCGTGTTCTACCTTCCGTCGGATAGCAATGAAAAGGTAAACAATTACACCGAAAAACACTCGTAACACTCTATGATAAAACGAAATTTTCTTTTAGGTTAGTTTAAGTATTTCAATTCTCCTCTCGTTGACCGTGTTCTTTCTACTGCTAGCCGAGATCATTCCGCCCACGTCGTTAGTCGTTCCACTTTTGGGCAAGTTTGTATTGTTCACGATGATACTCGACACGCTTAGGTGAACATTTCAACGTTACATTACTGAACGTAAATCATTATTATTCAATCTAAAGAATCGAATGGTTTTCAGCATATGTGTGACAGTCGTTGTGTTAAATATACATTTCCGATCTCCCACCACACATGTTATGTCGCCTTGGGTCCGCAGAGTATTCATTCACATTTTACCGAGAATGTTAATCATGAGGAGACCGCATTATCAAATGGAAAGGAAGAGGTAAGGACTTATAGACGTGGTGTACGATGAACGCGGTCGAACCGAAATAACGATCGTGTGTGTTGTTTAGTTTGATGGGAACTTGTCATCGAATCATGGTAAGAACGTGTAACGGACTTGAACTTGGCGATCAAGATTCGGCTGCTCAGTTACTTCAAGGCACCGATGTGTTTTCAGCCAGGTAATTTTGTTTACTTTGTTTCGTTCGCTTGTTTTCGTTATCTAACACCTTTAATGGTTCGTTTAGGGATTTAGAAAGTGGAGTTGTTGGCTGTTGCGAGATACACGGCCCAATTATAGCGCTGCCCAGTCCATCCGAATCGAATCAAAAAAGTCCCATTCCTAAGGGCAAAAAACATTGGCATGACTGCCCAGAACTTCATAAAGCCGTCGAAGGAGCTGCGTTCATAGCAGATTATATCAAGAAAGAAGAAGAAGAGAAAAAGGTAAAAATAAATCGACGGTTGAACATGGTCGTGCGAACATTGAATAGTATAAATGATTGTAATAGTATAATTATAATTACATAATAATTTATAATTGTATAGTAATTGTATAATTGTATTTATTATTATGATTGTATAGTATGATTGAATTGTATACATTTTATTTTTAGATTAAAGAAGATTGGAAGTACGTCGCCATGGTATTAGACAGGCTATTTTTGTGGATATTTACATTAGCTGTGACTATGGGATCCGCGGGAATTATCCTGCAGGCTCCCACTTTGTACGACAATCGGTTGCCAATCAATGTCCGGTTGTCGGAAATACTGTCACACACACCAACAGTGAAACAAAATTACAATAACATTATGTAAAGACGATAATTGCTCAATATGGTCAATATTGGACAGGCCAGTGAGGTCCGACGCTGGCCGATAAGAGCGAACGGTAGAGCACTACTACTGGTCTATGTATAGATTAGCTTATAAAATGCGTGACAAGGGACCAACAATCGAGGACTGCTGGTCGTAATATGTATAATAGTGTCAATTCTGATATTAGATACTATTTTTATGTACTCGGAAATAGTGACGCAAATAGATAGATATTTTTAGATAATTCGTTTACAAATGAGATATTTACAAGCAGTTTATTAAAAACAATTGATAGGATAAGGATATTGTTGTAAAAGGATGTTAATTTTTTTTTCTCTTTTCTGTAAAAAAAACAACATAACATAATAAAAGTTATTTATAATTATATAAAGTAATAACACTGCGTAGTAAATGTACATAGTATTATATTATTAAGTTAAGTTGTGAAAAAATAAAATATATTTGTTGACGTTTATTTATGATGCGTTTAATTTGATCAAGTTATAAATGAAACAATTTCATTTCGTCTTTGAACCAATGATATGATGTAACATTAACATGTGTATGAAAAAGCGTGTAAATAAAAATGTGCCTAATAAAAATTTCAATATTTTACAGTTTACAGTCATTTTCATCTAAACGGCTGAAAATTATTTGGTTTCTAACATAAATCAAATAGTGTTCTGTATTTTAATACATTTATACCATGTGATTAATAATTTTATGATAAAACTTCGATGTCCATCCGATGTTTATCTTAACCGTCTCGATTGTCTGATTGATAGTCAAATCAGCTCCTTTTAAGTAAGCAGACGATTTGCTAATAAATGTATTGAGCTGTAAAATTCAAAAATAAATTATAAAAAAAACTTTTTTTTAAAAAAAAAAAAAATTAAGCTCATTAATACCTCTTCTAATTCTTCTTTTGTTTTCATTTGAGAGCCTATAACTTTAACGTATCTACCGACACGGTCACCTCGCGGTTGGAAACTAAAATAAAAACAAAGAAAAATGTATTTTATTTATTCCACTCAACATAAATAACATCGTTATCAATATCGTTTGATAATTTCCCTACAGTCGTTTAGGTATTTTCAATCATCAATAATTTTTTGTTAATGGACGTTTTATCAGATAAATATAAATATCAGATTAATCCACTCACTATTCAGATATATCCGCAATCTTTCGATACAAAAAGTCCTTCGCTACGTAATATCCTATGTCGCTGCTTGCTATGGAATAGAACACTGTTATTGCGTCTTGCTTGCGAATAATGGCATTTTCTCCGATTGTCCAATTCAAATATCTACAGTAAAACAATCGAGTTACTGACGATACATTTTTCTACGTAATTATCACAAATAACCTGTTCAATAACCACGTTTCCGAACTGCAACCTAGTGATGAGAGTAATTTTGCTTTTTCAGAACCGACATTAGAGCGTTGATAACGTTCCCATAAAAAGTCCCATTCCTCCGCACCACCGGCTTTGATCGCTTGACAGTAAATGATGGTTTTCAGTTCTCTAGGCAATCTGATACAATTCGATTACGATTTGTATTTAGTTCAACTCGATTAATACTCACATATTGTTGGTATCTGGGTCATTAGTTTTCATCCACTGTTTGAATAACGCTAACGCTTGTTCAGTGCAGTCCTTTATTTTGTAACGGCAAGCTTGGGCAATTACGAGATTTTTGAAACGTATTTCTTCGAACCCTTCAAGTTCAACGGTCATATTTCCGAATCTTTTGTACAAAGTGGCCAGCAAACGTTGCATATATTTCTACAACGAATCACAATGTTTATTTGTACACCATTTGAAGGACCACGACTTATTGTTATAAGTTTAAAAAAATAAAAATTAAAATTTTTCCTAACTTGGAATAATCCCTGGTTCGGAGTCCTTTTCATTAATTGATTAATCGGACCTAAGCCACCAAAAGCGGCCATCCACGGTACGTACTCTTTTTCGTGATTTAAGTATTTCAACAGTTGAAATGTAATTCCGTAATCCAATTCGCCGATTTGCGAAAAGCTAAACGCATCGTCGATTAACTGCACTCGATTCAACGTGGGTATGGTTTCGAATTCATCAGGATTATTTAACAAGGTTATGATTCCCATCCAGTTGCGTGTATCGTACGAGACTCTATACAAACCTTTAAATAAAAGTACAAAAAGTATTCATTGTTGTGAACTATCGCAAGATATTTAAATGCAACTCACCGGCTATTTGCATGTTGAATATAACCCACTCGTCATCTTTTTCCATCGGAATTGTGTAGTTTTTGCTGTTACAGCTTAACCACGATTCTGCTTTTGTCTGACTGAAATCAGCCACCGAAGAGGTTGTCCACGTGAGCGGTATCCACCAACAGCTTTTCTTATCCGTACTATTCGGTTGAATCGTTAGAAACCGTTCCTGTCGAATTACCAATACAATACGGTACAAATTAATAAACATTGAACCCGGGACTGGGATCGTTTTTGTGCACCTATACCTGTTTTAATGTAACCGATCCAGCAGCATAATCCCGGACGACTTTCAATACGGGATAGCCCGTTTGCAATGTCCACGTGTCCATGATCTCTTTCACCGTCATGTTCGCGTCCAAGCTCCCTTCTTTGTGAGCTTCTTCCGTCAATGAACTCCACAGGTCGTCTTGCTCGGCGTTGGAAAACTTGTGTTTGTCAATGTAATTCCGAATACCTTGTTTGAATGTTTCTTCACCGAGGAACGTGTTCATCATGTGCAGCAAAAATGACCCCTTTGTGTATGATATCGTGTCAAAAATCTGAGCTATTTCATCGGGGTGTCCGACCGTGACCGACACGGGATGCGAGGACTGAAGTGAGTCCAGGTCCAAGACTTGTAGAAAGTTTTGTACGTTTTCCAGTTGTAAAGAATTCCACTCCGGGTATAACTGAACAAAATATCAGGTTCATTTTATAACGTAACTATTAAAACGGCAAACCAATCAACTGTGTCCGATGACTATTAAACTTACAAAGTCCACTCCACGAGCTGCAACGTACGTGGCAAATCCTTCGTTTAACCATAGGTCAGTCCACCATTTCATGGTAACGAGATTACCGAACCACTGATGAGCTAGTTCGTGAGCGATAACTTCGGCTACTCGATGGACATTATCGATAGTAGCCACCTTTGGATCAATTAACAATGCTGTTTCTCTACAAGATAAATTTTAAATAATTTCACGAAATCCAAAGACTAAAAATTTATTACGTAATTTAATGTGATCAAATTTTAGTTGAGAATTTATTCAATACAAAAAATATTTACTTCGAAATTTTCATTTTTTTTATAGGAATTTTAAATTTAAAATACTTTTTTAATCAATTTCTATCTAGAATATTTTTTTTAATGCGTTTTCTGAATTTATATTATTCATTAATTTGAAATTATAATATATATCAACTTATCGTAACAAAACGAACTAAAATTATTCAACATTAAATTTCATCATTACATTTTCGTTTATAAAAAAACCATTTATTATACGAGTAGTTTGCTTATACTATTCTTGTAAATCTCTATATGTTAATTTCTCATTGGGTTGTTGCAAAATAAATATTTAGAGGTTATTTTTGTTTCTACGCTTATTTCCAAATATCTTAGGTAATTAAAAGTCATAATCTAAAATTAATCTAAACGTTCTAAACTGCCAATATTTTACGGTCAACAAAAATGTCGAATTTATTACTGTCAGTATTCAAAAAATATATGACTTTGAAACCATATGATTTTAAGCACGATACATTTAATTATAATTCATAGATGATGAGTAAGCACATTTGAAGAAAGATGTAAGCGTTTGAAAAAAAAAAAAAAAAAATGTTACATTATAGCACCAGTTTGATTTTCCTACAACTCTAATACTTTGTGTACCGGCATATCGTTATGAACTAAATTATGTCAATGGTACTTTCAACACAACCGAATAGAAAATTTTTAACATATTACTATTACGACGCACCTGTAAGTGACGAGACCCCAATTTTCCATAGCGCCAGCAGAAAAGTCTGGTATGGCTACCATGTCCTGCTTGGACAGTGGGAACTTTTCGTCGAAATAATCCTCGTAGTACTTCAAGACCAGCGGTCCTGCGTTCTTAGCGAGTTCGGTTTGACCGATGGCATCTTTTCTGGCCACTATTCTGAATTTCACCTCGTCCTCTGGATTCTTCGATTCCACGTAAGCGAAATCCGAAACCATGTACGCCACCAGATAAGTGGACATCGGTACGGACTCTTCAAACTCGTCGATAACGTAGTCCGGATTCGAAGGCCTGGAACACGCGATGCAAACGAAACGTTTAGCCGTGTAGAAACGTTCCGTTCGGCCCAACAGGCTGCTACCGAACTTACATTGGTGTGGACTTCAACAATCGCATGTTACTGACCGAGGACAAATGTTTTCTACGACCCAGTCTTATTTTGAAAGTTGCTTTCAGCGCGGGCTCGTCGAAACACGGGAAAGCTCTTCGGGCATCCGCCGGTTCGAATTGGGTCACTGCTAGCCACCTGCAATACAACGACAATGTTTTTGTTACCGATAACGCGTAAACGGACGGCAAAACAACAACGTTTCCCCGTAACGCTCCGCCAAACGAACCTCGTTTGATTTGTCTCCTTGTCGATGTAACTACTCCTGTAGTAACCGACCAGATCGTCGGTTATATTTCCCATGAATGGTATGGTCAGCACGTATTCGTTGCCGGGTTTGAATTTCTCGGCAGATTTAACGTGCATCAGTTCTGTTTTGGGAACGAACGCCACACCGGTGACCGCGACCACCTTTCCGCCGCCGTCGGACACTGCAACACCTTTGGTGTTGATGTTCAGATTGTTCGAGTGCAACACTACGGTATCGGTGGCTTGCAAACAGGTCATCTAAAAAAAAAAAAAAAAAACCGGTGGTCGTCAGTCAAAGCGGTGTTCGAACACCGAAGTCGTCGTGCGCTCGGTACACTTACTTTTATACCGACTACCCCTTCGAATGTGAACTTATTTTCTAAATGTGTGGTCACGTCTAACCGATAGCTGATGGGTTTGAATGTAGTTGGCAATCTGTACTCTGGAACTTCTTGTGAACGAGCAAACACCGCTCCCAAAACGAGGAACACGCCGATGGCGAACCTCATTTTGACGTATCCTCTAAACTCCATGCTACATAAATGTTAAAAATGTATACACCGTTTGTTACTAATATCTTACTGATGCCTGACATTCCCATTGATTAAAAAATATGCTAGTTCAATGGTGTACGCATCGAGAAACGTGAACGGTGACTATAACAATACTGTCATAATGATACCCGATTTGGTAATAAAATTACTTTCACTAATACAATACTTAAATAATATTCATTCCGGCGATGAAAACAATAATGGGCTTAACATTAAATTTGGTACAATATAATGTGTTGGTTATTTTTTTTTATATTTTATATTTTATATTTTATATTATAGTTTGTAGATATTTTTAGATCATTGAAATAACTAGTTTTATAAGATGATTTCCATTTGTAGTTATTTTACGTATTATTTATTTTTGAATCAGCCATACTGATTAATTCAATCGTCAAATATTTTATGATCCTTGAAATTAATAACATTTTTATGAGTTATTTTAGTAAATATCTTATCATTGATCGATTGATTTTTTCCACTGAACGATAGTCATTAAAATTATTTTGAAAATATATTCAAATGTTAATATTTTCATTTTTCATTTACATTAAAAGTAAAATTAAAAAAAAATTTAAAAAAAAAATTATATTACATTATAGGTGAGTACTAATGCTCAATTTACTATATATTTATTAATTTTTTTGTCGCCTTCACCTATTTTTTAATAAAGTAAGTATTATAAGTTTTTCTCTGTATAATAATGGTTTTAATAGTTTACAGAAGAGTTAAAAAAAAAACTATTAATTTTAGTAACTGTTACGTTATTGTTATGTATCTATGACGTTTAATAATAGATTTCATAATATATTTTCATAAACATTAATTATAACGAATTTATAGAACAAAATTACATGTTCATATTTACTCCTTAGTTAAACCAAAATCTTTTGAATGTTGTTTCAAATGCCATGAAATACCATCATATATATTTATATTATAATATAATATAATACAGATTAATTAATCTTTCATAATGATATTTACTACAGTCTTATATGTATTTTGTTATTTTGTTTATTTTCAAAAATAATTAAGTAGATATATTATATTGATATTCACAAATGTATAACTTTCAAGGAGACTAGTATTTGTGTAGACTAGAAATTTGAATTTAGGTTTAAATTAAATAACTGTTCATGTAAAGATAATGCAAAATATTAATATTCTGTTTGTATTTTATTCGCGAGAAAGTTATAATATTATGAAATTCGTTTGTATAAACAGTGGCAAGGAGCCAAATAATTTGATTCTGACCTTGTAATATAATATTAAAATATAAAACATCAAAGTTTTTTGTTTATCACAATTGATATTTATTTAATGTTGTATGCAAAAATTAGTTATTAGTTAAAATTCAAAAAAGTGATTAAAATACAAATCCTATCAGTTGAAATATTAACCAATTTTTAGGATCAATGCATAATATTTTAATAACTAATTTAAGTATGTTAGTATTGAAGAAATTATACGTGATATAATACATATGAATAAAATCCATGTATTTTATAAAGATATGATATTTCAGTGACATACGCTTGAAATTATTCAAATATAGTATTTCAATGATAGTTAACATTAATTAACATTTTTTAATACTTATATCAAATAATCATTAAAAATGTGTATACTCCCGGAGTTTGTTAGAAGTAATCTTGCTTGAATTCTGAAATCTTAAAATAAGCATAATCTCTTTAACAGAATAAAGGAGATTAAAGTGAATCTTTGTAGAAAAGATATATTAATACTGATAATTCCGAAATTTCATTTTGAATTTCACTTCACTTGAACTATGTATATTTTACACAAATTAGAGGTACTTAAAATGTATTTTTAATTTGCGATGCTCCCGAAGAGTGTTTGTTTTTAACTCTTAGTTTGATTTTATTTTTAAATGCAAATCGGATTTAAGTCTTGTGAAACATTTATGATATTTATTTCACTTACATTTTTGACAATTTGCATATTGCGTATAACTTGTATTTTATATTTTTAACGATTATATTTTTATTTTTAAAAAAAGATAATAAAATTATATTAGTTTTCGAATCTCAAACAATAATCTTAGTTTCAATTCACGAATGGAATATCTTTGTTAGTCATTTCAGTCGGATTTCCAAAAAATTATATACTTTCATAGGTATATGAAATAATCATAATAACTAAAATAATAGCTAAGAGATGTTATTTTGTTTATTTACTACGACATTTATTAGAATTTACTTTCATCTGCCCAGAAAATGTATTTGAACCCTAATCCGATTTAACATAATTAATATTTTATTTGAGGGTCGTTTTAAATCTGTAGTTTATGCTAACCCACCGATTAAGCTTCAGCTTTTAAAACAGAATATCACCGAAACATACACACAATTGACAAATGAACATATTACAGTGGCTATTCAAGATGAAATCAAATCACGTTTAGAAATATGTACACAACATAATGAATAAAACTTTCAACAATTCATAAAACGACGATGAGTATTTTTGTGTCATAAATTGTTTAAAACTAAAATTAAAATTAAACTTTTACTTAATAATTTAGTAAACTTTATAATTTCTTCTTCCTTGTACCCGGTTTTTTGAGATAGGAAATAGTTTATAGAAAATGATAAAAAACCTTTGGTTCATCTGAATCTGGTATTAAAAATACCGGTTGATGTTTAAAAAAATGCAAGTTGTGATGTGAAAGTGCAAATTGACAGTGTAAAATATTTTAAGACCATCAAAAAACGTATGTTTGAGTAATATTTATAAAGAAAACTGAAACCCCTCTAAAAACCCCATTCCAATCTTATTTAAATCACTTGACAGAAATATTTCGTGTTACTATTTGAGTGAAACAGTCTATATAGTTCATCCCAATATTTATTACTTAAATCTCAATATTATTGAAATTTCGACTTAAATAATTCAATTAGACAAATTTTGGAAAAAAAAAAATTTAAATCATATTGATTTATTAAAATTTAAAAAATGTTCTTGATCGGTTGGAATTATTTAATATTATCTTATAACAATAACAATAAGAATTATTTGCACCTTACCTGAGAGAGAGCATTTTTTGGTTTGACTGTAATCTGGTGACGATCGAGCCACTACTAAAATTAGCACCTACGCTGCCTAACAGGTTAAGTACACACGGGTTGACGGTGAAAATACTAAACCGGTGTGCGTTTAGAGGTCATGGACGAAATAATCGATGGTTTACAGTTACAAGACCGAGTGCAATGTTATATTTTATTTTATTATATTAATTTTTAATTGTTCTGAAACTTTTATGGACGATTAGAGTTTTAAAAAAGTAAGACCTGTTTATAACCAATCACATCGAACATAAAGTAGATAATAATTATAAATATAATTATTAAATTTAAACAATAAGCTATTATGATAAGCAACAGCACAAACTAATCATGTTGATGAGATCACATTTGAATCATTTTTGGTGTTTAATTGTTTTATACGATTCGAAATCGAAACCAAATTAAATGACGTAATTTTATCTTTATATTAAATTATATTACGGATCTATAATATATTCTGTTTAGTTTTAACAATTATGCACCTACTTGTTTTGTATTTTCTACACAATTTTTGCCTGTATGGATTTGCGTCGATAATGTCGGTTTGGCAATTTTTTTCCCTACGTTAGTACTATTTGGTAATAGGATTTGAAGTCAAGTATAATTGTGCGTGTAATAACTTCCGGTAATAAATTCACGGTTAATGCAAGTCCTGCAACATAAACAATATCCTTATGACTTCTCTAGTATTGTATACATTATTATTCTAGGTAAATAATAATTCGAGGATGAAAAAATCAAGTAGTTTAAGTTGCATTAAATTACGCGTATATCTAATTAAAAAAAGAAATAAAAATTACAATTTTTAAGTTGTATATTTTTCAAAAAATATTTAGTTAAATTACGAAAATTGTCTGTTTTATAAATACAAAAACTGTTCTACACAGCTAATAACACTAACCTAATAATGAATGCATGTATTTATTTGATATTGTTTACATATAATTGACACATGTTACATTCGCTGATGGTCACTTAACTGTAAATACGAAGTGGAAGGTGGATGGGTCGTTCACGACTGAACGAATCTGTTGTGTGACCGAATCGCTGCCGAATGATGTTCTAAAAATGTTCGGTCAAACCGATATTTTTGTGTTTTGACGTTTCGGTTTCAAATATATATTATTATTATTATTATTATTATTATTATTATTATCTATTATTATTATTATTATTATTATTATTATTATCTAAAGCTATGATAGCAACCATCGCGTTTTATTACAAAATTCAAGATTAAATTACAATCAATCTTTGTCACTGATTCAAAAGTAAGACCCAAAAATAAGAACAATAATTACTGAAATGACCAAATCGCCAAACTGATCCGATTTGAATGATTTAAATAATTTAAACGATCGAAAATTATCATCTCAATACGTAGGTGGTACCAAGACTATACATTTGTATCCACTAATTTTGAGGTCGGCTTTAGTCGGATATTATTTATTTAAATATTAAAATATTTGTTAAAATTTTATTAATACGGAATAATTTTCCCGATTGCATCGCTTATCTGTATTTTTACTTATATTCGTCAATTATCATGTATACTTTAAATATACACTTTTCAAAACACTGAGTATTGAATTATTATTGAAATATCATATAGTTTTATCTTTTATGTTTGGCATTCGCGCTCATTAGAATTGATATTATCTGTCTGTTTTTTTGCTGTTGTTTTTGTGAATTACATTTAATATGTATACTTTATAATTAATCTAATGGCTTCAATATTTATTGATGAAAAAATACTTAGTGTGAATATACTTATAATATACTTACTTGAATATGATAAGTCAGAAGGCGATGACTTTAGGGTCATTTCCGAGAGTAATAGTTTAAGCTAGGGTGATTCTGTAGGTGACTGTAGATTGCAATCATCATTTTGTGAACAAATTATTGTCAATAGCTTGCTATAATCATTTGCTGGAACAGATCTAACTTTACCACAAATTAGTCGTGAAAAAAATAATAATCAATCTACTTTTCGTCCTCGAGCTCTAGATGATATTCCTTTTTCTGAAACCCTGGGACTTGTTATTTTTCCTGAAGGTTAACGACCCAATTGATTATTTCAACTTTTTTGTTACGAACACATTTTGGGAGTTATTTGTTGAAGAGGCAAAAGGATGTGCAGTTGAATTATTTTTGAACTGTGAAAATTCCTATTCTCGTATTTCAACTTGGAAAAATACATTCGTTGAAATGAAAAATCTATGGGCTATTTTGTTTCACACTGGTACTATTCACTTAAATATAGCAGAAGACTACTGGAAAACTAATGGTCATTAAAACATTCATATTTTTCGACGTACTATCGAGTTGTTAACCGTTATATGCTACCACTCAGAGTCCTCCTTTTTGGTAAAAATCCACGACAAAATGATTGTCCTACAGGTCGTTTATAAAAAATACGTTCATACTGATACACTCAATAGTGTAGTAACATTATTGAAAAAAAATAATTTTACGTGTGATATATAAATAATGATATTTATTTAATATTTATATAGATGTAATTGCGGATTCTTATTTATTATTAACACGAATCGAGCGCGCAACGCCGATGTCAACGGTACCACGCGGGACTAGTTTTAGGTTGCGTCTACGGTCGGCAGTGCACGTGTTAAATATCATTCGATGATAAGTTCAAAGTACAAATGATACGTTGGACAGTTTTCTCGTGATACCTCGTTTGAACGAACATTAATTACTATTGTTTGTACTTAGTTCAAACAGTTTGTCGAGCAAAATACGAATTACACTAACGTTCACGAGATCGTAACAGTATCGGTTAATCGGATATGCAAAGTTATACTGAACTATTTCTATAGATTTTTAATTTAAAACAGCCGCAGATCGTTCGTTACGTACAATGAGAGCAAATCCAATGTTTTAATAAGCCGGTCGGTTATTGCACTTAATACAATATTTGCTCGGCGAAATTTCATTCGCAACGAATCAAACGTGTCTCGTAGCTGCGACCATATACGAAATATGTAACCATACACATGGTTGCGGCGCAAATATTATTGTTCGTACTGAGGAATGTACGCAATGAAACCATTTTCGGCACGATATACTCGTACTTCTACTCGAGTTGTCGGATATTGACGAGAACGCGTGAGCCCGGTCCGGTGGTTCTGCGGCAAAATAACGAAATGCAAATCTTGACGAGCGTACAAGGGAAACTCCTATGTAAAACGAGCTCCTCTCCGCTAATGCATTGATAATATAAACAATAATTAATGATAATATATTAATACCGTTTGATTACGACGTCGTGGCGATATTATTACATACGTCGATTACGAACGTTTCATAACATCTGTAATAATATTATCACTATTGCATTTTTTTTCTTTTTTTTTTTTCTTTACGGACGATCCGAGAACAGTGTGATGAAAACACAATAATCGTTTTTGTATACAAATACTTGTCACCTGCTGTGTGTAAATAGTAGTGAACTACCTATTACATTGGTTGGTTTTTTATTTTTATCCATCTTAAAAAAAAAAAAACACTGGCAGCAAAGGCCATCTATTATTATTATTATTATTTATTATAATGTTTACAATAAATTACATTGTGCATTTACATCATGTTATTACTTTATTACACAAATCAATCTTATTTATTATTTTCTATACGGCGGCATGTATAATATCAAACGCAGACCTAAACGGTACTGCAGCAGCGATTATTTATTATTACGACCTGATATTGGGTTTCAGAAAACGTGCATAACAAGTTTCGTCAATACGCACAAATACAATGTTTATTTTTATACGAGTCGTCGATTATTGTTTGCATGAAATTCTTAATTGTCTGCTGTTGTTTTTTTCTCTACCTACGTCTAATTCAAATTTCGTAAAACATAATATTATAATACTCTGTGCGGTGAAAATGTATTCATACTTGTAGCAATTTTATGGTATCGCATTTTACACACATGATAAAGCACTGGTCCATTAAAAGGTATTATCGATTTTTTTTCTTTCGTTAAGTCGGTATTTTAAATTGCGTATGAACAAAAACCGATTAAAGTGCGTACCTAATATATATACAATATTATGTTATAAGTACCTGAACAATATTAAGAAAACAAAATATTTCGTACATTTTTTAACTAGATTGCAAGTGTAAAGTAAAATATTGCATATTATAACATATAATAAGAATAGCAACAATATTCACGAAACGATTAATATACGAGTATGAAGTAAACCGCGGTTAGTGAGATGATAATTGATAATAGCATGTTGAATTGGTCGTAAGTAAAACTTCCCGAATTCGGAACTATAAATGGATATTTATTTTTGGGAAAAGCGTCTATTTTTTATAAGTAGAAGCCGGAATTATATTCTTTTCGAAAATATATTTTTGAATTCTATACAATCGGACGAAAACGTATAAATTTATAGTAAACAAATTTTTTAATTTTTTTTGCACATTTGAGAATATTTAAAATAAAAAAATATATTGTACAATAAAAATATTAGAGAATTAGAGAATATAGCGATTGATTTCATAAATGTTCTATATTTTTTGTTGCAGTGACGTAATATAAATAATTAATCATACATTCGATAATAGTGAATTAAATTTTGAAAAAAAAGTAGAAAAAGTTTTGAATAGAAATATTTAAGTAGAAATTATAGATAATTATTCAAAGACTATGATAACCGATTTGCAGCATTTTTTTTTAATACCAGGTTTTTTGTATTAGAAGAATATTTTCAAATTTAAAAGAATTTTAGCATTTTATATAAGTTATTTCAAGATAATATTATTCCGGTATATATTTATAAGTTATACATTTCAAATGATTTTTATCTTCCTTTAGTACTCCTTAAAACATCGAGTACGTTTACAGTAATTTCGAATAACATAAACTTATACATTATATATACCTTACACTTGTATTTTAATTTTATTCTATGCCTTTCAAAAGTTTTGATGAAACATAATTAAATATTGATCGTGTTTTTATAGACAACATTGCCACATGTAAACAAATATTTCCATTTAACAATGTGTTTAAATAGCAAGAGGTATGATATGAAAACTAATTTATTTTATTTTCTTATCATGTACTGCACCGGTAATTTTAGTTTTCGATCCGTTTGTTATTTACCGAAAACGTACGGTGTTACTTTATTTTACATATTTAATACCGTTCAACAATTATGGTTAAAGTCATTTGGACAAATTATCTCCAATAGGAATTCATATGTAATCTATTTTTATATTTTTCTTTTTTTCTTCTTGTTTATAACATTACTGCAATGTAGTTAAATTTAAATATTTGTCTATTTTTACGAAACCATTTTTTTAAGCAACTGGTATGAATATAAATGTGTATTTTATAATTTCGATAAGTGCATTATAATTTATGACTGCATGGAATTCAATAATTTAATGATAAGGATCACTGTATGAGTTTTAAAACTTTACCGAAGCAAAGATATATGCTCATTTTTTTCATTTGCTAAAACTTTTACGAGTAATACATTTTGGTACACGCAGTATTCAGTTTGGTCTATTGTACACAAGAAGTACTTTCGTTTTATTTTTCGATTTTCTCAGAATAGTTTTTCTGAAAGCTTAAGAAATTGTTCTTATATCCTTGAAAGTATTATGTTTCGAGAAGTGATACAATAAAGGACGCGTAAGCACTCAGACTCAGTATCCGTCCAACTTTTATTTTTATTTTTTTAATCTACTTACCGAAGAATTGAACTCTTTATATTTTACGTTTTGTATACCACATAAATGGGTACCAATAACTAGCAAAAAGTGGCCGTTTCAATTAGAACGCAATACACTGGTTTCAATGTTTCTTTTATAAAATGTAAACCTTATCATTCTTAGGGACAACGCGAAAGGTGATTTTTTATCGAAACCCGTAAAACAATGTAAAACTGCAGTTTCGAATAACGTATCAATAATTGTATCGCGTTTAACTAACTATAAAAACGGGTGCGTTTAATACACTGATTACGTACTATTTTATATATGCATATAT
Organism: Sipha maydis; assembly: GCA_034509805.1. Classification (NCBI taxonomy): domain Eukaryota; kingdom Metazoa; phylum Arthropoda; class Insecta; order Hemiptera; family Aphididae; genus Sipha; species Sipha maydis. The sequence continues at coordinate 59,839 of JASXSY010001326.1, read as the reverse complement.
TAAATGTATATTCGATGCTTAGGTACGAATAAACAGCAAATATCAATATCAGTATTTAATGTATTTTTTCGATTTTTTTTTTTTATATAAATATTTCAACGATTTTTGAACCGATTACTGCGGAGTATTTAACAATGCCAAAAAAAAAAAAAAACACGTATAAATTGAACGTGACATATTAGTAAGATTTATAATTTCATTCCTTTAGGTCGAACACGTGTTACGTTAATGCGGTGCTCGACTTGAACACGGGTGACTCGAATGGAAACGGTCCTGCGTGTACACGCACGGGACAATGCATCCGAGAGGAGAAATTTGATCGACCGGGCGCGCGATCGTTTCATCGGGTCGGCGGTGGCGGCGGCGCGGCAGTGGCCTTCACGGTCACACGAACTCAACGGTCCTGACACATTATTAATGCAATTACAATATGACAATGACAATTAAACATTTTCCCCATGACCAAAATAATAATAGACTGTCACGCAGATCGTAATTAATCTCTGACCGTAATGGGTCCGATTTGTACGTAACCCACACGCGCACGGGCTCGGTGTAATCGCATTGCGTTGACGTACGATGCACAGTCAACGATGCACGGTCGGGAGATTCGCCGAAACGTTTTTTGCCCATCAGTTATCAGCCGTACGTAATACACGGGCAACGAAAACGGAGCAACGATGACCGGTGGGAAAAAAAAATTAAAAGCCACCGTGGATTCCCGATCCGTGCACTGAAACAGGATCGGGATTTACGATTAAAAGTCGAACGGAGAGAAAAATGTAATCTGGAACACGTTGAGTGTTCGGTAAGCGTTACGGTGCCGCTGATGTGTCACCGCGAAGGTGGATGAGTACTTATTTCCACGGGTCGCACGTTGATCGCAGACACATTATAATTTATAATACGATCAACGTCGGTGGTCGCGATGAACCGACGACGGAATGTACTTACGGTTAAGCCTCGATTACCCGTAAGCATCTGCATCGAGACCAAGCGGGTAACGGATAAACGGAAAAACATATTTTTCGTAATTATAAATACCGTCGAATCTCTATTTAATGCATTTAGCGGTTGTTTTTTTTTTTTCCATTTAAAAACTCGTTTTTACCTTATGAAATGTTTACAAATAATAACAACGTGAAATGTCACTCCGCTTCTGGCGTTTGGTTCGAGGTGCACCCGATCATTAGAATATTAAGTGTGAAAAATAATGTTGTGCATCGCATCTGCACCGCAGCCGCCACCTAATGAGCGTACTGATTTTTCGTCGTTCATGATCGATTTCACCGCGCGCGAATTTCTAAACGTAGGACTCGACACTACCGATAGCTTGAAGGTCGTACCTCTCATCATAACGGCAATGTGTTTTGACGGATATGTATACCGGCTTACCATCATCAATGGACGATATTATTTCGTTTTTACCGAAAGAACCGTTAAAGCGCGTACACTTTTTTCCGCCATGCACACGGTGAATCAGGTATGCGTCATCACGGTAAGAGTGTGTTCAACATAGAATCGATTGTTCACGAGGGCTTGATCACTCCGATCTACTGTAGTATTACAACATTTGGTACAAGAGATTTCAGAGGTAGATTGCCCGGAAGACTGAGGTTACCTGCGATAATCAAGCAGTTTGACCGACTGGTGGTGAACATCGATGAACGATTTACCGGAATCGATTCGGTGCCGCCGGACAGCATTGAAGACACGGGATGGTTTAGGAAAATATCTTATACGAATACAATTTCATTAACTCACCACTAATTTTTCATCAAAATGTTGCTAGTTGTGTATTTTTTTCACGCAGTACTAAAAATTGTATTTTAGCTTCAATTTCAATAACTGGAAATACACTTCCATCCATTGAAAAAGGTCTTAACACCCAACATTATGAAATGATGAGAACACAGTGGAGGCTCGAATCAGGTTAACAAGATAGTGGTTTATGATCGGTTAACAAGGCAGTGGCGTACTGTGGAACAGGCGGTAATGACACAGCGGGTTGGTGATGGGATGGAATGGGAGTCCCAGAACTTTTTTTTCATAGTGCTCACAACGAATAATGTCAAAATTAGTTAGATGCTCACAAAATTTTAATTTTCTACACTTTTGAAAGCTCTAAAATACAAATGTTTTTTATATAATAATAATGATAATAATTATATAAAATCAATTTTTAAATGGAATTATTTTCATCTTTAATGGAAAGTGTTTAATGAAAACGTCATAATCGCATGAAAATAATTGTTATACAGAGAGTTTCGTTAAAGCAATACAATTCAAATTTATTACAATGTAGTTTAATGTTACATGTATTTATAACGTTGATGAAGTAAAATAATTTGAAAAATTATAGTTATTTCAGTTTTTCGTTCAAGAATCCCAAGAATTTTCGCATAAACTCGTGGTAAGCTGCAATGTACTAGTACGATGTAACACAGAGTGACATATTATCGCTAGACTTGTACAATGAGTGATCGTGCACGAACACGAGAAGCGTCAGAATAACAAACGAAAACATTACGGTGGTGAGGGGGCGGGGATCTGATCGTCGAAATCGAATGGTCGAATTAAATTAATTTGAAAAAAAGTTAGTTTGAAAGCCGCGTGAACGAAAAACTCTTACGAGAATATCATCCGTTGCAGCACTACAGAATAGCGCTGCGGTGTTGTGAATACTTTATAACACACAGAGGTCAAACAGAATATTTTAACGTGAGGGGCTATAAAATCCCTTTAAATGCGGTCTTAGGAATGTTTTATAAGCCGAACGTGTCGACTCGACTGGTGCCGGTAGTGCTTACTATTAGCTGCGATTTGGCCTGTGACCAGGACTTTTCCGGTCGACGCGGACTGATTATGCGTGCACTGTCGTAGCCGAGAAGTCGCGATCGTAGGCTGCAGGAAATTGAGGTGAACGATAATACGCGGACGGTCATAAATAAAATTTAAATCGCGAAGGACGTGTTCTACCGACATTTCAGCCGGGAACCTCGCCGGACCGTAACATGCAACAGCTACCTGCGCGAGGAAACCGGACGTTTTCTAATGATCATTTTATATTTTTCATTTCACCTCCCCCTACTAATGGTTTCACATTATCGCATATCCTCGGTCCGACGGTCACTGTACTCGCGGAGAGCTTGTCAGCCGTCGTCCAGGTAGGACTATTATCTTAAAACAATTATTTTTAAAGCATTGAAAAAAGCGACAAAAAAAAAAAAAAAAAAAATGTAACGACGGTTGTTATTGAGATATTGTTTTTCCAGAATATTTCCAATTTAGACCGTTCCTTTAGGCCACTAACCAAATTATGCCTATATTTGCGAGTAATGATTTTGGTGCTGCTGTCCTCAGTGCATTTTTTTAAGACATTTCACTGGACGATATTTGTGTCATCTTGGTAACTAGTTTAAAAAATGCACCGGCTGACTTGTATCATTCGATTTAAATGCGATTCATTACAATACGATAATAATAATAATAATAATAATAATAATAATGCAATTCATATTTCATTACTGCGGTTATGCGCCGCGACCTGTATGTAATGGTGCTCGAGGGAGGGGGGAAAGAAACTATTTCCCCTCTTAGGAATTTTTATGCTATGCATATTCATTTTAACACAATTTTATTGGGATCCATTAGCGAAGTTAAATAAAAATTATTATATTTTTAGACAATCTAAAAAATAATGTTGAACGTTTGTGACAATAAGTGTATATTAAAATTTAAAATAACTTTTTTGATTTGGCTTTTGAATTTTGACCTTGCCCCGGATGGTATTTTATCCTGCGGGTGCGCTGTTCTTATACTCGGCTGTGGATTAACGATGGATTTATTATTTTTGTTCGAGATGCGAGACGACCGGGAAAGAGGAATGTAAAAAAGTACTAATAGCAATATCGTTTGTGAAAATAATTAAATAAAACCTAATTGTTTCTCTCATTTCGGTGATCACATAGAATACATAAAAACACAGTCGTTTTAAGGATCAATGTAACTGTCAAGTCAGTCGTGTAACAGGGAATCACATTATACGTACAACAAATAATATCACGAAATTACCTATGCCACTAAAATACCTTACTTCAACCTACTAAGTGTTGTATATGTCACTTGTATGTATAAAGTTTTGAATCCGTCGATAAATCCCATTGTATCCGATTTTTCCAAGGCTTGCATCGTATAGCATTTACATTATATTTTCCAAATGTTTATAAACAATACGCGTCATTATGACGACGGTAAAATATAAAATGTTTCAATATTATTGACTTGAGATTTTTTCGATGTAATTATAGACTCAGATTTATAATAACATTAAAAGATTTAAAAAATCAGACGAAAAGTTCACTTTTTAATGTCTAAAAGCTATACATAATGTAGGTGCTGTGTTTACTTTCATGCATATAACCAATAGCAAACTAAGAAAACATTTTACAAAAATATTCATTGTTTTATCGGATACGGTAATGTGCACAATAACTGAAAAGAACACTAAAAAATAATTTACATAAAATATTGGAACAATTTCGTTTCATTAGAAGAGCGTAAAATAATAATTAAAAATTCGCAGTTCACATTTTGACTCTAGATTGTCAAAATTTGTCAGTCGTTAATGGCCACGATTTACATAGTTCATCATCATCCCGTATTCGTCAGCGTGAAGTATCGCTCGTCGTCATAAAAAAAATTTAAAAAATACCATTTCTAGTATATTACACGGTCAATATGGATTTTAGATTAGGTATCGAGCGGTTCATGAACTTCTAATGTGTATGGGATATGAGGTACGGTGCCCGGGTTAGGGATTTAAGGAAATAATAGGGTATACCGTGAAAAGCGCACAATAATGTTCAACTGGTACTATTCACTGTGATACCGATATGAGAGGTATGCGAGTTGAGGTTACCCCGCTGCAGTGTCGTAATAATAGGTACGAACGTTCTGGTAATAGCGTTAAAAACTACTCGACGAAGTATTATTAAATCAATTATAGACGTATAGTATGTGGTCCTATGTAGGTATATAATGATATGAAAAATAAGATTTCAAAAAACATAACTCAGAAAAATAGTCATTGGCACAGACAAATATATTTGTGTATACCCAGAAGCGGAACTAGGAATTAATCGCTCGGGAAAAATGTTAAAATTACGCCCTATCATAAACAAAGAATCAAATACCCTTCCCTGTAATTATTTCTAATAATTAGCATACAATCATACTTATTGAGTTTTAAACACATTATCATAAAAAAGATAAAAATATTTACCGTATACATATACTATAAAAATTACACCCTCCAAAATTTTACACCTGGGGATGATTCCTGTTTACCTCCCCCTAGTTCCACCCTTTATACCTATATATTAATAGTACCATTGAATAAATTTTATACGGATTTCTCATTTGTGTTCCACAATTGTACCCACTGCAGAGGTGGCTTTAGTAATTTGCCTGGGGGGGGGGCAATATTTTTTTGTTGGGTAAATATTTAATTTATGGTAAAATTAGTCAGCAAATATATAATATAGCAAAAAATAGTGTATTAAATTTAGGTACTTAGTGTGAAGTAGGTAGAACTGTGGTTTTGATTACACTTTCCTATCATGTTATCAATTTTTATAATTTCATTATCAGATTATAATTAATTTGGATCAAAATATTACCATATAAATACATAATAATATTATACATTTATCCAAATTATGCACATGTATAATTACATCAAAGTAAATATCTGACTAGTATGATGTCTCATCTTGGTAGGGGTGAGGCATAGCCCCTAAGAGCCGTCCCTGACCTACTGTGATTTCTATCGTATTTTCTGCATCCGCTCCTACAGTGTTTCCATTTAATTTGTATTCGTTAATTTTACTATTTTGTTTTCTCTCTTCACTTTTTATTTGATTTTGTTGTCTATAAGTGTTATTTATCGTAACTGTAAAAAATACTTTCAAAACGTAAAAATAAAAATGTATTGATGCATAGCAGGTGGTTAAAATATTATTGATGTGTGGCTGTGTAATGTTTCAAAACGAGTGCTGGAAAAGGAATGCTTTTATAAAAAACGGATTAAGATACATGGTATATAACAGCGGTTTTCAAAGTAAAAAGTAAGTATAAAGTATTAGTAAGTGAACAAGTACTTATTAGGGGTGACGCAAGGCAAATATTTAAATTGTATTTTACATTATCATATATTAATTTTTTGACCCACAGTAATTTGATTACTTATGTATTTTTCAAGAGCTTTATATGTTCTCTTTAAGATAATGTTTAGTTTGGTTGCGGTAATTTGCGGTTTTTCATTTTAAAACCTATATTAAACATGTTATTTGTACATAAATTGGAGAAAAATTATAGAAAAAATTAATTTCATAATAAAAAAAAATAACCACAAAAATATTTTACTTTAAATAAAACATTTAACATATTATGTATTTTACCTTGTTTTAGGTAATAATATTTTATTAAAAAATTAAAATATTTTTGAAATGTTAAGAAACAAAAAAATAAAAATGGCAAATTTTAATGAGTATTTTGATGCAATTATTTATGTCTCTGTATCCTTGGTTCTACATGCCTAGTAGTGTACACGAAACACTTATGCACGGAGCTGATGTTATAAATGCAGCACTTCTCCCGATAGATAAAACATAAAATCTTTAGTTATTTTAAACGATTATAATATATATATAATTTTATTTTTTTAATAAAGGCCAGTTATATGAAAAAGCAGCGGTAGCGAACAATAAATAATACAAGAAGTTTAGAGAGCACCACACTCGCAAAAATGAACGTTCTAATACTAACGAAGACCTTAAACATATGCTTTTAGTAGCTTGTGACCTATATTTATCTTCCATAAGTAAATTATCGAAAAAACCAACACGTGAGCCAATAGATGATGTAATATCTTTACTAATTGTACGCGAAAATGAAACAGAAAAGAAGAAGAAGAAGCATCTGACAATACCGAAGAAGATGAATCGGAAAAGGACAGTGACAGTTCCAGTGATACAGATGAAGAGAATGAACTTTCTATAATATGTTAATTGTATCATATTTATGTAAATATTTTAAAAATAAATAAAATTAAAAGAGTAATTTTTTTTATTTTTAAAATTATAATTAATATCAGAAATCAGAAATTATTTAATAATTTATTGATTATAATTGATTTTATGAATGGACAATGTAAAAAATAAATTTAAAATTGAAGTAAGTATCTAAAAAAGTTATATTTTATGAATAAATAATTTTGTCCTCCTAAACCAACTTTCTAGAACACTGCGCGTCTGTACTACTACAATATATATACATAAATGCAATGCTGTAGAGTATTAAAAAAAAAAAACAGAGAGTATATTATATATCTAAGTCATAACCCAGAGGTTCCCAAATTGTGCGTCGCAGTGTCTTTCCAAGGGAACCGCGGCCGCGGCGCTTTGATGACCGTTATCTGGTCTAAAAATAAATTACGATTATCTACCGTAATTACGATCATATCGATTACGAAAAAAATTAAGACAACGACCGCTAGTGTTTGATAACGACTGTCCGTGTCACTCTAATGGAATTGAGATCTCTCAAGTTATGAAATTCATATTTGAAGATCATTTATCACAGCTAGACATCTGGTTTGAGAAGTACTTTATAAATGAAAATATTGATAAAGTTGCGTGGATTTAAGATCTTTCAAAGAAGAAAGTCTGATTGGATTATCTTAAGGGCCCCCATACACGATCAGTCTAACTATACAGTTTATCACGTGTGACTTCATGTCTGAGCGATTAACTGAGGTAACTGTGTAGTTCTGGTAGATTTTTCCTCAAGTTTTTGACCTGTGTAATAAGCTCTACTTTGTACCGATAAACTGTGCAGATAGCTCAAGGAATCAGTTCACATTCATTTCACACAGTCTTATTTCGTCCTTCTAGTAGTGAGTGTACGAGTGTACACTGTGATACTGTGAACACCGAACTAGAAAACTGAGAGAAATGTGGATATAACTGAGAAAAAAACGAAGTAGCCTACACACCTTTAGTTCAGATAACTGTACAATTTTTACTCAGTTATTTGCACAGACAAACTTCACAGTTAAACTGATCGTACATGGGGCCCTTTTTGACAGTAGTTAGAAAGCAAAATTTACCAGTATGGAAAATTGTCCAAATTTTTGATTTCAGTAAGATATGAATATCCACTTCTAAGCGAAAATGCTCTACGTATTTAAATACCGTTTTCTACTTCATATTTGTGCGAAGCTGGATTTTCGGCGGTCGCTGTGATAAAAAGCAAGTATCGGACAAAAGTCAACATAGAGAAGGAAATGAGAGTAGCCGTTTCTAGTTTGATTCCAAGATTTGAAAAAAATATGCAGTGATTTCCAAACTCATCCATTTCACTAGTTAAATGTACAAATACATTTATAAAATTCAATAACTAAAATAACATGTTTAGTTGTATAATTATAATAAAATGTTTCCTCACAATCAATTGAAAATTATTTTGATTTTATCCATTTTTATCTCAAAAAAGATTATAGGTTTGATAAAGGGCGCTACGATCATAGACCTTATACCAAGGTATAAGGTAGTATAAGGTCTATGGCTACGATCATAGAGTAAGTCTTACTCTATGGCTACGATCAAATCTCAGTTCCAATAGTGCGCCGCGAGACAAAAAAGTATGGGAACCTTTGTCATAACCGATCATCCATAGGTGTATTGGTATAAATGTACAAAATGGTTTCAGGTCAAAATATCTCCAGTAGAAATATCTTTAGTCGAAAATATCATTGATTTAAAATATATTCAGTGCAAAATATCTCCGGTAAAAAATATCTATGGTATAAAATGTTATCGTTTAAATATATCTCTAATAGAAATATATTCCATGAAAATATTTTAATATATTTTATATAAATATTAATATTTTTATAACAATAATTGAAGGGGTGAGTGGATAAAGGTGTTAATTAACATTTTCTAAACTTTTCAGGAAGCATCATTTTAGTTTATACATTCTTAAATGCTTGGAACTTTTATAGTTTTAGCACACGTGGTTTGAATTATTTTATGCATCATATGCTGCTTTAATATGTTTATCAAAGTGTAAAATAGTCAAACACTTTCATCCACAAAATAAAAACCACTTTTCGAAAAATGTCAATTAACACCTTCATCCACTCACCCCTTCAATTGTGAAAAGTAGATAAAAGTACATTATTAAATACTTATAGTAATGATATTTAGAAAATAATCCCACAGGCAATAATAAGTATCTAAGGTACATAATTACACAAACAATTTTTTTAATTATTTTTTTCGGTCAATCGTCCACAATCTTAAACTGTAATTTAATGTATATTTTTTTTGAAGAGTTTATTTTCAGTGGATGTTATTTAAATATAATGAATAATTAATAATTTATTCTATACTTGTAGTAATAACAGCATATTATTATAAAAATTATATATTATGATTACAATAACATGTTATTATTTATTAATACGGGCTTAACCCAAAGTACAGTAGTGGTAAATATTAGAACAATGATAAGTTAATTTTTAAATATAAGTAGTACAAATCAGGTAAAGTGATGCAGAACCAGATGTCTAGGTTAGAGTAAAAAAGTAATGTGCATATTGGCAAGGCGCATCGAGCGGTGAAATGGATTGTTGGAGTCAGGGGGGGTGTTACAGGTGTAGTAACACTCCCCTTCCAGCTGAAGTATACTTATGACTTATAAAGATAAAGATGCATCATTAACCGATTATTTATCAATACGAAAAACAATAATTATTACGATAACAATAATGTAAAGCAATAAAGAAGGACCCGGCATTAATTATAATTTTAAACAGTTTTTTTTTTTTTTTATTAATTATTATAATATAGAGATAAAAAATTTTAAATTTTACTAAAAAATGTTCTCATAAACCATTATCTATTCACTTGTAATGCGTTTTTACAAAATTATAGGTAAAGGTATTAGTTTTATCAGTATAATTTTGTCAATTAATTTTAAATAACACCTCCCCTTTGAAATTCCTAGCTACGCGCCTGGTTGGAGCTATGATTAGTTGCGCGCATAGGGATAGAAAAGGTGGCAGTAGAACGGGTCCGACGAGGAGGAACGTGGAATTAAATGAGGGATAGGAGTGCAGGTGCGCCTCTTCGATCAGCTAGCGTAGAGAGTTACGGAGCACTGGTGTGTAATCATGCATCGGATGGGGGATGTTTTAAATATTTTCATGGGTGATATTTCAATTAGCGATATTTTGTACCATAGATATTTTAAATCAAATATATTTTTGACCAAAAATACTTTTTCAAAGATATTTTAACTGGTCACGATACAAAATACATATTGTGAACAAATTAAAATAAAATCAAAACATTTTTTTTTTATTAATATTGTTTGTATTATTACTTTAACTTTTAATTAAGTACTTTTTACTATATACATATATATATATATATATATATATATATAATTTTATATTATTTCACTGCAGCAGAGTACACTACCATAACCAGAAGGTATATGGCATATATTGCCGTAAACCCTATACTACAGCACTGCATGCATGCGATCAAATCTAATGAATTTTTAATAAAAATGAAAAAAAAAAGGTTTATTATCATTTCATCTTCATAGGTGCATGCCCAATTAGAACATATACCCACTTGACATGTTAATATGTCATACAACTATTTTCAGAAAAATATTTGTCTTTTCACGAAACAATACAAATAAAGCAAACACAATATTTTTAAATTTCAAATATTCCAGTTTTTTTTTTATATAAATTGTAAAAACATAAGAAGATTTATAGTTTACGAGTACATACATTTAATTTTATAAGATTATCAAAATGGTGAATAATAGTAAATTTGCATTGTAGAACTGCACTTCAATAATAAAATAAGTTGTGTTTTAATTAAACAAACATTTTTTAATTTGCATAATATAAGTCATTGTAAGTACATTGTATTGTGTAATTATCTATTAATTAAATGTATACAAATCATAAAATCTAAATCAATAGGAAGTTGCAATATTTCTAGTTATTTCACAAAAATTACACATCTTCATACCTACTTCTCTTGGTTGCAACTAATTATAATAATTGAGTAGTCAGAGGTACAGTGCAATGATAAGAAAAACAATACACATAAAATGTTTGTAGTTTATCAAAACGTCCAATTCATATAAATATTATCATAAAATAAGTAATTAAACAATGTATTTAATTTTAAATTCTTAAATAGACTTGATATATTAATCAGACTTGTAAGGTTTTGTTTTTATTTCAAAATACATTTTTTTTTTTTATTATTATTATTTATTAATTGTTTAACATTTCATTTCTTTTCTTTTTTAATCTTGGACATCATAAAGAGAGAAGCATTGAATGCAATAAAAACATTATCGATGTTACTAAAAAAAGGATAACTAATACTTTTTCTCAATATTAATGACCTAACTCGAGTAACTCATCCATCAAAACTAAGTTATACTTATAAAAATGCCAAAAATATATTATCTTGTGTATGATGATAAATACGTTTTAACAAGGGGTGGACATCTGAAACATAAACACATTATTAAAAATATACTTATTTACAAATCAAAAATTTACTTAAATAATTATAAATGCTTCTAATTATAACTATGTAATTTATATTTTGAATATAAGTTCAATCTAGTATTAGATTAATTGTATAACAGTATAAGATAATGAAAACATTCAAATATATAATTAATATGAAATTAATTAAGTATTTTAATTAAAACTAATATATTATTAAAATTAATTATTGGTTGTATGAAAGTTTTTAAACTTTTTATTGAAGAAAATTAATTCAAAGTGACATAAAGAAACATTTTTTTATATTTTGCAGAACAAATAAAATACTTTACCTTCCTTGACTTTGTTATCTAACATCTTGGCAATGAGATTGAATCGTTTAACTTTGGTCATGGCTCTTAAGTATTCTATAATAAGATCTAATTCAGTATCAGGATCAAATTTTTGACTTAAAGTTTTCAAAAACTTTGACATAATTTCTTCATCCAAATTTGTACTAATAACTAAATTAAACAAAAATTATATTATGAGAAAAAATTTTTCAACTATTTATAATAAAACAAATACTAAGTTTAACTAAGAAATATTAGTCTCTTTAGCATTTCAATAAAAATTAAATAACAAAATTCTTAATTATTTGATAAAAATAAATATTAGAAATTGTTATAATTAGGGTTAGAGATTTTAAGCATTTGATTATTTTTTTGACTGAACATAAAATTTAGTAGATCACTTAGGAAACTCATACCATTTTAAAATGATATCAAATATGAATTTTTTTTTTTTAGCTTATTTTAATTATTTTTCTACAAATAGCTTTTATTCTAGTTTTTCCAATTATTTTTGCTTTTTGGTATATCTCTGTTTAATTATAACATGTACTATTGACAAAAACCTAGACATTTTAGTCATTAGTTATTCCTTTTTTCATTTTCATTTGAAGTAAAGATAGAAAAGAAAATAATTAATTATATTTTATCATATTTCCTAGTAATATAAATTAGTTCCTACAAAACTAAGAATAATTTAAAAAAAATAGTAGAGGAGTGTTCAAAAATATGTCAAAAATACTTAACAGTGAAGATGGCAGTTAGTTAACCGATTTCAGCAAATGACTACTCCAGTGATGATATGTATACAAAAAATATGCGCCAAATACAACCATGGTTGTTTAACGTTCATTTTCGTCTTGTATTACAATATTAATTAACAATAAAAGGGCTTTTGTATTTGAAAATTTAAGAAAACATTTGATTATTCATTTTAATAGAAAAGGTAACATTTAAACACATTTATTTTTAAAGTAAAATTAATATTTGTTTAAAATTTGAAAATTATTTTTCAGAAAAAGAAGTTAAAATGTTTTCATAAATTCAAAATGGCTGTAAGTTTTTGATTATTTAAAAGATGAAACTTTTTATTTACAAATGTTAAAATCAAACAATAATAAAAAAAATGAAAAAAAAATTTATGCTTATAGTTGATATGATAAAATATGATAAAACTTGATAAATTTTTTTTTCTTATTTTAATATTATGAAATGCATATAATAAAGTATTTATGCTTATTTTAATGATTATAAGTGGTAGAAGTTCTTTGATTATTACACTCAAAAACAACTTTATAAATCATAGATTTCAATACTTCTATTTTGATACAGTCATATATAAATATTACATGAAGACTAATGAATATTAATATCTAAAAATAGTTTTAACAAAACAACAATATGTATATAAAAATGAATAAAAATAAATACCTTAAAAACAATAATTAATGTTTAAAAAGAAAATTACAATCTAAAAACAAACCTTACAAATATGAATTTTATTATTTATAAAAATAAAAGAAATTTACTTTTGAAAAATTAACATTTAAAAATATTATTTGCTTGCTAATAATAATAACTGTATTATAAAATAATTGATGAATCTACAACATAAATGTACAGCAATTTTTAATTTAAAGTGTTACACAATTGGTCAAAAACATTGATACTATATTTAATTATGACCACTACTAGTTATTATGAATTATGATTAACAAATATATCAACTATAACAATACAAAACAGTAACATATAACAAACTTAACAAAAAACTAAAATAAGAGCTGATAGATTTGGAATACATACCTTTAGGTAAATCTTTTGGTTTGATATTCCGCAGAAGTTTATGAAATAATTCATAATTGTTTTTTTGACTGACTGTTTTCCAAATCTGCAAAAATTCATAAACATTTGACACAGTTTTCAAACTTAATTCTTCACTTTCAGAATGTCGACAAGAAGATTTATCAGTTCCATTGACTCTATTATCATTAATATTCTAAAATACAAATGAATAAATATTAATATAATTATTATCATAAATTTAATTATTTAAATCAAACCGTTGAATTTTCATGATGGCCATTTGTTTTAGCAGAATTTATATCAGTTATATTTAATCTTTTTGGTTTATGAAATTCAGGAATACTAGACTTTGATACTGATTCAGGCACAATATCAGGTACTAAAAATTGCCAACGTTTCCTTGTTCCTTCATTTTTTAACATTTTATGACGAATCCATTTTTTCTTACGCTCTTGCCATTCATGCCAAGGACACAAATGACAAACACATTCTGTTAAACATCCATAGGGATCAGCTTCATATAGATATTCAACATTCTCTTTGTTTAACTCAGAAAGCTCTCCATAAGATACACGAAAAGGTTCTTCTATATCCCAAACAGATTGATCATAGTGTCGAGTTATTTCACGAACTCTAGAAATAAAACCAAATTTAGAACAAGTATTAAGAATTTAATTATTAATTAATTCCATAAAATTACCTAATAAGTTTTTGGGGTGGTAAATTTGATATTGTATTTTTTAATTCTTTTACATAATTAAGAGCTTTTAAGTTGTTACAATCATACTTTAATGTCGCCTCAAAAGATCGTAATGCCTATTATAAAAAAACATTTTAAAATAATTTATAATAGAAAGACAATTGAACAATTCATTATACTTACCAAGCAATACATAGAAATTTCTTTAAAACATGAACCTCTACGAAAATGTGCTTTTACATTTCTTGGATCTTTTTCAATTATTTCTCTTAAATCATCCAATGCTTGTTCATATTTTTTTAATTTTAAATCTATAAATGTTAATAAGTATTGATAATTAAAAAACAATTAACATTTTAAATAATTTTTGCTACAAAACTATTAAATTATATAATATTTTTGAGAGCGAAAATTATTATATTCAACTAACAAATTTTTTGTACATAGTTAATGTTAAGATATTTAATTATAGCTCTTCAATATTATATTATATGGATAAGCAATTGGCAGCCCGCATATTTTTTTCATCCAGCTTATGTTACATTTTCAAATTACTTCATAATATTTTACATATATCGGTATTTAATTTTATCATATTGATTGTAAAATGTAGATATTATATTTTTCTCTAGTACTAAACTGTAGTTAAATTATTAAATGTCTAAAGATAATAAATATTGGCATAGCTATATGTTCTTTTTTATTGTATTGATCTAGTTTTAAAATTTAATTATTTAATATAAATGTTAATTTTCAATTTTAATGACCACTTTTTTATTTTTGTTTTCTTTACTCCAGTTCGTCAGATTTTAAAGTTTTATAAACTAGCTCTTAAGTTACTTTGAGTTGCTCATCCTAGCTACATAGTTTGCATAAAAATGATTACTAAAATGAATAGCTTTATTAAATTTTACAGTTACTTGCACATAAAAAATATTAAAAATAATATTAGGTAAATAAAGTAAAGTACTTACACGACATAGCTCTATTATTTTTTGCTTCTAGTGTTGAATAAATACTTATACTTGTATTATAATGAAGAAGAGCTCCTTCATAATCATTTGATTTAAAACATTCATTTCCTAATTCTTTTTCTCGTACAGCTACTTCTTGCGGTTTTAAAGTACCACCTAAAATAATTCAAATGTTTATTTTTATAAGATTTTTTAAATTGCTAAGAAAGCTGAAAGATTGCCAAAATGTATTCAAATATCTTAAATAATTCACCTTACATGTAGAAAAAGAAAAAAAAAGGATTAAAAATTATATTTACATATCAATATATAAATTAAAAATACAATATCAATGAAAAGCAATATTCAAAGAGGGTTCTTCTAATATTACATTCTTCAAACTAAAATTAAGAAACCCAAAAATAAGAATGTCTAATTCATAATACATTATGTAAATAAATTATCATAAACATTAAAATATTATTGCTAGTTATTTTGTTATGGTAAAAGCTATACATAAAAATGTAACATTACAAATATTTTAAATCTTATATTTGAATATTAAAATATTTATTTTTATATGACTTCAACAAAAAGATTTTAATTTAGATAGTTTTAGATTTTAAGAGTTATGCTTAAACTGTTAATATGTTTAGTAATCATATTAATTATTAAATGAGAAAATTTTCAATTTATAAAAATTATAATTTTAAGTTAAAATATGTATAATATATATAAGTAATAATTATAAACTATTTAAATAATAAAATATAATAAAGGAAAATTACAAACACAAAATAAAATAATAAATTTGAATGAAAAAATAAGCTATTTAAAAAATAAAAATAAAACTTTTGGGTAAAACAAAAGTAAATTATTAAAATTATTAATGACCATAGCTCATATGAATTAAGATAATTAAAGCGCATTAATCAATTAACTTATTTAAAAGTAGAAGTAATGCTTGACATTTTGCAAGTACATTATTACATAAATACACCATTTTATATAATAAATAACTTAACATATTTAATACTTACTCAAAGACATTGAGTTTACATAATTCTTCATAGATTCAACCCGATCATTAAAATTTGACGTACTATTCATTCCAACCGACAAGGAATTAGAATTAATATTTTTTTTTTTAATTGTACGTATTTTTTCAATTTTTTCTTGGTTGTCCAATTTCATTATTTCAACATCAGGATCATATTTATCCCATTTTGAATAAGAAACTTTTAATGGTTCATTATGTACATGAGACAATTTGGGCATAGAAAGTTCTTGCTCTGGCTAATAATGAATATAATTTTTGTAAGTATGAATAAAATAATATTTAAATTTTAAGTTATAGTAACAGTTTCATTAAATCAGTTTTAATAAGCTTCAACCCAAAATATTACCTTCTCACTATTAAACATAGATGTTAAATCAATTGACTTTCGAACTGGTTGATTATCATGACCATTCATGAGACCTTCAGTGTTTTGTTTTCCAAGTTGAAGATTTTTTTCTTGTTTATCTTTTTCTTGTTTATTTGATTTTCTTATCCATTTCTTAAAAAATGTATTTTAAAATAATTAATAACAATGTTGGAAAAATAATATATTCTCAATTACACACTACAAATAAAAAACTTAGAAATTATAAAATAGAAATTTAACACCTATAAACCATAATCATGAAGTTGATAATTATTATTTGAAAATTTATAATCAGATAAAATATAGAAAGAGTTTAAACCAAATTGACACTGTAATAATAATGTACTTTAATTGTTTACACATTATATTTGTTATTTTAATTATACTTCAAAAATATTTATTCATTTAATTTTACAAATACAATATTAATAATAAGTCCCAGTAATAAAATTATAATTTTTAATACTCAAAACCTATAGTAAAATACAAAATATATTCTTATTAAATTTAAAAATTCTTTAAAATAATTATTATTAGTTTGAAATTGATAACAAAATATTAATGATTTTAATATAAGTATAGAGAAAATGCTGTATATCAAATTGATACATTATTGTTCTATTAACCTTGATAGTGGCCTTAGTTTTTTTCAACATTCATTTTGTTTCTTCATTATTATGATTAATTTATAAAAATAATACTTAATTTTTTTCTATCACGTTCTAAATTAGAAACTCAATAATTTGTAATAAGATTCATAGACTTACACCTATATCATCAAGTACATCATAATTTTCTTCATTTGGGAGTAAATCAGAAGATTTTTGTGCAAAACATAGGTTTCTATTCAATATTGAAGCATCTGGTTTAATTTCACGTAGACGGGTTTCTGTTGCCCTCAACAACTGTGGAAAAATTCCTTCTTCCCCAGATCTGATATAATACGTTAAATAACACATTAGATTATTTCATATTTTATACTAAATAAAAATAAATTATAAATTATTTTAATTTATAAATGATTAAGTTTCTATCTAATAAAGCAATACTTAACTATCTTAACAACAAGATTACTTTTGTAAGTCTGTTAGTTAATTTAAAAGAAAAACCAACAATTGTATTCTCAGTTATCATCTTAGTAGATATTTAAAAAAGGTATAACAAACGTTTAAAAAAAGTTAAATTAGGTTAACAAATTAAAATTTTTTTATATAAATATGATTAAATTATAAAATATTTCTGAATAATATACAGGATTATTGAAAAATAATTGTATAATTATGCTTGATAATTAATTTGAAAGTTTTCAACAAATATTAATAAATAAACTACATATTTTTATAAATTATTATATGAATGAAGAAATGTTAAAATATTAATTGCATTGTTCTTGAATAATATTAGTATTAACATAATAAATAATATAGACGTTAAATTTCTGGGTTTAAATGTTGTTTATATAGAATGGTATTAAAAAGTAATATATTTAATTAATAAATCTTATTTATTTATAATAAATATTAATTTAATTTGATTTGAAAATATCAAATACATTTGGTTCATCTTATAAGTATAATTTCTATTACCATGTACACTATTAATATCCATAAATATTGATACGTATTTGCTATTTATTTAATAATTTATAAATAAAGTTAAGACAAATGAGTTTATAATAAAATTAAATAAATAGATAACATTGATCAGCTACTTTTAATTTAATTAGAGAACCATCAATACCTATCTTTAAAATATTTAATTTTTAAATTAAAAATGTTTTAGATATCACATAAATAAATGATACAAAACTATCTACAATATGTTATTAAGTATTTCAATTAAAATTGTTTGATAAATATGAACACAGGTCATAATATGATATATTTTAGATAGTTATTCAGTTTTTATAAATTAAGATATTTAAGAAATTTTTTTTGGTTTTTTTGGAAACAATAATTTATAAACATGTATATGATATATATCAGAAAATATAATTTACACATGCGTATAGATTAAATTAACTTCAAACACTGAATTTGAATTAATCACTGTTAGTAAATTATAAAAGATTTAATTTTAACTCTGCTCACCATGATCATTCATATAGTCCAAATTATTTGTATTTCAAACAATACGGCAATTGGCATTGTTTATTAATTAAAATGTTTGGCGATGAATACAAAAGTTAGTCGGTTTAAATAATCGTGAATTATATATTACATTATATTTTGTATAATATATAGTTATTGATAAACTTATTAGATAATAGATATAATATAATAGATATAATAACACTTATCACTTATACAAGTTACATGAAAATATTATTTACAATAATGTATTTAATTTATAATTAATGTTATACAAACAATTAACATTAAAATAATTATAAATCTATCTTATTTTTTATTAATTATAATCATAATTAGGTTCAACAAATGAAACCAAGAACGACTATACCATATCATAAACTAGTTGATGATTATCATCTATATTGTCAAAGAATAAGACATTTATTAATCATAATAGCGAAAAGCAAATCACTTTGTTTCTAGAATTTAAAAACCAGTACCTATATGTGAAGCGTTTCATAACAAAACGGTAGGCACGTATCAGTTTTACACGACGCTATACTTCAGTTAAACATGATGTAAAAAAAAAAATATGAATGAATTAATGCCTTTCAATTGATCTGTCTTATGTATATGTAACATAAGAAATGGAAAAAAATAATAGCTTGAATACAAATAGATGAAAATATTAACCTAACAAAAAAAAAAAAAAAAACGATGAGCAATAACTCACTCTAAAATTTTAATGATGCCCTTCAATATTTTAGGGTCTTCGCACTTCTTCACATAATCGAAATCGATATGATGCAAGGGGATACCGTATTTCTCGATAAGCGTCCGGTTCTGATTGATGGCCATTTGATTTTTGTCTGAAAACCAGGAACGGCGAGAATTCACCCCACGTTCAATCGAGTGATCATTGGACAGTGGTTAGCAACGAGTCGCGCGACGAACTACTTCTTGAGCTGATATGAAATGCAAAAACGAATTTGAATCACAAAAGGTGTACTATTTGCGTCACGTTTTTTTTGTTCTGTTGTACTTATTATCATTATTATTTTTTTTTTTTAAATTAAAACATAAATGTTATATACGGTTTGGGAAACGGATTTGAAGAAAAACGTGAAATAAGAAAGACATTAGAAAAAACATATGATATTACCAAAAATCAATGTGATAACAGCGGAAACTGTGATATAGGATTACGTACACCTATCGCCATCTCTCCGTTCAACGGTATACAAATAAATATTGTCGGTTGATCGTTCACTTGGAAAATACACCTTTCAAAACATGAATATTTTTCAAGTATTTCATCCAACATTTCAGCCACCACGCCATCGAGCATGTGAGTGGGGAAGGGAAATAGGAACGCAAACCCTATTCGAGTTTTATGAATCATTTCAGTACACGAGTGTGTTTACACGCAATGTACGTGAAATAAAAAACGGAAACTATCGATTTCCATATTATTTCCAAACAGACACTCTTTGCCGTGGGACAACACATTCTTGATATCCTATCCACATTATATGAAATTCCGGTCGAACAAGGGTAGTTTTGTTAATCATATATATTTTATACGAAACAATTGCGAAGTTTCAATTTCAAAAAGAAAATTCTGTAAATACGATAGGTTCGTAAGTACCTATCCAATTTCCAAAATCATATCCAATAAAAGATTAAAAATACTATATAACCGAAAAAGTTTTTCTTATAGATAGCTTGTTTAAAAATATTATTAAAAATGTATAAATGTAAACACTGTTTATAAACTATTATTTATTTGATGTGACTTGCACTCCTGCGGAAGAAAATCGTAACCGAATGACCGCCGAACTCACTGGTCATAGAGAGTTAAAAACTGTCCGTGTACAAGGCTGAATCGGTACAGCCAAAAATACCGGTCAACGACAATGAGTATGTACCTATATAAAAAAATAAAAAAATAAATATGTTCACAATAAACAGAATTAGAATGGATTCATTGTTTTTTTTTTTTTTTTTTTTTTTTTCAGTAAAAATCGCGCAGATAATAGTTCAATATGTGCATTGCAACAACTGTGCACGTCTCGTAATTATTTGCTGCCGAAGTATGATTTTTTTTTAAAGAGAGTGATAACAAAACGTTTACTTATACAGTAGAGTGCACTGTTAAGATAAGATTTACATGGTTAAAGGTAAACGATTTAATTGAAATTTCTAATCATGTTCCGCATCAATGTTCTTTTGTATCTGTTGAACAATCGGGGTTTTGATAAAAAAAGAAGCTAGACGAGAAGCTGCTACGAATATGTACAATAAAATCGAAAAATTTATTAAAAATGTCCTGAATTATTCTGGGTTCGACAAAGAGTAGGTCATTGTTGCTAAAGTTAACAGTATTTACTTTGGGCGATGACAAAAGAATTTCGATGCTCAAAATATCCAAAGAGGTTGTAGACCATCCGACATTCCTGTCAGAATATGATACTTGTCGAATGCTCGAGACCACTGAATTTTTTATACGCAATGAAAACTATGAGTCGGTCATTTATCCTGATAGTGCCGATCTCAATCAACAATTTAAGTTTGCGCAAATTTAAGGTAATTGCAATTGTTTTCTTTGACCATAACTGGACATTTCAACTTTACTAGCAAACTAGCGCGCTATTTTATCCGATGCGAGTAAAAATAGTATCATGTAATTGGGCACCATAGTTGTTTATTTCGAGCTAGTAGCTTGTATTTCCCCGGCAGTTTGTGAAAACACTACGAAAGTACTGTGGTACTGATTACTGGTGCTAGTGGTACTTGAACTACTAATAACTACTAGTATTTGAATATCGTGTATATTAAATAACTATTTTACTATGTACTAGTGAGATAGTAAGATAGTATGTTGTTTCACTAGTCGCTAGTAAACTAGCATCGTGTGAACTACGCTTTAACGTGTAATCATTACAATCGCACTAGCCAACTAGTCCGCTTCTAAAATCGCCAACAAGCTGCTTGTAAACTCGCTCAATGTAATCGAGGATTAACGATACACATTCGAAATGGAAATTTTGTTTATTTTTTTAAGTACAATAACAATATTATGTAACAAACTTTATCTGCCAGTTATACATCTAAAAACTGTATAATTGTCCAGCGCATTCGGATGAATCAAGATTTTAAGAACAGTTCGATCGGTCAGGTTAAGGTCACTCCCCCCTTCCCCCTCACCAATAAGACCAAATAGCATTGTAACATTTCATCGTCCAAATCGTATGCAGACCACATAAAATGAATAAAATCCTTTAATATATTATTATGTCAATAAATTAATCCGTCGCGAATAAACGCTTGACTATTTTCTATGTAATCTACATTAATCGTATAAAATTTAAAAGCACTTTTAACATCGTATACTAATATGTCATCATAAGAATATGTTTTAATAAGATTTCGTTTATCGCTTCT
Organism: Sipha maydis; assembly: GCA_034509805.1. Lineage (NCBI taxonomy): Eukaryota > Metazoa > Arthropoda > Insecta > Hemiptera > Aphididae > Sipha > Sipha maydis. The sequence continues at coordinate 37,494 of JASXSY010001326.1, read as the reverse complement.
TATAGAACAAAACATATACAAAAATATACATAAACATACATAACAAATTTATATTTTTATGAAATTCGTTTTAATTATAATGATCAGGGTATTTATACACAGTACTGCATTTTATGAATAGGTATCGATATCCTTAAATTGCCTAGACAAAGTGTTGTCTTACAAATGTTTACAATATATACAAGTAGCGACCGATATAAAAATATATTGATAGAGTAAACCTCTTTATCTTCGTTTTTTGTATAGTTTATTAATTAATTAATATTAATTAATATTAAATTAATAGAATTAATAGAATCTATTAATTCTACTTTGACCGAAAATTTATATTTTATGAGACACAATAAATATTTGTTAATTTTATATATTATATTCTTTCATATATATTTTTGGTAAGTATTAATCGGTTTTGTGCATACCAAATGTATGAATTCCATTTGAGTAAATCGTTGTTTTGTTAGGTACTCGGTTAGTAGTAGTTTAATTAAATTCTAAACATTTAGAAAAAATTAAAATTAAAGACGTTATTTGAAATTTCAATTCAGATACTACAGTTGTTATTAAAAAAGTTACTGTGTTATGCAAAATAACGACCTGAAAACTAATTAATAAATATTTCGGCAAATTTTTGTTTATTGGTCAGAGTAATAAAAAACTTAAAATCCAACAATTATTGAAAGTTTTGCGATAGTGGAAAATGCATCAAAAAAATTTAATTAAGCTCAAGGAGAATCTGGGATAATAATAAAAATAAATTGAATTATGTACTTTTTTATTCTGATTATTCTGAATATTCTGAATAAAATAATAATACATATCAATATTAAATTATCACCATCTGATATGTTAGGCGTGGAATATGCTCCATTATACGAGTATCCTCGATCCTAGGTCGACGTCGAATGTTCCTTCAGATAGTACAAATTAGTTTTTTTCACTTATTTAAATAATTTTATTTTAAATGTTACTTCTGTTAAAACTAAAAGTATTTTACCTAAAAGGCTAAATAATGCATATTTTGTGCTGATGGAGTGTCTTTACAGTCTAATATTTATTATTATTTACTGGATTTAGAACCAACAAGACAAATCTTTGTTGCAAATGCTGATGTTTAAATGAGTATTGTACGGTGATTTGATTAACATTTAGTTCACAAAACTGCAATTATTAATATAAGTGCGCTATTTACTCAACGAAATTACGTGATCACGATGAGTGATTTTGATTTTATATGAAAATTATATTTTTCTGTAAAAAATTTTCATCAGTAAACGTTCAACAAATCACAGTAACTTATTGCACAACTACTAGAACCTCTTTAAAATAAAACTTTATCAAAATCAATATTGCGAAAATAAAAAATAAATAACCAATCAAAAAATAATATAATCATAAAGCGATTTAAATTTAAAAAAATAAATTAAATAAACTGTATGCAGTAAAAATAACTAAAATATGTACTCATAACTTTTTTTTTATCAGTAAATACATTTAATTTTTAATTTAAATACAAAATTACACAATAGCAGAATAAATAATAATGAGTTTCCTGAAATTAGTTGGTTAATCTTTAGCGAAAATGATTTTTTAACTTATGGTGGCTCTACGTACATTATGCTATTCTACAACATGGATGTACATTAAAATGTTCTGGTTAAATTATTAGAACAGTATGGAACAATCATAATCCGAAAAAATTATTACAAAAATCGCATAGTATTGAACTTCGTTTAGAATTTTATGCATTTTCATAACTTTTGTCACTTACGTTTACTAGTGTGTGCTCATAGAATATTACAATAATTGATGTTGGCTATAACATATATTATTGGTTACTTATAGTATTATAAAAATATGCTGACCAAAATCAAATTGTTGTATTAAAAAAATCAACACATTTAAATTGACTAATGTTTATAATAATACACACATTAGTCGTTATTTAAAGTTTATTTACAGTTTTCAGAATTAATGAATTATGTTTAAAAAATTTTTTACGCATTTACAATTTAAATGACATTTAATGTCGAGTTAAGAAGACGAGTGATAAACCTATGATGGTCGAATTAGAAAAAAACTAGATCAGATCAGCTACGATGAAGAAAATATGATTGGGTTATGTCACGGTCGTATATTATCATTATATTTTAATTTTATAGTTTAAAGTTTACTGCTAAGTTGAATTAAATAAATTGTTATAATCTAGTAATTTAGCTTTAAATTTAATTTGTATGAACTATCAGATATTTAGCAGTAGTTTGATCATAAAATTAAGTGTTAAGATGTTATTTAAGATAAGTTTAATAAATTATTAATTCCTAGACATTTAGTATAACCACAATAAAAAAACACGTATCCTAAAACTTACGCATAAATATACTATAATGCTGTATACGTCATAAAAATATTATAAGTTAAAATTTAGTTCTGAATATCTCACTCATGAATACAATGTCAATAAAAGTAGTACAGTTCTAATTATTTTGTAAGTAAATGAAATTCCATAATGGCATATTTTTTTTTTTGTCAAATTAAAGTTGAACAGACTACTCAAGTATGCCCATTATTAATTTTGTACTAGAATACAAGTTCTGTGGCGATTGCGGTTAATTTAAAATTACGAAATGACATTAAAATCCGCTTGGATGCAAAATGAATCAGTTGAAAAATTCGTTATCATATCTTCTTGCAAGTATGTCATATCTCGATAAAGAAGTTAGTACTTACTGGTAATGAGATTGATAATTTGTTTAAGATACTTTTTTTCAAATTTCTAAAAATCTCAACTGTTAAATAATTTTAATATTGACTTATTTAAATAATTCTTTATCCTCCTTAAATAATGTAAATATAAATTTAACGAATATTTTTAATGAATTATGGTTTATTTACTTAAATACGTCCATAGGCTCCGAAGGAAATTTAGATGTATTCTTAAAAGAATATTAATTTATACTCGTATTAACCCCAGTCATTCATTATTTATATTACTCCTCATTAAATTTTGATATATTTCCTGATATATGAACATTTTTCTATGTAAATCCAATTTATAAAAAAGGTGGTAGATCTAGTGTTTTAAATTATTGACTCATTAAAAACTCTATGGTCACAAAATAATTTTTGATATTAATCACAAAAAACATGTCATCCCTTTGGGAATGTATTATCTGTTATGAATAACATGGATTTTGAAAGGATCAATCAACAATGACTAATTTATGCATTTTTACCAGTAAGTAATTGACGTCTTTAATGACAGCGCACAACTTAATGTGATGTATACGGACTTCAAAAAAGGGTTCTAGAAAAGTTAACCACTCTCTTTTAATTTCAATCTTAAGTCTTACGGTATTAGTGATCCACTTTTATTATGGCGAAGTTCCATTTTAAATAAATTGGACTCGAGTTGTAAAATATAAAAACTACATATATCATTATATAAATTTTATAAAATCAGATATGTGGTTTTTAGTTATTTTAGTTTTTATGTTACATTTAAATGTAACACCTGGTGTTCCTAAGGCTAGTTGTTACACTATTATTCTCTTTTTTTCATCAATGTCTTAATAAAATAAGACATTCCAATCGTTTATTATTTGTAGATGATACTAAAATATATAAAGAAATTAAATGTTTAAGTGATGCTAAATAACTCCAAAAAGACTTAAGTAATTTATTTATTTTGTGCAATAATGACAATATGATATTAAATATTAATAAATGTGTAACTGTTTCATTTTATTTTAAAAAAAAAACTCATCACAATGAATAATAAAAAAGAACCGGATGGGCCTCGCTCTGCTGTACAGTTAGGGGTGGAGTGCACCTCGCTTATAGGATAGGTCATTATTATAATGGATTTGTTAAATTTGAATGCAATGATAGATATCATTGTATACGAATAACGATTCTGAACGGAGTTCATATGTTAGTCTAGAATATAATACAATGTTATTTATAAATATTATATAAGTATATTTTATTTTTAAACGAAAAATTTAGAAAAACCGAAAATTTAAATTGTCTATAAATAAGTCAAAATATGTCAAAATACTTTGAAATTTTAACCATGTATAGAAAACGTCAATATAAAGATTTAATGATAATTTCAAGTTGTTGCGGTTTTTCGTTTTTGAGTTAGGGCATTTTAAAAAAACCGATATCATTTGTCAGTCTAGAACATTCTACATTATATTATATTTTACATGTAATTTTATGTCAATATTCGATGTTCAAACGCTTATAAAAAAAAATTGTGCCTATGGATTTTAATAATTTTTGAATGACATTAAGAACTACTTCTGTGGAATCTTCGATTAAATTTTCAAGTATTTTGTAGAAGCCAAATTTTTTTTATCACCGATTATAAAAATAAAATGTAAAAAAATCGAATATTTTAAATGACTATAAGTGGCTTAAAAATCAATATAATATTTTGAAAAAAATATTGCATAAAAGAAATACCAATCTTAACAGCTGGTAGAAATTTCAAGTTTCTACAACTTATACTTTTTGAATTATAACAAATATTTAAAATCGTCTGAGAATAAATCGCTATTTTATGCAATTTCGTAAATATTTAAATTTCAAACAGTCATACAATTTTTTCCTCTTAGTCCGGTAGAAATTTTTTTAAAGATTTTTGAAGAGTAGCTCATAGATAACCTAGTGTTAAAATTTTGAACCTTAAGTATGAACAAAAAAAATTTTATGAATTTTTATCTACAAAATAACATGCAAATTATCGTGATTTTTACACATTTTATACAAATTTGAGAATTAAGGGCTTATAAAAAAAAATTGAGTTAACCGATCACCGATATTTTTTAGTTACGATAAGTTTAACTTATTATAAACCTAGTATAAAATTTTCAAGAGTTTTCGCTCAATCAATTAAATTTTATAGATGTTTAAAAACAAAAATTTAACAAAAATCGAAAATATAAATTGTCTATAAATAAGTCAAAATATGTCAAAATACTTTGAAATCTTAACCATGTATAGAGAACGTCAATATAAAGATTTGGTGAAAATTTCAAGTTGTTGCGGTTTTTCATTTTTGAGTTAGAGCATTTTAAAAAAAACCGATATCTTTGTCAGTCTAGAATATTATACAGTATATTATATTTTACATGTAATTTTTTGTCAATATTCGCTGTTCAAACGCTTATAAAAAAAAAATTGTGCCTATGGATTTTAATAATTTTTGAATGACTTTAAGAATTACTTCTGTGGAATCTTCTATTAAATTTTCAAGTATTTTGTACGAGCCAAATTTTTTTTATCACCGATTATAAAAAAAAAATGTAAAAAAATCGAATATTTTAAATGCCTATAAGTGGCTTAAAAATCAATATAATATTTTGAAAAAAATATGACATAAAGGAAATACCAATCTTAACAGGTGGTAGAAATTTCAAAAATCTGCGATTTATACTTTTTGAATTATAAAAAATATTTAAAATCGTTTGAGAATAAATCGCTATTTTATGCAATTTCGTAAATATTTAAATTTCAAACAGTCATAAAATTTTTTCCTCTAATTCCGGTAGAAATTTTTTTAAAGATTTTTGAAGAGTAGCTTATACATAACCTCGTGTTAAAATTTTGAACCTTAAGTATGAACAGAAAAAATTTTATGAATTTTTAACTACAAAAAAACTTGCAAATTATCGTGATTTTTACATATTTCGTATAAATTGTAACTTTAAGCACTTATAAAAAAAAATTGTGACTTACGATTTTAGATTTTTTTTTATCAGTTAAGGAACAACTTATAAGAAACCTTGTATTAAATTTTCAAGATTTTCTAGGCAGCCATAAAAATTTTATCGTTATTTAAAAAAAAAATACTTAAAAATATTGAAAATTTCAATTGTCTATAAATAGCTTAATAAAATTCAAAATACTTTGAAAATTGAATGGTGTATAGAGAACGCTAATCTAAACATTTGGTGAAAATTTCAAGTATTTACATTGATTAGTTTTTGAGTTATAGCAAAATAAAAAATTTGATTATGTCAAAAACTGGTTTTGCGTAAAAACTCCCGTTTTTCCCAAATTTTTTTATGGTTTTTCCCGTCGCATTTAAAAAATATTGGAAATTTTTAACTTTTGACCCCCCAAAGTACCAAATAGATTCACTTTCCTTTCAGAAAAGTTGCTACATAAGGCAATCGAAGCATTTTTACTGCCCCAAAACGTGTCGACAGACACAAAAAAAAAAAAAAAAAAAAAAAAAAAAAACACACATCATTGTAAAATCAATACATTCTTCACTCCGTTCAGAATCTAAAATAATCATTTATGAAACTAGGTTTAATAAAACGTATGTGCACAGATTTTAATAATGCATCAACCTCAAGAGTCTTATATTATTTTCTTGTTCGCTCCAAATTTGAGTATACTTCCTTAGTTTGGCATACAGTTAGTATTTTCCAAAATCAATTTTTAATGTCTATTAAAAATTTTTTTTATTATATTTATGCTATAAATGTGGTTTCCAGAGAATTTTTCGCTTAAGATATGACAATATAAGCTTTTATTTTAAAATTTCATTAAATAATAGGTTTGAATCTTAAAATTGAAATTTTTATTTAAATTAATTCATAATCACATTGAATTCCTAAAATTATTCAACGTTTAAAGTTTAAAATTAATTGTTTTACATTTAGAATTAAATCTGTCTTTTGTCCTCAAACTTCCTATAAGTAATACATACAAAACTTATTCTCCTGCTAATAAACTAATGTCAGTTGGTAATTTTATGAGTAATATTCATTTATTTCAGACATTACTGAATTAATATCGTAATTTTATTTATTGTAAATTAAAAATTTTCACTTTTAATTGTAATTTTTATGTTATTTTAATTTTTTTAGATTCTGAACGGAGTGAAGAATGTATTGATTTTACAATGATGTGTGTTTTTTTTTTTTTTTTTTTTTTTTTTTTTTTTTTTTTTTTTTTTTTTTGTGTCTGTCGACACGTTTTGGGGCAGTAAAAATGCTTCGATTGCCTTATGTAGCAACTTTTCTGAAAGGAAAGTGAATCTATTTGGTACTTTGGGGGGTCAAAAGTAAAAAATTTCCAATATTTTTTAAATGCGACGGGAAAAACCATAAAAAAATTTGGGAAAAACGGGAGTTTTTACGCAAAACCAGTTTTTGACATAATCAAATTTTTTATTTTGCTATTACTCAAAAACTAATCTATGTAAATACTTGAAATTTTCACCAAATGTTTAGATTAGCGTTCTCTATACACCAATAAATTTTCAAAGTATTTTGACTTTTATGAAGCTATTTATAGACAATTGAAATTTTCAATATTTTTAAGTATTTTTTTTTTAAATAACGATAAAATTTTTTTGGCTGCCTAGAAAATCTTGAAAATTTAATACAAGGTTTCTTATAAGTTGTTCCTTAACTGATAAAAAAAAATCTAAAATCGTAAGTCACAATTTTTTTTTATAAGTGCTCAAAGTTCCAATTTATACGAAATATGTAAAAATCACGATAATTTGCAAGTTATTTTGTAGATAAAAATTCATAAAATTTTTTCTGTTCATACTTAAGGTTCAAAATTTTAACACGAGGTTATGTATAAGCTACTCTTCAAAAATCTTTAAAAAAATTTCTACCGGAATTAGAGGAAAAAATTTTATGACTGTTTGAAATTTAAATATTTACGAAATTGCATAAAATAGCGATTTATTCTCAAACGATTTTAAATATTTTTTATAATTCAAAAAGTATAAGTCGCAGATTTTTGAAATTTCTACCAGCTGTTAAGATTGGTATTTCCTTTATGTCATATTTTTTTCAAAATATTATATTGATTTTTAAGCCACTTATAGGCATTTAAAATATTCGATTTTTTTACATTTTTTTTTTATAATCGGTGATAAAAAAAATTTGGCTCGTACAAAATACTTGAAAATTTAATAGAAGATTCCACAGAAGTAGTTCTTAAAGTCATTCAAAAATTATTAAAATCCATAGGCACAATTTTTTTTTATAAGCGTTTGAACAGCGAATATTGACAAAAAATTACATGTAAAATATAATATACTGTATAATATTCTAGACTGACAAAGATATCGGTTTTTTTTAAAATGCTCTAACTCAAAAATGAAAAACCGCAACAACTAGAAATTTTCACCAAATCTTTATATTGACGTTCTCTATACATGGTTAAGATTTCAAAGTATTTTGACATATTTTGACTTATTTATAGACAATTTAAATTTTCGATTTTTGTTAAATTTTTGTTTTTAAACATCTATAAAATTTAATTGATTGAGCGAAAACTCTTGAAAATTTTATACTAGGTTTATAATAAGTTAAACTTATCGTAACTAAAAAATATCGGTGATCGGTTCACTCAATTTTTTTTTATAAGCCCTTAATTCTCAAATTTGTATAAAATGTGTAAAAATCACGATAATTTGCAAGTTATTTTGTAGATAAAAATTCATAAAATTTTTTTTGTTCATACTTAAGGTTCAAAATTTTAACACTAGGTTATCTATAAGCTACTCTTCAAAAATCTTTAAAAAAATTTCTACCGGAATTAGAGGAAAAAATTTTATGACTGTTTGAAATTTAAATATTTACGAAATTGCATAAAATAGCGATTTATTCTCAAACGATTTTAAATATTTTTTATAATTCAAAAAGTATAAGTCGCAGATTTTTGAAATTTCTACCAGCTGTTAAGATTGGTATTTCCTTTATGTCATATTTTTTTCAAAATATTATATTGATTTTTAAGTCACTTATAGGCATTTAAAATATTCGATTTTTTTACATTTTTTTTTTATAATCGGTGATAAAAAAAAAATTGGCTCGTACAAAATACTCGAAAATTTAATCGAAGATTCCACAGAAGTAGTTCTTAATGTCATTCAAAAATTATTAAAATCCATAGGCACAATTTTTTTTTATAAGCGTTTGAACATCGAATATTGACATAAAATTACATGTAAAATATAATATAATGTAGAATGTTCTAGACTGACAAATGATATCGGTTTTTTTAAAATGCCCTAACTCAAAAACGAAAAACCGCAACAACTTGAAATTATCATTAAATCTTTATATTGACGTTTTCTATACATGGTTAAAATTTCAAAGTATTTTGACATATTTTGACTTATTTATAGACAATTTAAATTTTCGGTTTTTCTAAATTTTTCGTTTAAAAATAAAATATACTTATATAATATTTATAAATAACATTGTATTATATTCTAGACTAACATATGAACTCCGTTCAGAATCGTTATTCGTATACAATGATATCTATCATTGCATTCAAATTTAACAAATCCATTATAATAATGACCTATCCTATAAGCGAGGTGCACTCCACCCCTAACTGTACAGCAGAGCGAGGCCCATCCGGTTCTTTTTTTAATTTGAAATTGTTTTATTACTAATTAATATTTTATTGTAGTAGTTTAAATTAAATTCTAGATCATTGTGATTGACGATTTTTTTTTTTTTAAATTTAAAAGAAGTCCCTTGCAAAGTGAACATTTATTATTTATCATGTGGATCATTTTAGCCGCTATTATGATAAATAAGACGTGTAATAACAAATCACTGATATTTTTTCAGAATTATTTTTAAAATAGAATGATTTAACGTTGTTTTTGAATTAATATGAATTAATAAGATTAACGATTCAAAAGACGTACACTCGGAATCAGCAACAGCAAAATGATTCTTCCGGATATATTTTCTAACTTTTTCCATAGAGTTGTTAACTTGGTTTTATCCGATATAAAAATATGTAATAAACATTTGTGGATGACATTTGGCCTCAATGTTTCTCCTGATCTACATCGAGAGTTTTTAAAATACAACATTGAAATATCTATTTCAGAATATCGTATAAAGTCATTTAGGTACCCTAACATGACGATTTTTAATCACCTTGGTAAACACACTATTTATTTTTCAATAGTTAATTTCAGTATAAATATGAAACAGGTTTAATAAAAACAACACACACTCATGTTCACAAATTATCTGTTAATGTATTTTCGAAAGATGACAATATTTTCTTGGCACAAATAAGGCTTGGTATCCTTAATAACTAATTTTAACTGCAGTTTAAAAATGATGTCATCAAATCAACAAAACATAATATTTATTATCATAACTTTGCTAAAGACATTGAAACATATTATTAAATAAAAATATCAAAAGAGGTATTGTCTTTTCATTATGATTAGTCCTTCAAGAGGAAATCACAAGAAAAGAGAATATCTCATAACAAATGGACTTTAGCATCAATAGTTTTAAGTATTTAATAAAAATTAATAATAATATACAATTAAACTAATAACGAAATTACCTATTTATATGGCATTGTGTATCATTAATATTATAAAGAGTAACATATTATTATAAACACTAACATTAATATTGTTTAGGACATTATAACATAATATCATTATACAACAATAAATTAAGAGTACAGAGTTTTGGAAGCTGTACAACATAGATATAACATAAGATGATTGTCTGAAACATTTATTTTAGTATTACATGTATGATATTACTGTGCGTACGATTCCAGCGTTTGACAAATTCTTGAGATGATTAATCTACCGAAATTGAAACGAGTATTTCTTCATGGAATTCTCATATGACTGTTAATTATATTATTATATGGCATGATCGATTAAACACGGATTTAATTCCGTCATAGAGAATCGAAATTTGATGTATCACTGCCCTAAAATAATAAAAATTTATCGAATTAATTCACATTTCATGTCAACAACCAATGCAAGTAGTAATTCTGCAATATATGAAATATTGTTTTATTTATGTAAATTACCCTGTTATCAGGTTTGTATAGTTTTGATTGAGGCATCAGATACGTGGAGCCCAAGTCTCTTTCGACCATCGTGTGACCCTCCTAAGAAAACAAAATTACAAATTAAGATACTAATAAATAAAAACATTTAATAAAAAAGGCACGAGAGGGTAGCTTTTTTTTCAATGGGTTTTAGAAATCTTAGAATAATTGTTCTCCGCGTTTTGTAATGTTGCAAATAATTGTATAATTTAAGTGAATAATAATTTTTCTTACATCGTTTGTTTTATGCGAATACTGTGATTTCGATTCATAATGACTTTCCGGATGATAGCATCTAGTCGGTGGTTGTATGGTCGTTTCGTCAAATGATCTTGCTACAGACACAGTCCTAAATCGTAGTTAACAAACATGTGTTAGTTAAAAGATAAAATTGTTCACAACATATAACATTTGTATTAGTTTACTTACCTCGCAGCTGTCGTTCTGCCAGTGTTGAAATCTGGTTTATCGTCCTCGCGGCCTACATATGTTTCGGCTAGCTCTTTAGTCTTAACAACGGTCGCCGAGACCTCAAATCCAGCGGACACCAGCGCTCCTATATTGTATTTAATATATATTATTAAAAATGCTAGGCTCTTCTTTAAGATAATTAATTCAATATTCTACCCGTAGATGGTTTTCTTGGAGCAGCGTGTTTTTTCCGTTGGGGAGGTTGAATATCTACGGATCTTTGGGTCGAATCGCTCGGCTTCCTGCTGCTACATCTTGAACCCTACGTATAAAAAAAACGTACGTTGAAAAATGTATTCCATATATTTTATCTCAATGGTATAAATGCTTGACTACCTTTGTCGGGGGTTTGTCTGGAGTCTAAGTACGGACATTGCTTTCTGTTCCGGTCCAAAAGTGGACATGGTTAATATGGACGGTGCCTGCTGAGGGGTTGACCTATACTTCGCCCTAGGTATCATTACAGTAAGGCTTCTATCTCTTTGTTCCAATCCACTGCGCATGGTACTGCCGCCGTGACTAGATGGTGATGGGGCCTTCATTTGAGAATGGACTTGCGCGTGCGTTTGTCTCTGCATATTGATAACCTGTATTATTCGCAGTTATTGAATTACTTCACCATAAAAATATTATTCCACTCACTTGTTTAACATAAGGAGGAGGGGTATGGTCAACGCTTGTCTCGCTGCCTGTATCGACACTGATCATTGCTCTTTTATCTCCGCTCGTCGTCGCTATCATATTTCTATAACGTCTGAAACCTATTACTGGACGTTGAGGTTGATACAAACCCATAACAGACTCCCTGGATCGCTTTTTACAACAAGCCATCAATAAACACGCGACAAGAAGTGACAATAACATCACTCCAATGGCAATCAAAGCCAATAATAAAACTGAAAAAAATTAAAAATTAAAAAGTTAAAACTTTATTTGCGTATAAAATATTGCATATTTTATAAGATTACTTGCCTTTCAAATTAAACTGACAGTGTTTACCAGCATACCATTGGAAACATTCACAAACCGTCTGATCTTGATTGCTCAAATAACACGTACCATGATAGTTACATACGTCACATCCAATGAGTTCGGCTAAAAAAATAAATGTCAGATGATTTTATACTCAAGGCATAGATTCTAAATAAATTAAGTAAATATAAATTACTTACAAGAACAAACTCGACCTGGGAATTGAGTGTTATGTGAAATGTCAGTGAACCCTTCTTTGCAGCTGCAAGTGTACGTTCCGTGTAAATTAAAACATTTAGCATTATCTGAGCAGTCGTGGAACTTGGAATCAGTACATTCGTCAAAATCTAATCATAAAGTACAACATAAGATTTTGTACAAAATTGTAACTTGTAAATATTATATACCTTCTGCTGACAACAATTGTAATTGATCACGAGCAGCAAATACTTCGGTTCCTCCTAAACTGTAATTCGTAGCCCTCAGTGACTTTTTCGTCGCTTCCCACAATTTAGTATCTTCTGCGTTTTCAGATAGCTTAAAAAAATTAAATAGATAAAAATCTATATTAATAAGAATTTAATAATAATAATATTATCGTGATAAAATGTTACCTGTATTATATATGAAACGGCGGCCTTGTCACCTTTTTCAACCGGTTCGAAACCTCCTACAATCACACCGTGGTAAATATCTCTTAAATCTGATTGCATTGACATACGGTTCAGTCCTTCCCTTGTGGCTTCGGTTAATTGCTGATATTGGTTTGAACCAGGGTTTTCTAAATTTGACGAATACTTAATCGGTTCTTTGCGGAATTTGTCCAGCACCAACTTCATTGTGTACGTATAAGTTGCTGAAAAAAATCACATAATTCTTATACGGTTCTTAAAACCTTACAATAAAGAAAAAAATCAAAATCGTTACTCACGTTTACAAGGCCTGTCCATAAATATTCTTGCAAAGCCGGGCCTACAGACGCACCTCATAACGTTTTCTACTTTTTGACATATTTCATTTTTTGATGCCTTGCATTCAGGTCGACATTCAGAGTCTGACGAATGTGTTAAAATACCACTCAACAATACATCACTGGGTCCTATTTCATTTGTTTCGTCGGGAACTTGTATTTCTGGCGGTATTCCATGATTCCCGCCTCCTCCTCCTTTTTTATCTGTCATGACCACTAATAATGTTTCATTTTCGTCCGGTGGCACACTTATGGTTTTCGTTTTTGTACCTTCTACAATTGGTGCTAAAAGCACTGGATCAGAGTGAACGGATGCGGGAAGTGTAGTTGTTATTGTAGACAGGACTTGCGTGGGTTTTACCAATGTATGGAATTCGGTGACTGTGTCCACTAATGTGGAGGTTTGTGTTTTAGTGAGAACAAGTGTGTGTGTAGATGGTTCAAATCCATCGCTTTGTAAGACCGTTGTTTCCGTTATAGTTACCGATAATGTTTGTGTATGAGTGACAAATCGCGTCGGGAGCGATGACCCTTGGTGTAATTGTTTATGGAATTCGTCCATGAATGAAGGTCTTTCTGGCAGTTGTAATATTGTAACCTGAGGTCTCATCTGTGATTTTTGTTTTGGCGTTGTTGGATTTTCTACTTCCTTTTCACTAGACTTCTCCTCGACCTTTTCTTCATTTTTAACAACAACACTAATAACGCTATGGTAGTCGGTAGTTTTACTTGTGGTGGGCTTACTTGGTGTGGTGTACGATTTTATTATACCAAGAGTAGACGATGTTAGTGCTGGTGTTTCTGTTGTAGATTGAACAGTTTCAATTTTACTTTCTGTACTTGAAATAGGGCTGTATTCATGCCACTTCGTTGTGTCTAGAGTGATAAGAGTTGGTATTACATTTGTTACCGGATCGCTAGAAATAACGGTTTTTTCTTGTGCGATTGATTTGATATTCGAGCCTTGACTAATAACTTTACTTTCCGCTTTTAATATTTCAGGTTTTTCTTCCTTATACTTTGGTCTATAATCATGTCTTGAATTCGAAGGAGTCTCCCATTTTTGAACAGGTTCAATTTTTGCTGTCGAAGACAGAGGTTTCAAAACAATTTCTTCTTGCTTATTAGGCGGCTTTACTGGTCTTCTAGTCAGTGGCCTTTCAAACTGATATGGTGGTGGCGAAGTAGAAGGTTTCGGCTGTGGGCGATAAGGTCTTTTAGATCCTAAAGGTCTCTGTGTAACGTTATCATGTTTCAGTGAATGTGTAAGAATCGGAGGAGGCGATAAGCCTACAACTTCATTATCACGATTTGGTTTTACAATAGATGGTTGTGGTGTGCTACTTTGACTATCTAAATCGTTATTTTCATGTTTAATTGTTGGTAAAGGTGGTACTTTTTCGTCCATGTTCATAGCTTGTATAATGTCATCCCTTGAGGGAATATTAATCACAAGTTTATTTTGTTTAGTTGCATTGTTTATCACTGCTTGTTCATTTTTGGTATGCTGAATATTGTATTGGAGGTCAGGTCGTTTTTTATTCGGAACAACAAAGTGCCCGGGTTTTAACTCCGTTTGTTCATTGTTAGCTACAGGTTGCCCAATTGACAACGTTTGTTCTTCACCTTTAAAATTACCAACGATAGGTTTGCCTGTAATTATTGAAGTTCTATCGTCATCCAACTCACTACTATGAACGCCAAACGGCAGTTCCCCTGGTCTTAGTGGAGTTTTTTTCGACTCTTGGGTGACTTCACCGTCTTCAAATTGTAACAAATCATCTTCGACTGAAAGTACGGCATCGGGTCGTCTTACGAACGAGTTAACTTGAGAGATGGTCGGTGGCGTTAAATATTGATTGTTCGACGTCTGGGGTGGTTTTAAAACGTGTACGGGTCTTGTTTTAACTTCTTCCGTCTCATTATCGAACAAAACGGTATGATGAGATTCCGAGTCACCCACAGTTATTCCTTCTGCTGGAGAAACGGGAATATCGAAATTCATTGCATTCACTGGTATTTTTGATGCAACATTATTCGTTGGATTTAAGGTACCGTAAATTTCTAATCCTACAAATCCTGGGTTTACATGATTTTCCGGGTATGGCTGCGGGTCGTTAAAAATCTCTCCTTTAGGACCGTGGCCAGCTGCTGGTTGATCACTGTATATTAATGCTGTTTGACTTCCATGTGGAATCACAACTTGGGCCACTTGGGATGGTTTTATATTCACTAATAACGGGTCAATAGAAGATTGTTCCAAAAACGCTGGTTGATTTGACGTGATCAAATATTGATTACCATAACTAACTTGTGGTTGAACATCTGGGTTTTTTAAAACCAATGGCTGAACATCAGTCACAAATTTTGTAGGCCAAGGATCTGGTTTGCTTAGTGGTATAATATTAACTTCAGACTTTATTGGTGCATTTGTCAGTTGATATTGAGCTTGTACGCGATTTTCATGATATCGAGGAGGCTGATTATTTTTTCTATCTGTATGAGGTAAAGGATTTTTCAAGTGTTCTCTTGCAAAATTATTCGGAACGGAGACTTTGTCTTTGAACTGTGGTGGAGGGGGTGGCCTCATACCAAATGGTACTTCTTCTCTCTTCGAATTTCCTATTTGCTGTCTTATACCATAAGGTATTTCTTCTCTATTTGAATTTTCTGTCGGTGGTCTTATATCGAAATGTGTTTCTTCTTTATATGAATTTTCAATCGGAGGTCTCATACCATAAGGTATTTCTTCTTTCTTTGCATTTTCTATTGGTGGTCTTGGACCTAAAACTGAAGGCTTACCAATTATTACGTCACTGTTTGTCGTAATTACTTCACCAGGGCTTATAGGAATTCCTCCAGATATTAAAGACGCTTCAACAGGTGGTCTTGCAGGTCCAACATGTGGATGCCTTTGATCTGTATCTGGATATTGTTGACTTTCAGATCCGTCAGAATCTGCTAGTCCACCAACTGGTATGTATATTGGAGCTCGACTTGTTGTTTCTTGCTTCATTGGTTTTGGTGTTGATTTTTGTAGCACATGAACATTTTTGGTTTTTTGTTCATTTTTTAAATTGTTTTGAATTATACCAGCCACAGCACTGATAACAGGTTTAAGAGCAGTTAAGCTACTTCCTATTGTTCCGAAATTAATTAATCCACCAACGTTTGTGTTATCCGGTTTCACAGTTATTGTATTCACTGGTAATTTTTGTTCGGACTTAGTGGGAGAGTTTTTTTTCGGTGGTTTTTGGATTTCAGTCTTTTGAGACACTTTACTTACACTCGATGGCTTAATTGTATCTTTCAACTTATCGACAGGCTTAGAAGTGTTTTCAGTTATTGATGGTTTTAACGTTTCTTGTATTTGAATAGATTGGGTTGGATTTATTTCATCATATTGTTTACTTGGCAGTAAATCATTCATAGCAGTAAATTCTATTTTTTGACCATTTTCTAAAGTTGCTGTGGCAGTGATTGGTATTTTTTCATTATGCACAGAAGAGCTTATTGAAGATAAATAATCTGTATTAAATATCGAACTGTTTAATGATTCAGTGACTATGTTTTGTACAATTTTAGTTCTTGATTTAACTTGTGTGCTGGATGGATTTTTCCCATCATTATCTTTCAACAATGTGGTGAAATAAGTAAATGTTGTTAAATAGGTTTTAGTAGCGTACAAATGAAAAGGTAATTTTTCAACAGTAGTGGTCATTTGTGCCTCGTGCATTGCAGTTGGTACTGGATACGTTTCTGTGACTACGTCCGAAGATACCGAAATATCGGATTTAACAATGGTATTATCTCCGTCTTGAATGGTGTTTAAATAAGTATACGTAACGTAATAAGTTTTAGTCACATCCGACAATGCACTTTCCAAGTTCAACTTCGCTGTATCCAACGTTGGCGTGTTGTCTGTTTGTGTAATTACCACTTGAGTCAATATATCCTCTGTACTCACCACAGTGTAGTCAGGACCATCATTCAACGTTTTGGTAAATGAAACTAAGAATAACAATAGTTATGGTAACAAAATAAAATTTTAGTAAATATTTAAGTAATCTTACCTGTATTAAGATAGGTGTTGGTATTATGATAAGCCGGTTCAGATGGTTGTAAAGGAGTGAGAAACTCATGAGGCGCTGTTACTGTGTTGGCCACAGTTTTACGACTTGTCATGACGAGAGGTATGTCCCCGTCAACGATAGTATTCAAATACGTGTAAGTCGTGTGGTACACACCAGTTTCTAAACTTGGACTGGCTGTCAATGTTACCTGACTAAGTGTAGAAGTAGGAGTGATTTTATTCACTTCATCTGTTACGACGTTAGACACCACTTTTTCTCGGCTAGATACAACGGTAGCTTCTCCGTCCAAAAATGTTGTTAGATACGTATACGTAGTCAAGTATGTTTTGGTAACGAATTGATTATTCATGCTCTACAATGAAATTTAAGAATGAATAAAAATACTCAATGATAATATGGAAAACAAAAAATCTTAAGAACAAACTTGTTTGATTGGATGGGGTAGCATCATAAGCATGTGATCGGTTAGTGTACTTGGAGCGAGTGTTATGGGCTTTGCTTGCGATGTGGGTAGTACCCTTAATACGCTGGCTTGGCCGGGATAAGTACTTTTGTCTCCAGCAACTATAACTTCGACACCATTGCTCATTTTTTTTGTAGCAAAATTAAATCGCCTCTCGTCAAACCCCCTTTGCTCATCGGCTAAAATATGAACAATAAAGTATTAAACCAGATGTTATAAATATAATTATTATAAAAAAAAGTCTTACCTATGGTATCAATTTTATAGTCTTGTAGATTTTTTGAGAAAGTAAAAGAAGAAGTGTCCCTATTACCAACATTATAAAAAATATTTTGGGTTAAAAATGTTTTCGGTGTTTTTGGAAAATCAAACAGAAATACGTCCTTGGTAGATAGAAAATTGGACGTGTCTCTTTTTGTTCGATTTTTTGAACTCCAGATTTTTGAGTTTATGACTTCCCGCTGAACTGGAGTATCAGCGGAGCCTTTCAATAAAAAATGACCGGTAGATTCTTGGGTTTGTTGAGATGAAGGCTCAACAGTGACTACTTTTACTTTTGTAGCACGGTTTTCGATTTTCACATTTTTACTCACATCGCCTAATATACTTTCTAAGCTTTGTGTTTCTTCTTCGTTATATCTTTGAATTTGCTCATCATTAGTAGACGACAGCAATATGTCTTCAAATTCAGTCGCTAATAAATCCATAACAGACGAAGGTTCTACCTCGCGTTTACGAACGGTTGCCGTTTCATCAAAATTTACCGTCGATAAAACTGTACTGAACTCTCCAGGTCTTTTACCAGATACGTATAGTGTCACAACACTTGCTTCCGCTGGTTGTATAGCCGGATCTGGTGGTTTTTTAGCTATACTTTTTTTCTTTGCCGATTTAGTATCATCCTTTTGTGATACATTTTCTTCATACTTCGGGGTTGGTTCGATTAACTCCTGGAGGAGTTCATCATGAGTGGAATCAATACTGCCTAGTAGACTGTTTGATGTAGTGGCTTGTCCTAGTAGCTGAGCTTGAAGTAATGCGGGCAGTAATAATGTATTTAGTTGGTTGTTAGGCTGTTGAATGGTCGGAGTTGTAACTATTGTTTCAGTGATATATTCAGTAGCCGTAATAACATTAGACGAACTGTCAACAACAGTTGTGGAAATGACTTTTCCTCTAAAAGTAATCGGCAGTACAGTGGACGTGGAATGGGTTACCGTTGTCACATAAGTCGTACTTTTTGTTTTGAACTCGGTTGTGGGTGATTGCGGAACAGCCATTGCCGGATTCAAAGCTAATAATGGATTTGCCGTTTGCTGAATTCCCAGGTTACCCAAAAGCAATTGCGACAATAGTAAATTGGCCAATGGTGCATTATTTGCCAGTTGTGGTTGAATCGTACTCACTTCGGGTTTCACTTCGTAAATGGTACTAGGTAAAATTTGAGCGTGCGACGTTTTTCTTCCCCTAATATACGTGGGAGCAAACGTTACACTGCTCGTCGGCTGTTCATAAATAATAAATTTAGTTATTTCTGTAGCGCCATTCGGTAATGTTTCAGTCACTTCTCTGGCAAGCTGAACTGTTGGATAACCATTTTTACCGGCTACAGTACTATATTGATGAGGCCCGAGTATCTCGATACTGGGTTTAGCCGTCAAAACTTGTTTGTACTCTGTGTTTTTCCCTATAACTATAGGTATAGTTAATTCTGTTGGTATTTTATGTGTGACTGTGATCGATCCATCGAAAATACTCTGAGAGTTAGAAAACGTATTTAGATCTTCTCTGTTTCTTGTTCGCGTATTTTGTCTACGCACCGAGGGCGTATAACGGCGATTATTGCGTACTGGTTCTGGTGTTGTAGTTGGATACCTTAATCTAGATAATCTTTTGGTCGTAGTTGACTCTTGTTGTACTGGTGGTCGCGTTCTCCTAAAATTCGAAGTTCTCGATGTTGGCACTGGAGCTGCTGTTGTAGGAGTCTTTTCACGCAAAGTGAACTGTGATCTGCCTACAGTAGAAGACGAAGTAGTTGGTGCTACTCTTTGTTGTTGTTGTTGTTGTTGCTGTTGTTGTTGTTGTTGTTGTCTAGATCGACTTGGTTGCCTTCTTGATGGCGGAGGTGTCCTTACTGGTGCAGGAGTTTCTTGCTCCACATATTCATCGTAATAGTAATAATCTACGGCAGCATTTTTAGCCGGCTGTCTACTTCTATAACTTCTGCTGTTATCATATTTGTTTCCAAATTCAACTTGTCTTTTTGCTCTACTTCTTCCTCTGGTAAAAGGTCGAATTTGAACTTGGTTATTGTTAAAAGTACGACTTCCCCTTAACGGTCGCTCTGTTTCCGATACTGCATTGGATTGTGCTTCAACTTGTGTAACGGCACTATCGAAATTATCGTCAATCACTTCATCTACTTTGATATCTTGTTGTAGTTTTTCTTCGTCCAAGTTTTGTTCACTTGTAACTTCTTGTTCTTGTTCTTTTTTACCGAAACTTCTAGACGGCAACAATCCATTTACCGGTTTCGGCCGGTTACGTGTAATCAGAGGACTTGGTGTTTTTGGTCTTTGGGGTCTAGGTGTGGTGGTAGTGGTACTTGTTGTTGTTCTAACTGTAGTTCTCGCAGAACTCCTTCTTGGAGGTTGTGTTGTAATTGAAGTTCTAGGTAATGGGGGTCGACGAAGTTTCAACAATGGGTTATTTCCTCTTCTTGATGATTCCGTTGTTGATGGAGATACAGCAACTTCTTCGTCATCATTATTAGAAGTTAATAAAGTTTCGTCTATTATTAATGATGTGCTAACCTCATTATTGTCTGGTACTTCTTCAGTACTTGTTGTTATAGTACTAGATTGTCGATTAAAATTCGAAGATGCTGTCGGTCGTATTCTGAACCTTGACGGTATTGAACTTTTGGGTATTATATCTGAGCTCAGTCTTGAGCTTGATTGTCTTTGACTCAAACTACTTCTTCTAGAACCTCCGAAACTGGGAGTAGATGATGATGTTGGTGTAATTTTTAAAGTCGACGAAGGTGTTTTATTCTTGAAATTTATTGAAGGTGAGACCACTGGTGAGTTAACAGTCTTGGACCTTGAATATTTTCGACTATTTGACGACGATGGAATTATTTCAGGCAATTGAGATGAACTAGGTTTTCTGACTCCTGAAAAACGATTTCTGCTAGAAGGCCCTCCTACACCCTTTTCGGTTGTTTTTAATGCTGGAGTAGCGACTATCGTGGGCGTTATACTTCGATTTATAGTAGCGGCACCTACACTATCAATTGTTTTTTTTTTCGGTTGGAATGTTGGTCTGGGTCTTGAAGCGAACGGTCTAATTACAGGAAAGGTTTTCTTTTTAGATTCTTCGGTTTCTTCACTTTTTTCTGTTGTGGAACCGTTTTCGCCCTGTGAACTTTCAATTGCTGCAGGAGACGGTGATATAGGCATCTCGGTTTGCAAAATTTCATTCAGCTGTGTGGAAGAAGCTTTAATTTCTTGAACGGCAGTAGGTTTAACGCCTGTTTTAATTTTAGAATCACTTTCAAATTCTTGGGTGTATTTTCCATCTACTACTTTCCCTATAACTTTTGTTTCATAGTAAGTTGTGCTTATGTCTTTAACACTAGTACCTTCAATTAAACTTACTAAGCCAGTTCGATATGTCTTAGCACCAATAACTGTTGTAGAAGGATCTGTAACTTTCTTATCATTAACCTTGACTGATGATGTGCTCTCTATGACTTGAGCGTAAAGCTGATCAATATAAGTACCGATAGCTTTTGTCATGTAAAATGTAGTACTGATTCCATCAGCGTCAATAATTTTACCTTCGTTCAACGCCACAATACCTGTATTTTTACCATCAGATTTCATTCCACTCGGTGATAAGTTTTTAACAATATTCGACCGGCTCTCGAGTACTTGGGCGTATAATCCATCAATGTACGTGCCGTACACATCTGTAGTAAACGAAGTCGTTTCTCCATTGTTAACTTCTTGAGTTAAGATGGATGATAACAGCCCTATGGGTTTTAAAACTGCAATCGGTGTACTGTCAGCCAATGATTTCTCTGGCGTAGTTTTAATAACACTATCCTCGCTTTTATTTTCGTTAGATGCATTTTCTTCAGTACTTGTTGTATTCATCACATTAGTTACGGTCTCTAATCTACTGTTCACTATTGTTTCATTATCAAGGTAAGACGTGGTGAAATATGTGAACGTAGTGAAAAACGTAGTAGGCTCGGGTTCGCGTGGTTTTTCAGTAGCCATAAGCGTTGATGATGGCTTCATTGTGGGTGTAATTTTAATACTATCTGATACAGTAGGAGACACAACATTGGTTAACGTATCTTCTCGACTAGTAACTATTGTGTTACCGTCTTTGTACAGAGTTGTCCAATAAGTGTAAGTCGTGAAAAAAGTTACTGGCAGTGAAGTTTCTTCATTATTTAAATTGTCTACCTCCGTCGGTTCAATTGTATGAGGTATTACATTTGTTACTGTTTCAAATCGACTAACGATTTCGCTAGAAGAACTACCTTTGTAAATTGTAGTGAAATACGTATAGGTTGTATAACTAGTTTGCAGTTGATGTGTTGGAGAAGATTCTATATTGTCATTCGTTTCAGAACTTTCCATATCTTCGTCTTCATCAGTCGAAACTTTTCGTTTAATAGTGTTTGACGAGATTGATTTCGTATCCGTAACCATTGACTCGCTAATTATGTCGTTCATTGGCTTCTTATCATCTATGGTATTATATTTAGTACGATTTCTCGTGATAGTCATGTCGTATTTGTATGATGGTGTAGCTGAAGTTTCGTTTTTTTTATCTTTTTTTGTTTCTACTTCTTGTTCTTCATCGTCCATTTTTTTATGAATAATTTCTGGCTCATCCATAAGTTCTGACATTGTATCTGGTACCTTAAGTACTGTAGGTTTGATGAAGTTTTGTGCTGAAGTTGGTTGAATACGTTGTGAAAACGGAACATTTGATGACTTAACCGCATTAGCTTGATTTTTGAGGTTAGCTGATCCGTCGCTTAGACGTGTTAAGTACGTATACGTTTTTGAAAATGTCTTAATATCATCTAACGGGGGAGTGGCTAACTCTTTCTTAAAATCTACCGAGTCTAAAGTAGAAGCAAACAAATCATCAGAAGGCTTATGTAAAAAAGCAGAAGATGGTCTTCCTGAACCAACGCGTGTAGCTAATACTCTCGGACTCCTTGCTGTCTCGCGTGCTACAGTATTTATTAAACTTCCTTCTTCCCTATCGAAAAGACCGGCTACTGCGGGATCAGTAGCGAGGAAATCTTTTTCCAGCGTAGATGTGATAATATTAGTGACTACTTCTTCTCTACTTAAAACACTAGTGGTCGACTGTTCGAAAAATGTTGTCAAATACGTGTACGTTGTGTACAATGTTTTGAATAAAAGTTCCACTTCTTCCTCCCCCTCCGGTTGTATGGTCGTTGGAGTCATCTTTTCAGTCATCATTTCAGTCATCATTTCATCATCATTATCATCACCATCAGAATCTTTAGTAACAGGATTTTCTGTAGTAATTTCTTCTTTCATTGGAATGGTAGTCAACTCCGGCATTTCTTTATCGTCCGATTCTTTTTCAGTTGTAATTGTCATTTCCTCCGTTGTAGTAGATTTCATAACATCATCATCTTCAGGAGTTGTTGTTGGAATAGTTTCCGTCGTACTCGTAGTGATCTGAGTTATTGCGGTTTCGGTCATACTCGTGGTGGCTTGAGTCATTGTGGTTTCGGTCATGTGAGTAGGTTCTGGTGATAACACGGTCCTTGATTTTACAGATGTAGTAGTCAGACTGTCATCCACGGGAATGAAGAACGTTGTTAAATACGTGTACGTCTTATACAACGTTCCGTCGGAAGATGAAGTCGGTGAAACAGTCATTTCTTCTTCCGGTGTCGTGGGGACGTCTACTTCCGATTCAGTAGTGATCTCGTTCATGTTCCTCTCGGTTGTTACCGGCGGTTCGGTTGTCGAAGGTATTTTCGTCATTGGTATTTCGACCTTGGCCGGTTTAGAAGTTTGTAACGGTTTCGAGAGTAACGTCGAGACGGTTTGTTCCAGCTGTGTGTATTTACCATTAATATACGAGCCATAAAAGAACGTGGTTAGTCTAGTCGTCTTGCTATCGATCACGTCCACGCCCCCGATTGTTTTCAATAGGCCCAGTGCTTCTTGTTCGTTGTTAAACACTCTTGTGGTTTCTGATATGCGTCGGGACAGCGGTTCCGTAGGCAAGGCCATTGTTTCTTCTGTGGTCGCCATACTAGACTCTATAGTATTAGCGTACTCGACTTTCTCCGTGGTGGGCTCCAATGATTTAGTGGACGTTAATGTTACAGATTTTGTTGGATTAATTATGTCTTCGGGTCGGAGAGTCGCTTCGCCTTTGATGCTCGTGATGCCCGTGGCATCGGGCAGCGTTGGCGTTTTCGGCATGAATATGATAACTGTGTTGCCTACAGTCGTCATGAAGTCCGCGAATCCAAAATACGTTACGGTCTCGTATTTCTTTACCTCGACCGGTTTGAGTCCATTCCTAAACAAGTTCTTCGACGCTCTTAGCTTATTGCGGAACGAGTCCTCGCGCTTAGTAGTGACTTCCACCGCTGGCAAATAGTCTTCGTCGTTACTTTTAACCGTGAACGTCGGCAATCCGTTTTTCGCGTTCACTTTCGCCGGCTTAATGGTATCCGGATTGAAATTTTTCCTCACCGACACTTCCTGTCTAACGGATATATTCGCTTTGGCGATCGGTTCCGGAGTGGCCGAAAGCTCGAGTTGCTTGCCTTTTATGAAGTTCGTCTCCTCTTCCTTGATGTCTTCGTATATCTGTGGTTGCCCTAGATTGTCTAGTATGGTTTGCAAGTTAATCTCAGGCGTATCGTGCCGGTTGGTCGGCTTTATGTTATCATAAAACACTCGAGAACCGGTGCTGACTATGTGCGCATAACGGTCGCCCACGGTAGTCCCGATTACGTGAGTCGCGTACTCGGTGGTAACACCGTCCTGGACGAACGTGCGGGCCATTGACGACAATAGTCCGACCGTCGGGGATGTTTTTTTCTTTCCGGTTTCGTCCAACAACAGAACAGTGACATCTAAACCAGAGTGGGGTAGCAAAGTTAGAGCGACAGAGTAGACAAGAAATAACACATACATCAAAACATAATATGATAATAATTATATATACAAAAGTAAAGCAGTTATTTATAGAACGAGTGATTTGAAGAAATTTCTGAAATATTGCACGTTTTTATTTGGGCGTTGTAATTATTGTAATTATTTGCAAATATTAACATATTACTGTACAAATTATAGGGTAAAATAATAAAAACGAAATTATGAAAAAAACCTTTTTCCTTGTGAAAAATACTTTCAATTCCTAATCGAATGCCAAGGTATAATTATAAAATTCTACAATAAAGTAGTGAATATTTTTATAAAAGTACCTTTTAAGAATTGATATTTTACAAATTCATTGTGTGAAAAAAATCTATATCTAAAAAATATTAAATGTCTAAAAATATTTGTATATACATTTATTAATTACTATTATTAATTTAATTTTACTTTATAATAAATTAATTGTATTAATAATAAAAAATACTTTTATGGATTATTTTATGAATTACCTAAATGACTGAATTATACTAACACCACCAAATTAATAAGTTAATTAAAATCAATTTCATAAATTGAAAATTTAAGTTTTGTTTTAATTTGTTTTTTTTTAAACAAAAAAATATTTTTGAAATGTTGTTTATACTATTATAGTTTTGAATAATTTAAGTACTTGCTTCTTGTAATTTCTTAATAATGAAAATCTTATTATATTTACAGTAACGCACTACACACTAATACTAAGCATAAACATAATCTATGTCAAAATGTATAAAAAAATTAAATTGAAAGTTAAAATTTTCGATTTTTATAAAAATGAAAAAAAAAATGAGAGCAATAGAAAATGTGATCACAGTATTTTGATAGTTATCCGAGTTTAATTTATATGTATACTATTATTTAGATATTTTTTTTTTTTTAGTAAAACTAATAAGAATTCTCGAAAACAATTTATTTAAAGTACCATAATTTGTGCCTAATTTTTGATTTAGGTTAAATGATATTTTTTCAAACAAAATTAGTAAAGGAGCGCTGGCGCGTATGTGTACAAATGCCTTGTAAGCAAACAAAACTTGTTTTCTTAGAAGTATTTTAGATATTAAATAATTCGATGTGTGTTCACTCGTTCCATAGAATCGTCTAACGAACCGCTACCAAATGTTATTATATTATGTTCAGGTAAATATTTTACAAATATTATGTACAAATTGTTAAACGTCTGATAATCACTTACCGCCATCTCTTTTGATCCTCTCCACGTTTCTATCTTTTTCATTGAGCAATATATCACCTAAAACACAAACACAGATCCCCGTTAATACCAGCGCAAAGAATAATTACTAAACAAATAGGGTTTATATTTGTATTGATTTTATTTTTCGGTTAACCACCATTATGGGTATACGAGTTATTATTGCTATTGCAACTTATCACGGTTATGGTATTCTGTTCCTGTTGTATTACTCGTACGTATTTATAAATGCGCGTGCGCGAGTTATATTTATTATTGTTAATTTTTCATTTCAAATTTAGGACACGAAAACTGTTATTGAATGGATTTCCATTTTGTAGATGTTCTCAAATATCGAAGTATACCTAATACATACGTGTACACAGAAAAGATATCTATCTATTTTTAATTCTCAATTCGCATTCAAAGCGTTTTCGCACAATAAAAAATTGAAAAAACGTTACAGCGCTTTGGATTCATATGTGACGATTTTCCGCTGACCGATTGACGACGAATATTTTTTGTTTAAAATTAATACAGCAAAAAAAAAAAAAAAAATTGCCACGTTGTTTATTAGGAAAAACAATAATAATAGATCGTACGAAAAATAATTTGTTTGCGATTCAATATAAATCCATTGTGTTACGTCTTGTAGAGCCAATATGGTATACAAATAATTAGTTTTGCTAATAACAGTTTTACGATCACGAGCAAATTTCGACTACACTTAAATCCAATACGATTCGTTACCAATGAATGACACAATAGAAAAACGATAGTGATACTATTATTATTGCGTAGTCGAACGCAACAACAATGGAGTGGAAAACGTAAGTACACGTTTTCTATTGATTCGTGGTTAATAATACATGCCGGTAAAATCGTATTCCCGGCCGAATTTTCAGCATTTTTATAGAATTTAATGAACAAAAACCGTGTACTTTTCGCATGACCAGATTCTACATAAATACATAAATATTTATGTATAATAAACTCCGCCAATTTTCAAAGTATAAAATACTACTTAAATACTACAAATTTCTATTTGGTTACTTTTTAAAACGGTCTCGTTTCGTTTTTTTCTATTTACTATTACGCGTACGTTTGTACGGGTAGTAAATTAAAACGATACGAGTACAATGTGACGAACGGGTGTACACGATCGGAAAACATTTGACTTACTCGTTACGATTTCCTAACCTAACCTAACACTGTAGAGGAAGGGGGGGGTTGACGATGATAATATTTTGACGAACGATTAGGGCGCGGAAAGAGAAAGGGCCTCGCGAAAACGCATTGGAAAGTATTCGAAGCGGTTATATTATACATGTATATTATAACGAACTCACCCAATGCGGAGCGATGACGATTGTTGCCGATGGGCTTATGGCTCGAGTCAACGAGGGCGACGGGGGAAGGGAGAACCGGTTACCGTGTTAGAAAACGAAAATAAAGTACATATGTTATACATATATTATCGCGGAAAAAATGCAATTTAATAAATTCCCCATTTATTCTGCGACGCTACACACGCATCGTACGCCATACGTTGTGATAATATTGTGGGCACCGGATTGAATCGCGCACGCTCGACCTACAACGGCATCGAATTAAAGTTATTATCATTTGCATGCGGTGCGGCCAATCCGTTAAATCCATAAAACGATGATCCGAGTGTACTAGAACGGGTCAATATTTACTATCTATGTATTGCCTGCGACCGGTACGGCATTGTCTTGACCGACTAAACTGACGGTCCACCGTTGCCTTACGAATACCATACTCGTGTGATGGCCTTAGCGAAAACAATTGCATTCGTGCTTGTTTTATGTAGTTACTAGACTTTAAATCGATTCTGGGTTTTCATTATCCGTTCCGACCGGATAACGATTCGTAACTTAACGTATCGCATTGTTTTCAACAAAAGCCACTTTGCGCGTTGAAATAATTAATGTTTATGTTTATTAATTTTTTCAAGCTATCTGCAGTGCTTAACGATAAAACGCATGTCAAATCATATCGTGTTCCTAATAGTAATAATGACATTCGTTGTCAGAGCCAAAATATGAAATGTTTTAGTTTGGTTGTTCGAACGGTTTTTTAGAATTCAAATGTCTACTGTACTCGTTTATTCCGTACACACTCCGAACGCGAGACGTTATCAATGGAAGTCAAGCGATTTTATAATGGACGAGGGTAATATTTTAACATCATGTATGATCCTTGAGGATATGATTTTGAATCATAAAACCATTGTATTAAATAAAAGAACATATTGTCAGACCAGTGTGTGTGTGTGTTAGGTGGCGGGAGTCACTTTATAATTCCCCTTCGTGTACTCTGATTTTATTTTCACGCCTAAAAGTGTGATAATGAATCAAAATAACAAATAAAAGAACGCATTTTTGAAACGTTTAATTCGTTTTAATAGCTACGATCACTGTTGCACGGGAAGAGGCGCACAGGTACTCTCGGTGTAAGCGTTACGCGCATATTTATTTTTAAAAAAAATCTGCGTTCGACTGAAGCTGCCGAGGAAAAACGGTCACCGGTCTTATTAGACGATCAAATTATCCATAATTTACAAAAACGTGTTTCAATCGTCATGCACCGACGGCATCGATTTCCGGAAACTAGGTCGACAGTTTCGATGTCGTAACGACGGAATCAAGTCATGTTACAATGAATTACCATAAAGCGCGCCTAGCATTATCTATCTATATTTTACCGCGTTTCGCGTACGCGCGTATTCTTGCACTGGGAAATGATTACGGCGAGAGTTTTAAAAACGAAGCGAATGGTTTTCGGGGCTCAGACGCGTTGCGTTTAATGGCGTTCGCGTCGGACGACCGATCCAAGTACTCGTACGCCCTTTAGACGCTCGCGCACCAGAGCCGGATTTGAGTTCTGGGAGGTCAGGGTGCTGGTTCGCGAGAAAATGTGAACGACTCGGAAGCGAATCAAAAATAGGATTTAATTTTTTTAATTTATTTATTTGTTTATTTTTTTAATTTCTTTCAATGTTCGTCGGGTAAATCCGTCGAGTCGCCATTCAACAGCTGATGGTAATACTTTTTCGACTTATTTATTGTTGTGTGGCCGTTAAAATAATCTAGGACCGGTATCGGAGGTGCCCCTCAAAGCCGAGGCCTCGAGGCCCCAGTTCGTCGCGGCTCCACGGAATCCGGGTACTGGCGCGCGCGCACACACTCGCCACGTGTGTGGCTTCGGGCGAACATACACGACGCGGTATATTTCCATTCAGGTCGCAGCTGGGCCGGGCCGCAGGATCATAAATCGCGCGCATTCTTCCGACGATGATTCACGTGACGTTACACCGGAACGTCGGTGCGGCCTATAACCGACCGGTTCATTCATAAGACGTCTGGAGGATCCGAGCGCGTGTTGTTCACTGCTCATCGCGATAATTGTTATTATCTATTAGCGTTCGTCTTGGCTACCCCGCCGCCGGCCGACGGAGAAGTAAAACCATTTGGGCTACGGCAACAGCGGCTGCTGCGAAGTAAGTTCCAACCGGCAACGAACGGCGAATGAACCGACGCGATGGTCGAGTATGCAATCCGTTTGATAGGAATTTAAAGAAACTAATCACATTTCACGTGATCTCCGAACAGCTTCTGAAGACATTCACCGACCGCGATTTCACGTTATACATGTAGACCGGTGGTTTTCAAACTTATTTAAGCCCGGCACACCGTACTCTTCTCAACATTTCGACGGGGCACGCCTCGGCTACGGGCAACTTCTTCAGACCTTTTTCCTATTATTCCCGATCATTATTTTTTATTTCTTAAACGTCGTCATGAGAACGCTCACGGCACCCGGTTTAAAAACCGTTAATGTGTAGGCGTAGCGTTGCTGTGTACCGTGATTACGTTCAAAATCCTTGATCCACATATGTGTACGATTCGCTAAACGGTCGTCAATTACCTATGTATGTTCTTCTGAGTTTGCAACGATCCGTATAAAGCGGTAAGCTTTGAGCATGTGCGGTTTTTAAAAATCGATGGATCGCGTCTCGTCGCACGGCACGAGATGTAATATCCTTAAAACGTCGTCATTCGAACGCGGCATCGATGCAGCCTCGCGTACAGTATACCGCAATAAACTTATTTAAATTTTTTTCGCCCATCGCGATTGCGATGTAACGACTGCGTCAAAGCGTGTTGATACTTATATAGTTATGTGTATACATATATATACTGGTGATTATATTTATCCGATGTCGTACGTCACATATGACCGATGAAGGTCAGTTATTGCTTTCTGGTTTTCCGTCAAAAAATTAGGAGATTCCGCAGCCGATATCGAACGTGAACAGAACCGGACGTACGTAGACATGTATACCTACGCAGAGCGTTACACAAATGGCGGACCTGCTCTTCGCGTGTGGTCAGTTTCACTCGTCCAGTACTCGTAATTGTTTCGGGTCCGCGTGATCATAATATATTTCATTTTTTCCCCTTCATTTTTTCGCTAACCACCGTCGAATTATGTGGGTTAGTGTGCGATCGCATGCCCGGTCGCGGTTGTTTTCGCTGCTAACCCTTTCAGAGGCACATATGTGCGCGCGCGCGCGCGTGTGTGTGTGTTATACTACACATGTTTGCCAGCCACGTCTGTACACACGCGTACGCGAAATCATTATCCAAGACCGGTTTGCGTGTGTGTATCCTCCGTGTGATTATACACGTCCGTGTAATGTACGATACGTGTATAATGCGCGGTGTACGTCTTGATGGGACCGCGCGCAACAATATAATGTTTTAATAGGCAATATGCTAGGACCGTGTTTTATTATTATTGTACGGATTCCCTGAGCGCGCCGAGCGTTCGGAAATGCGTGCGAAATAGAAAAATGTCGCAGAAACGCAGCGCCCGATGTGTAGTATTGGACTATAGTAGACGCATTGCACACTCCACCTGCCTTTTGTTTAAGACCTCAACGTAACCGATAGAACGCGTAGTTCCATCAATTTCCATCCGAAAGAATATTCATGTCGACCTCGGATTCTAATGCGCACTCCGTCGATTTCAAACCAACTCCGTTTGTAATACTTCCAAGTCCGCTTGACGTTTTACCTATATAAAACGAGCCGTTAAAGTCTCCGCGATCGCACGACAATAATTCGATCCGATCACGACCCTGGTTCGTAGACCATTGGACTTCGGTTGTAGATTTCGTGCGATATAATTTGCCTCGATCAGACCGATTTACGCGCGGCTAAGGGATTGTCTTTGGAGTCGTAACGACCGTAACCTATTTGTCGCGAAACTCGGGCACGCGAAGGAACTAATGTTTTTGCGTGTACCTTATTTATTTATTTTTTATTTTTACTTTATTTGCTTATCTTTTGTACAAAACGGTCACGGTGTAATATACTCACGTCTTATACAAACAGGTTCTTGTTGTTTTATTAAAATCTAATGATATATAATGGTTTTGAGTGAACATTTTTATTGGCCAGCGTTACGCGTATACATTGGGTCAAATATTTGAAGAAAAAAAATATGTTTATTATATGTTTTGTACGTGAAATCGAATGCGAATAAATTTTATTTATTTATTTTTTTTTCACGACTAGAAACAATCATGAGACCTCTGTTTATATTTGTAACCGCAAATTACATTCATCCACTTTTGTAGATGATTTTATTTTGCGAAACGTCTAATGTAAAAAATATAGGTTTTTCGTTATCTACGAATTATAATAATGTTTTTATGATTCAGCGTAACGTTCTTTCACTTATTAAGTCCAATACTATTAAAAGCGTTTTTTATTTTTAAATTTAAAACAAAAATTAACTAGAGTAATGATGAAAAAAACAATCTGATATTACGATCAAAATATATGTCAAGCAGATTTATATTACAGACATGGGCACTACAAATTACCTCCTATCCCAGTACGTAATATGGTCATCAGTCACAATTGAATAATTCAAATGGACCACGAGTTTCAACACCATCAACAGTAATATAAATTGACGGGAAACTAACAGAGTCATTGCCTCCGAGTTACAACAATAATATTGCAATATTATTGTTGCGAAAAAAAAAATAGTGGTAGTTAAACTTACGGTGCTTTGTGTAACGGTGATGATGGATTTATCAAAGGATGACATCTAGATGAATGACGGGTCTACCGTAAATGGTGCATAGGCAGTGCTTAAAAACGCGTGTATGTGCAAACCAGTGTTTTCTCTTACAAAAATATTACGTTTTTTGTTGAGTGTATTTTCAGAACAGGTATATTTTTGGTCATGGTTTTTTTTTTTCGTCCAAGTACTAAATGTACGGCGTGAGTGGTCGTACTAACATTCCCTCGCTTAGGTATTGTCGATATGTCGTGTTCCACATTATAGTTATGAACAAATACCGATAAAACGTGAAGCATATTTCAAGAGAACTTTGTTTGTAGACCGATCAATACATTTTTATGTTGAGTTAAAAAATATATGTACACTAGGAAATATTAGCATATTTTTATGTTTTAACTTCATCCATATTATATTACGAGATTGATATCAGGTGTAACAATTTCTAAAGTTTTATGTCGAAATAGTTCAATAACTATATACATAACTTGTACTGTATTATTACAAATGCTGATTAAATATTAATGCACTTATTGTGTTGTGTGGATTTATTGCAATAATTAATTAGTTGCGGTGACTGTTCACAGTATGACTTCGTTACGAAGTTAAGCCAAACGAGACGTCTGATGGATTAGACACTGTAACTTAACTCAATAAATAAACTTGGCGAATTTGAATGTACAACATAATACAGTGGATTGAAACAAACTTAGAGTTTTAGCATTGGGATTACAACGATGATCGTCACTCTTAAAACAGCCGAACAACTTTATAAAGTGGGATTTGAAACGAGTCAAGATAATGTAGATGTGACATCGAGATCTTACTTCAAAAGCTTCACTGTAGTCATTTACCACATCCCATTTAGGTACACGGGAACCATCGGTTATTAACTGTCGATTTAAGAATAACGTTAGTGACTTAAATCACGTGACTCAATAACAATTAGCTATTAACGTACCGTTTGATGAGACGGAAAACGTATGAGTAAATTAAAAAAAAAAAGAAGATAATTATTAAAATGTCAACAACATTTCTTGAAACGGTTACGTTTAGAATAAAAAATAAAAAGATAGTTCAAACGGTCAGCAAATTATGATTTCGGCGTGAGTTTGTGGTTTCATAATACTACAAAATCGTAAGAGTTCAAGTCGTTGAAATCAAAGTTTTTCTTGAACACTGCAGCAGACCGACGGAGTTTGTAGCAATTCGAACACTTAAGATGACGTTCTCGCTCATAAGCAGGCGCGGATACAAGGACGGCAGGTTATGGGAGCTGATGCCCATCCTCTTAGTCTTTAACTACGTGAAATATTTCAAAGATTATCTTAATTTTAAATTTATTGATTAAAGTAATGAGGAGCAATATTTTAATATATTATTATATTTTGCTTATTAAAATTTAGAAATGATTGATAATCGTGATTATTTATAAAGTTTTGACAGTCCTAATCGAGAAGGATAAAAGCAGAGGGTTGATCGAACTAATTTGCTAATAAAATGTGATATGTTATCATAAAAGGTAATTTTGTTATTTATGTTTTATATTATTATTTTATGATATGCTTGTATGATAAATATTTTATTCACTTAAAAAACTTAAACCTAATGCCTATGATTTTATGAACTCGTAGTAAATTTTTTCGTCCAGTCGCCCCCTCCTTTTTAATTTCTAGATCCGTGTTTGATCATATGCAATGCAAAATATGTATAGACCGTTCGACAAACGAGATAATTATACATACAGAGGGGTGTTCACTCGTTTCCGGACGGCATTACATTATAGTTATGACACGTCACACCTGTTATGCATTTATGTTTGTCGTTGTTCCCGCTCGCGTCGTATATTGTTTTACATGTGCGTATGGATATATATATATATATATATAATTACAAATATTGTTTTTTCCGCTCCTCGACAACAGCCGTTAACCGTGGTCGCAGTTGTAAAGACCTACTTGCAGAACGGATCGTAAAACCGTACGCACGCGACGGTAATCCGAACGACGTCGTCGTGTCAGCGTCTCTCGGAAATCCAACGTTCCGCGTATTTACATTTGGTTTCGGTATTCCAATTTTCTTGGGACCGACAATTTATCACACGTGCAGCGACAATGTTGTCGTGTACATTTCGCCACAGAGAGGCTTTAGCAGCACGCAATTGTGATTTACGTTTCAGTCGAAGGTGCAGTCGCGGATGCTGTGGATTATTATAATAACTATAAATAGCCAGTATACGGACGTTCATGAAGCAGACCCACCTAAAAATTGCAAGTTATTTGCAAGTATTCACAAGTCTATACTTTCACTGTAAATTCAAAAAAAATTAAAAGTTAGGCCAACTTCACGTAGTCCACCTTATTTGACCCGGAACATTAAAATCAATGCCAAACGAAAACTAATGATAAGCAAGTATTATTAAAATTCCCAAGTGAACCGGGAGATCAGTAAGAGTTTTCTAATTTATAAAGTTAGCCCACCCAAGTTGTACTAAAACTTTGAAAATTTTACCAAACGATAGTTTTTGCAAGTATTTACTAAACTCTTCAAACAATTTGCGAATTACTTAGATAGCCGCTAACATTTGAAGTTGTGCATTTGACGTGATGTTTCGACCTAAAACATCGAAATGGGTATCAAACGAAAGCTAATGATTATAACAAAATATTGCGAGTCACTATTCCAAAAACAGAATTACAATTTCTTGCTAATCATTAACTTTCATTTGGCACCGTTTTCAAAGTTCTGGGTCAAAACGGTTAGACTACGTGAAATCAGTCCAACTTTTAATTTTTTTGATTTCACGGTGAAAGTTTGTATTTCTAAAAATCAATTTGCAAATACTCGCGAATAACTTGCAAGATAATGGCTTAGATTTAAAAAAATTACCATGCTTAGGTGGGACAATTTCAAGAACGCAGTATACGCACCCGTGTTGCAGTTTTTCTGACGCATGATAAGTGTCTTCCGAATAACGTTACTCGTCACAACAATATAAAAATATTAATAGTCATAATAATAATAATAATAATAATGATAATTTTAATAATAATATGTATGATTTGTTGCTGTGTAAAAATATTGCGGACGGTGTACCTATCAATACATATATTCTCTACCTACAGTTCAACCGTAAATGACATGCACGATGCACTCGAGTTTTTTTCATAAGAGTTCCCGCGACTCTTCTCTTTGTGAAGAGATTTCGAGAGGGATCACATATTGTACACATCATCAAATACTTTCCGCGGTAAAAGGTGTATACATTTATATTTGTTTTCCTTTTACATTTATTTATTGATACGAATCGTTTCTCATAATCATTTACTTGGCTTACTTTTTTCTTACTTATTCAACCTTAATGATAACAAAAAAAAAAATAAAACAATGCCTGAGAAAAGGCTCCGGATGAGGCGATGAATGAAACATAATGTATCAATATCGTTAATTATTGTGATGTATTCGAGCAAGTATCGATACGCGTTAGTACGTGGACGTCCATCGACGAGAGCTTAAATGTTTGTCCCTCTACTTTTCCGTACTTAATGTTGCATTAATAAATCGCGATGTTAAATTTATTTTCTCAAATAAGCTTCTAAAAACAAAATGCAAGTGTTCAAATATTATTAATTCATACATGGCGTATCATCGATTGTTGAAATTGTTATTTTTATTCGAAATACAAATTCGATATCGTAAATCGTAATTTGTATCCCCTCGGATTTTCTGAGTCAGACGTATTTATCCCTCGTAGGTGATCGCGAATGATATTTGTTTATTTAATTATTAAACAACAATACATATTACATGTTATGAATGCACAATATGCGCGCGGCGTTCGAATCGTGTAGCCGCGTGCTGCGAAATAAATAGTGTTTGGCCGTTCGGTCTCCATTGCGGCGGATACGGGGATCGTACGACTATAATTTGATTTATGACGCGGTTTTTTGGACTTGCGAGTGTTGTGCGGCATGAATCGATATCGAATCGTCTATCTACCTGTATAAGTATAATTTCGGACAGATTTTAATAACTATTCGGTTCTGTGACGCCAACGCGCACCTATAACATAACCATTATTTCTTCTAGCGCACATCTAATTCAAATTACAAAAAAAAAAAAAAAACAATGCATATTATCTTCCAGGTACACTGTACCTATTATAATGTATTCATGCGTGCCTTGGTGTATTATAATACACCGTCGGCTATATTGACCACAAATTAACCCGTCCGGTCACGTGTCACGATTAGATTACACGGTCGATTAAACCGACGGATTACAATATTCTTTGCTATAGATACCTGTATAGGTACACAGACTATGCGGCTGGACGCAAAGTATCGTTATGGTTTGCATGTCGCCCGAAGAACTATGCGTTTACTAAATATTATACAGTTTGCGGAATCGGTAATCAAAATTGGACTTCACACTTTCTGTTATTTTTTTAATCTCACAAATTGAACGAAAACAAAAACTGTTTGGGTTTAATCCATCCGATGCGTTGGAAGACCTTCACGGTTTTGGTTAAAGAACTGCAGAATGTTTGATATTATTATGCCTCGATGTAATCGGTCAGTTTTATTTAAATGCCAATTCATCGGACGTAGACGACAATAAAAATAAATGTGTTAACTATTTTTAAGAAATTTGAAAGTAGTGGGAAATATTTTACGAGCACACTATATCATTATTGAGATTTTTAATTTATTATCGTTATTAATTTTTAATCAGTGTAAAATAAGCTGAAAATTCTCTGACCTTCCAGAATTCGTGAGAAACTATTAAAAAACGGGTACAACAAAAAGCGTCTTCAAATATTTAGGTTAATTATAGTGACGATTAATGCGTGCTCGCTAGGTTAAGTATTTTGTGAAACTCAAACTAAATTTTCCAGGTACTAGGTAAGCCATTGTCATGTTATAATATGCTGCGCATCTTGCATATTATATGCGAACTAAATAAACAAATCATCCAATCATTGCATTATTATTATTATAGTATTGTTTATTAAGTTGGGGTATAATGTTTTCCGATGTGGAGAATGGACAAAAATGACTGACACTGGCTAATCAAAACATTTGACCTAATAAATTTGAAATACCTACATT
>JASXSY010001325.1:0-216682 GCA_034509805.1 Sipha maydis | reverse complement strand
GGGCTGGGCAAACGGTCGGCGTCCAAGCAGTACGGCTTCGGACTGGGCAAACGGGCCGCCTTCAAGCAGTACGAGTTCGGGCTGGGCAAGCGGGCGTCGCCGACGTTCTACAGCTTCGGCCTGGGCAGGCGCGCGTCGCCGCAATACAGTTTCGGTCTCGGAAAAAGAGTGAGCGTACGACACGATACTTAGCCATGGGGACGAATGGGCACCCGGGGTCGCGATGTTCAAGCGCAGTTCTTCGGTGGCATCCCGGGATGGTGGGGAGGAGGATTCCCGTCGCGTTAAGCGTGTGAAATCTTCACATTCGTCCGTCGACTGCCGGTAATGGTCTTGAACGCGGTATACGGGGAATGTGCTAACCAATGGTTTTTCTTTTTTTCTCTTTCCATAAACGTTCGTGCGAAGTGCATTTCGAACAGTGGACCGTTTAAACGTTCGCCAATATTTGGTTAGACTACTTACTACGGTTTACGTTCTTTGAAATCGCCAAACGACCATAGTCCACGTTGGTAATGATATGGACTGGTAAACAAGTATTCGTACCGGTTTTTAATTCACAGTTACGAATGAAAATCTGAAATCAAATGCTTAAATTAAATAATACGAGGTCAAAGTTTATTTGAACCTTTTTAGATTTTAAATATCCGTTTGTTTTCACGTAATACATTATCCAGGAAAGATCATAGTATTTTTCGTTTTATTTTGAACACACACACACACACACACACACACTCACTCACACGTACATGTACATATTTAAATGAAAAAACATTGGAGATGTGTAAGTTCAAGATTTGCAGGTTTTTTTGTAATTCATCGATAATTTATTATCAAGGAATTGTGTATTCTAGTAATTGTATACAAACTACATATACTAATAAGTATATTTAAGTACAACTATTAGCCAAATTTATAAAAAATTGTAGAAAATTCTAATCAAAATATGACTAATCGTTGTCTACTTGTAACATTATGTAAAGGCAGGATAAAATAAAATTATACCTTAGTTTATTCAAAATTATTTTTTAAAGATTTTGTGTTAAGCCAATTATTTTTACGGGAATCAAAAGTAATTGAAAGAGAAAATTTAATCATTTTTTGATTAATATTTCAATTTAATACTTCGCGGTCGTCGTTTAACTGTATCTTAATCATTCGTAGTTATGAAAATAAAATGAAAAAATAATTAATTTAATCATACCCCTTCTGAAATATAATGATAATTAATGTTAATTAGAGTTTCATTTATTAAAGTTAATAACGCTTGAATGAAACCAGGAAGTAAAATATCAAAATACTAATTATATTAATTTATTCGTAATCATGTTTATTTGAATTTATTTACCTCTATGCTGTAAAAATCATAAAAAAGAAAGTCATTTATCGATTTATATGTTAAAAATAAATAAAAAGTATTAAAATCATTGTACAAATTTGTTCTATAATCATCTTAACAAAGATTACTAGTTAAATATTTTAATTAGATATTCTGCTGGTAAGAACCAAATTAATTTCCTCGATTGATCTTTATATAAACATATAATATATTATATTATTTAAATAACCTAACGTAATTCTTAGAAATAAAAATTTCCAAAAGAAAATTCCGTCAAGACCTTTCTAATCAGATATACATAATGAATTTTTAATGAGAACTCGATTCGATTAAGATTTAATTTTTTTCCTCTATATCTACTGTATAGAATATAATAATGATTTGCAAAATTTAACCTACACTCACTAGTAGTAAAACGTTACTTTTTATTCGATAAAAAGATTTATTTAGCCAGTGCTAAAATTTAAAAAATGAACTAACAAACTTTAAGTTACTCTTACTATGGATTGACTTGGAATTATTACAATCGATTGTGTAAACGTTCCGATTTATATTCCAACTGCGGATGTACGACCCCAAATTAAAAATTTCAATATTTAAATACAATAAAAAAACCAAATCCTCGCAAAAATGTTAGTGAACTACCTCTGTGCCTACTACCTCTATAGTTTTTAGTCATTCTTATTCTTTACACTACATCCTCAGCCGATAATGTATTCTCAAAGAATCCATGTTTTTTCTATTAGAAAAAAATATGCTAAAATATTTTTCCCACTCATAATAACTACAAACTTATCTATTATACTTTCATTTATAAATACACCTGTAAAATTATACAGATGCGTTGTACTATTTTTGGACGTATTAATAAATTAGACGTTTCGGTAAGACCTAACATTTTTTCAATGTTAATCTCCTACCAATTAGTGGCGGCTCCCAAGGTTCACATTAGGTAGTGCACAATCAATATATACGATACCAATATAGGCAACTAAAAACTTATTAATTTTGTTATAGGTACATTTAATTTTTTTAA
The DNA here is from genome assembly GCA_034509805.1 of Sipha maydis. NCBI lineage: Eukaryota > Metazoa > Arthropoda > Insecta > Hemiptera > Aphididae > Sipha > Sipha maydis. Next base: position 214,307 of record JASXSY010001325.1, on the reverse strand, counting down.
GCTGTATAAACCTGCGATAAGGTAAAATGATAATAAATTTAAAAAAAAAAACTTATTATGTTTGAAATATAAACATTTTTATTTTCACAATCGACATGATACATGAAACGATAAAATAAGTCTGGTGCTCACATTGATTATGCTTCAAACTATCATATATTACTAAGCGACATGTCTACACAGGTAGATAATTTTTGTACGGCCGCTGTTAGCACAATGAATGTGTGCTCCGATAATTATATAATGGCTAATAGACATATTTTTTCAACACGAAAAGTTGCAAACAATTTTTGTTAATTACAGACTATGTGCATAATAACCAATTATTATTAACTACAGGAATCTAATTTTGTATATAATATTTTTGAGTGGTTCACGTGCTCTTGTGCATCACAGCACGAGCTACCATTTCTACCACTATCAAACTGCACCGTTGTAAAGCAGATATACGTATATAACATTTAACAATAAATTCATTCATTGCAGTTAAATTATACATGAAAACTGAGACTATTATATTATGCAAATAACCATAGATGTATTAATTTCCTAATTATTTTCCTTTAGGTACCCTTTCAAATACTTAAAAGATTAGTTTGGTATATTATTTTTAATTAAAAAAAAAATTGCATCAATATTCGCTTGTCACTCTATTTAGGATAATTTTTAATTTATGATATTATAACAATAATTAACTATTCATCCACGGAATCAGACGTCAACACTTGATGTGCATTCTCAAAGAAGTATTCTACATAATTGTATTTTAAAGAAATACCATACCCGAGCAAACATAACTTGATAATGAATACTTTTTGATAATAATAAAGTACAAAGGAATGTAAAATTTTAATTACTTAAACACAAATTAATTTCTTTTTCTACAAAATTATATCGCAACACAATTGTAAAGGCATACATGGTCACAATTCGCAACAAAAATCGTATTTTTCGGACACTTATCGCTTTTATGATCGCAACTCCTTGTAGGTACAAAATGCAAACGTATAATAAATCGCTGATTTTATACTCCAGTACGCGCGCGCGCAAACACACACAAATATACACATAATAAATAGATATAAAAGGTGTAAAATCTAATTTTACCCGCGAGACAATTTCATTATAGAATAAGATGCATGAGCTTTGTTATATCGATATTTTTGACTTTGATATTAACATATGATAGACCAATGATAAAAATCCGAATTATGTTTTTCGTATGGATATGAAGAAGAACGCATAACGTCGTAACATTATCGCATATTCTGTAGAATGGCTGACTCGGAGCAATGTCATAAACGTAAAAATAGTGATTCGCCGTTGTCTAGTGAATACCACAATGTTCGACGTGAATAGATAATATTATTATTATTGTTATTTTTGTTATATACGTATATACCAATATGGGTTGTATAATGGCACTCTGACCGAGCTCAAAATACACATAACACATAATTGTCTTCGTTAAATGTTTATTTCCCGATGTCATACGTAAACTGAATGATCGATATTTCAAATCGATATAGTATAATGATTTTACGTACGGACGACTATATGAAAGAAAATATGTTTTTTTTCTAAACGTAAGATTCAAATCTTATATACATCATTAAAATTAAAAATAAATATCAATAGATTTTAATAGATTGGTTGTATGATGATACATGTTTTATAAATAATTTTATCATGTTTTTCATGTATAAAAAACCATGTAAAAATATTAAAAATTATCCTATAACCATTCTATTTTGATTAATATAATTAATAGTTTAATCTTATATCTAACCATAATTTTTTTACCTAATGAAAAAAATCAAAATATTTGCGTCCTTTAAATTATTAACTATTTTTGGCATACATATGTCATGATTATTATCACTATTTTTTTTTGCGATAATAGAAACATTCAATTTACATTAAACCTATCTTCTATCACGATGATCGTTACTTTTAAGTATTAAAAAATCGATTCGATTAATATTAAACAAAACCTACATCCAACACTTATATTGTATTGAATACTTTTTATTATTTATTTTTATTTTTATAGAAGTGTGGTCTTTTTATTGGATAAAATAACGATTCATGAACTGTGTCTTAAAACTTAAATATAACTAAAAATATTTTATTACGTTATACAATTGTAAGTCCAACTAAATTGTACTGTATATACTACAATCATATGATATTCAAAATCTACATATTATATTATATCAATTTTCGTTAAGAAACGTTATGACGTTTGCACAATTCAAGTTTATACTACGTTTACGAATAACACGTATTTTAAAAATTAAATTTACTCTATTTTTTTATTCATTTGGTCGGGATTGATTCAACAACCTATTTAATAAAAGTTGACCTATTTAATTTATAATAGGATGTTCAGATTGATGTGAGATGACACGATTTTCCCTAAAAAATTTCTGCAATAATTTGGCATGAATTTAGCATGAATGTATATACAAATATCGCATACATAGTATGATTTATTCATGAATACGTCACTACACGGAACTAATCATGCAGGAAATAATAACTGTTTAAAAAAAGACCGTTGTTTTATATTGTAAAGTACTCTTATTATAATGTGTTTATAATACGCGCCATAAATTTTTACAATAAGATAATTAGGGCATAGCACTCACAATATAAAAGTTTGCACGTTTATTTCACACAATCAAATGGAGATAACATAATAGCTGCTATGATAGTTATGCACGAATGTATTTTACAAAACGACAAGGTTATTATTATAAAATATTGAATATTTTGTCATTTTTTACTTACGAGTGCGTATCCATATTTCTCAAAATCCACATATTTCAAAAGATAAATATATCAAGCCTCGAGACTCCAACATAGGTACTTGTATAATCAACAATTTTTTTTTTTTGATAATATACCGTCTAAATGGTTGCAAAAATTGAGTAATTTTTTCATCAGATCAGTTACCAAAAAATCTAATTACATTTAGGTGTTTCATACAAGGTATATACTTTCGTTTACATAATTTTACACATTTATTGTTATCTACTTCTAAACATATAAAAATTAATTTGAATACTTTAAACTGTTGATTTCAACTTTAAAATAAATAAAAAACTTATTTTGAACACAAAAAAAAGTCAATTGATTCCTAAAGTATGCGTGTTTCTGAACTAAAGTAAATGTACAATTTTTTTTTCAAATGGCAATTTGTCCATAACATAGGATTCTTAAAGAGATAAGTCAAGCTTTAATAATTGAATATTCCGATATTCTATTTAGTTCTCTATTTCATATAAAATAACCAAAATCATAGTTTCTGAATAATATATGATTGAATAAAACTTGTATTTTTATTTTCACTTGTGACATCTTAAAGAAAGTAAATTTTTCTTGAAAAGTTTAAAAATAACAGTTCATTCAAAATACTTTAGACGTATTGCATTCAATAAACAAACAAATTCTAATGAATCACCGAAGAAATAAATTTTTTATAAAATTATGGTAATATGTTAATAACGTAACATTACACCTATATTATTGTAAGCATCCCGTATAAGGTTATCAGTATCCATTTAGTTACAACAGACAATAATAAAATAATTATGATGCTATATTCACACAGTGAACAAATGCTCTGGCAAAAATATTTGATTAAATAAGTATAGATACCTATATACTTTTGTCTAAAAAAATAAATAAATAAATAAATAAATTTAAAAACAATTTTCTTGAAACAAAATATTAGAAAAAGATTTTAACACTATTTTCATCATTCGTGAATGTATTTATAGTTAATTAAATAAAGTATTGATTAATTAATATAATCAATTAGAAAATCCGGCCCATTTTACTTTTAAATGTATTATTAAACTGATAAAGTACTAACACTAAAATAGTTGAAAAATTGAAGGAATAGTTAAAATGAGGATAACAAATATATTAATCATTATACAAAGATAATTTTACGTTACTTGATACATCACTTCAGTTTTATTGATAATAATTATCCTCAATCATTGAGGTGTTGACATAGGAAAGGTACTAAATCAAAAAAAAAAATTTCCTTTGGTCGTTAAAAATGTAATAAATACATGTGCCAATGGCCTGTTAAAAGAATCAACTCAAATGTCTTTATAAATTAGGAATAACGTTGAATACAAGATAGCGCTAATCGCTGAGTCGCTAATCGTGAGTCATAAATAAATATAGAATATTCATGCACATATTATTAATTTTAAGTATATATAAGTAAGAAAATTGTTATAAATAAAAGTTTTTTTCGTATAAAAGATGGTTTAAAATACACTAAAAGCTATTTTTTCCTTCTGTAAAATTTGGTTTTTATGACTGTACCTTTTCCATGTCAACGCCTCAATTATCATAATGAAAATTATTGAGTCTGAATGAAACATTATTTTTTATTAATACCATGTAACGTATCATTAATCCTCCAGTACTCAGTACTTCCATCGTAACCAGTGGCGCACAGCCATGTTTTAAAAACCCTACTACATTTCTCATCAACCCACCCACCCACTCAAAATAGTAAAGTATAAAAGTATAAAGTAAAATGTAAAATGGTATAGCAATTTTTTCCTGTTATAAACTAACATAAGTTATCTTATCTTAATATTATTTATTGTATTACGAATATTATGCCATGTGTGATGTGTCCATATATGATTTAACGATTTAATATTTCATGACTTAGTATCATATTTTCATGAACCCTTAATGTTAAGTTTTGCAGTCGCAAGACATGAGTATATAAATAGGGCGCCACGATTCGAAACAAAGATGATGATGATAATATAAATATGTATAACGTGACAACATTAACGATTTCGAATTTGTATGTACAATTTGATACATAGTAGTATATTGATAATATAAGCGTATTATTATTAGGTTCAAGAGGGTATTTATAATTAGTCGGAAACTCCTAGGTTAGTTAATAATATAAAATAACATTACTTTCCTGGAGTATATTGATGTATGCACAGACATTTTGGACCCGTCAAAACCATAGAAACCGCAACATCTTCTGAGCACGTGTTCCCAGAGCCATCGATATTGTGATTATACTGAATACATTAATCGTTTAGGTGTTTCCGATCTGTAATACATCTATCATTCATGGTATAATTCGACAGTTTTATGCACGCACGCTGCTTTCTCTTTTTCATATTTCATCAGATACAATGAAATCAAAGTAACTGTATTCATATTTTCATAACATGACAGTTATTATGTAATAGGTTATCAGTGAAGAAAGATTGATCAAGCAGAGATAACAATAACGCACGATGTTTGCCGAATATAACATTATTGATTAACATGTATTACGAATCATGGATATGTATATATTTACTGTCGCGATGACTGCAACGTAAAATACGGTTTTCGGAAATTCTCTAGAAAATCATAATTTATAAACGTAACTTTTGGTATAGCGTTTACGATGACCCGAATAAATGTTGACTATATTTTATCTCGCTGATAGGATTATTTCTGAATGCAATCGCAAAACCAGGAAAAAATGTTTAAAACGTATCCCTCGCCAGTACATTGATAATGATTGTCGTTTATGTGTGGTCAACAGGTGTCTCACCCGTCGTACCTGAGCGTAGACGACCGGGAATCGGACTACACATACAACGACTTGTCGGAGGAGAAGAAGAGAACGGCGGACGACATGGGTCAAGGCCAGCGATTCGCATTTGGACTGGGCAAACGGGGCGCGGAGTGGGACGATGACGGCAACACGGCACTCATGTGGCACCCGGCAGTGAGGCGGGCTCGTCTCCAGTACGGCTTCGGTTTAGGCAAACGATCCGATGACTATGACGCGACGAGTAGCGAATACCCGGATCCACAGTTGGACGACGGTGACTTCAATTAAAAAAATAATAATAAATAAATAAAATAAGAACAAAACCGAAAAATAAAATTTAAAAATAAAAACAGAATTTAAAATTCAAAAATTCCCTTCTAAATAATACACACAGACACACACAGACACACACACAGACACAAAGACACACACACACACACACACACACACACACACACACACACACACACACACACACACACACACACACACACACACACACACACACACACACACACACACACACACACACACACACATCATATAGACTATTGGTAAGAGAAAAAAAGGTAACCAAAAAATAGTACAGATGTATTGCAGAAATGAACAATAATATTATTAAATAAACCAATAATGCAATCCGAAGATTATTATTATTTATATATTTTTTTTTTTTTTTTTTTTGACGAACATTAGAAGAGTTTTACAATGATAATAATAATTACGACGACAGCGGCGATAGAGATGATTCCCACGTCGCGTACGCGTGACAATTATCAATACCGTCGAATTTGTTATAATTATTATTATAAATATTATAATTATCATAAACTGTTACTATTATATTACTATATTAGATACGTATTGCGTACAACTTTGTCATTTTCGATTTGTGTTCCAACGTGGATTTCAAAATGTTTAAAAATATAATATTAACAATATCAATTGTATTGTCATACCTCTCTCATTTTTTCTCTATCCTATAAATAATATTATAAACTTGATGTAGTTATAAAAATAATATATTATGTGCACATTAACACTTATTATTCACGTTTTGACGTTTCTAAAAATACATACAACGCGCTCTCGACAGTATCACCGATCCACGCGCTTTCACGTACCTGTTTTGCCTATCTCTAACGCCGTTCCACATTTAACTGTCGACCGTGATTACTTCCATCATTTCTGGCATACATAACATTTTCAATTTTTCTTTATACACGCTAATTTAAAAAAAACAAATGTATTGAAGCCTATGACATCATTTTCAAATAAGGATTAGTCTTTATATCAATTTAAGTTTATCTTAGAAATAATGTATTTTTTCTGTATTTATTATAAACTAATTAAACGATATTTATTTACGCAAGTCACTGTATTTTTGCAACTCCTATGAATGAGATTTTAATACAAGTTTTAAGATTTCATGATACACGAATTTGCATTAGCGGTTAACGTGTTCACGAAAAACAAATCAAAATCCAAATATTAACCTAATATACCACAGATAAAATAACACTGAAATAAAAAATATCGAGCACCAGTGAAATTATAAAATACCGAACAGATCTGTTTTTCATCTATAAAAATGAATGATACATAGATACATATTCCCTCGATTGACACCCATTGGTATACGTGCACATACCTAAAACGCATTTTATATGGTTATTTTATCGCGTAACCCAGTACGTTTGAACTTAATAAAACAACGTGTCACCATCGTATATAATATTATATTCATATCAGTTCGAACATAATATTCATAAATAAAAACGCACATTTATATTATTATTATTATCATACACGTTCACATCCCAAAATTCCGTATATTATGTATTTTTATTATATTTGATTTTATATTTTTCTCTTTACCGAATCATAATAAAGCAACCACCTCTAACGACCGGTTTTTTTCCTTTGACAAAAAAAAAATAAAAACGAAACGTCAAAATCAACCGCCGAAAAAAATATTCAAAGTTTGTACGTGTCAATTTTGTACATGTGAGTTTGTTCCGCGTGTATGTACTATTAACATATATTGTATACATGAATAAACTCGATAAAATAAATTCCAATCGAAACTAATCTCTTGACAATGTGTAAGAAAATTTGCCTACTAGTTTTATTGTTCGAACCTAATATAAAATTAACTCTGTTTTATTCTTACTTTCAAATAAATACAAGGCTTCGTTATATTTATGTATTGTTTTCACATTTCAATAATCCACATGTTATACTATAATTATTAAACTAATTAATTATAAATATTAACCACAGTATATTACGAGTATGATTCATAAGTATTATACATTCTAATTATTGTACTCGATCAATGTTTAGGTATTATAAAACACTTTCATTTTAATAATATAAAAGATAAGGCTATAATATATATATATATATATATATATATATATATATATATATATATATATATATATATTACAAGTATTAAATATATTAAATACAAGTATAGAATCTAAATTATTCATAAGTCAACTACTTAGAAATAACTAAACCACAGTAAAATCTGCTTTATACTTTTTTTAATATTATATTGTTATATATATACATAGATCATTCAATATTCGGTTAAGTACTTCCAATGCCCATTTATGCGCCATTGTGCATTCGTCCCTTATGATAATTTTCGATGCTGATAAAACTTTGACCGTTGTAGAATGTTTTGTAATATTACATGTTGGTTTTTCAATAGTTTGAAGATTTGACGATAATTTTAATGAGCCGTACGACATCCTTCTAACTATGTGACTGCTATTCCAGAAGAATATTATAAAATGTCCCATAAAATCGACTGTAGAAGAAAAATATCTTGATATACTTATACATCACGATTAAAATAATTGTTTTAAGAAACAAAATTAAATATATATATATACAGTAAAAGTTCGATGAGACGGAACTTTGATAAGATGGAAACCCGGTTAACATTGAACATTTCTCTTATGCTGTATCAAATACATAATGAATTCATCTTGATGAGACAGAAACCTAATTAAGCCGGAAATGGACACGTTTCTATAGTAAAATTGACTGAAAACTCCACTAAGACGGAAATATAAAATAAAATGTCAAACTTAGATTTACCGTCAATTTTATTATCGGATCGCGATACATATGCCGTAACTAAAATTCATGACATGTTGCTATGGTTAATGTGTCGTTGTTGACACAAAAGAGTTTCTTCACCATTATGATAGGGTGACCACATTAAGAAAATAAAAAAAGGGGACAGCTGTAACTCACCTCCCCCCACCAAAAAAATAAAAAATACCTCTAATCCATTTACATTCACACATATCACACAAATCTCGATAAATTAATATCCAAATCTTTGTCATATCATAAACAATTATTTTTTTTACTTTACCCTTTTCGAAAATACGACTTCGCGGAAAGGAATTCACGGATTGACTGTCAACAGTGTTTACCGAAAACTATAACCGATTAACGACTATAATATAGTATCTAATAGCTTTAATTATAAATTTATAAATAATATAATGTATAATTTTAGAATTTTTCGTAGAACTACATATTATGCCATACAACATGTCTCATGCTTATCGCAAATTTTATAGTTCGTCGACATTGGGACTTGACGCTCGTTCCACAAAAACTTTTATCTGTTGTTTCTAACTTTGGTTTCACATTTTAAATATACGAGTAAAACTATTTTGTATTTTTTCCATATATAGATATTTTATTTACAAGTATTAATATATTATATAATAAATAATATGAAAATTACGGGATTAAAATGGGACTATCTTCAAAGAACGAGATAAAAAGCGTCCCTTTCGAAGTTTGTCGGGACAACGGGACGTGATGATCAAAAAAAGTACAATTCTGTTTTAAACAGGATGTCTGGTCAACCTATATTATGAACAACTTGAGACGCAGCAAACCTATGATTCGGTTAAATCCATGGTTGAGGATCAAGATGAAAACGACGAAAAGATTAACATTGATAAAAACTATGAAAAACCAGAAAATCTGATAAATAACTACAAAAGTACAAATAAAGTTAAATAAAGATAAATAACTACAAAGTAATTGATAGCCTACTACCCCACCTACACCCCCGCTGCATAATCAAAAATGTATGAATGGATTTTATAGAAACATTTAGGTGGGGGAGTTGGCTATTAATTACTTTGATAAAAACATGCCCTATAACCTTCGGAGGCACGTGAGTAAGCACTGTGCAAAATTTCAGGACGATCGGCGCAGTAGTTCTGGAGTTATTAACGCACAATTTACATAGATTTTAAATTAATTATTTTGAATCGCAAAATGTGTTGGTTATCGACCTCCTCCAAAACGACTTGACCGATTTTCATGAAATTTTCTGTGTATATTTGGTAGGTCTGAGAATAAGTTTAAGGATAATTTAAAAAAAGGATTGACCACCCCCGGGAGGTGCTCAAACAGGAATTTTGAGATTTAGATACAACATTTTTGTTTATAAATGGTTGATATGGGGGTTATAAGATTTGAGAATAATATTTTTTTATTAGTGGTTGCCATTGGTAATATATAAAATTAATATAATGAATTACCCAACGTTGCAATGTAACCAAAAAAAAACAAAAAAAAAAAACATAAATGATTGTATTAATCCACCGTATTATATCAAACTTGGTATAACTTTGATACTTTAAAAGAGTTAAATCATACACTTACGTACAAACACCACTAGGTCCGCGATTTACCACAGGTAGAATGCCTACCTGATAATATACTGCTGCGAATCAGAATTTTTATTCCGGGCAACAGAAAACTTAAGATAAATCTAAGAACATCATCCACCGAATATTAAATAACGAGTTGAACAAAGTTTGAGTCATATAGAGTTGGTATATTTAACGAGCAACAAAGTGCACGGGATCAGCTAGTATTATATATACTGGATAAACATTAATGATTTTAAAAAACATTTTTAAGACAACATTTAAAAGCATTGAATAATTACAATTAATATGCATAATAAGAAAATATAACAATATAGTACAAATTTAAGAAAAAAAATTAAACCCAAAAATAACTAAGGATGGAGACCATCCAACGATTTAATCATGTATAGTAATAATTTATTTTTTATTACAAATAATTTGATGAATTTAAATTTATAGATATTCAGAAATTAATAAATATTATTGAGTTATAATTTATTTATTTCGTTATTTTTTTATTTTTATTTTTTTTTTATAAAAGGTCACGGCTCCATGATCAATTTAGTCGACATAATTGGATATTTGGAATTTACAGATATTTGGGAGGGTTTAAGACGAAAGACGAAAATGAAGATACTCGGGTGTGACTGTTCTCTATTGTGAAAGTTTTTGTAATTTTTCTTTTTATTAGTTGGTTATTATTATCTATTTTTGTATCTTTATGAAGAAAGTTATTTGATACGCATCGGGGAAGATATGTGATTATGCAAAGCGATGTGTTTTATAAAGCTTGAATGGTGTGAGTTTTAGAAAGTTACCCCAAAATAGTACGCCATATGCCTACATGAATCTCAGAACAAATTTTTACATTACAATTTTAGTTCGGATAGATATCTGATTTTAGTATGGGACATAATTATTAGATTTAAAACATAAATATTTTTAACAAATCATTATACTTATATTATTCAATACACCAAATAAATACTAGTTTAATTTTTACACGCATACTTCATAAGAAATTTAACTAATTCAACTTTATTTGTAACGAGTACACTCTGTGCCACGTCTAGGAAATTTGGCGCCCGGATTTAATAAAAATACCCTTAGGATAAGTACGGAATTGGTTCATGACTTTGTATATTTTTCATAAACTTAAGAGCACCCTTATACCTTTATCATCTACGGTACATGCCCATTTAGTCCTTCTCCTAGAATAGGCACTGAGTTTACTCTTAAAACAATAGTTATATGATTTTATTATTACGATAAAACTATTTTTTCATTGTACTTCATAAACAATCAGTATTTATTTGAGTATCAATCCACTAGAGATAATAGTCTAGTAATATATATATTTATATTTGAGTCGAGATTGGATCTCTAGACAATTGAAATATAGGTACTTTTGAACGGATATTATTTATCATTCCAATGATGCGTAACGGATAAATATAATAAGGATTTTCAAATAAATACAACCACGGTAAAATTTTCTAGAAGGTCAGTGGATAGATTAATGAAAACGTAGAATTTGATTACAAGGTTAATTTTTAACGGTAAATATAATATTAATGCTATCTGTGGTGTAATTTGATTATCATTTCTTGGGTTGCAAAACTTTATAATTCCATTATAAAATAACAAAATATTTAATTAAAATTAAAAATTGTTTAATGGTTAACACTTGTAATTTAATTGAAGTATATATATATATATACATATAAATATTATATATGTATATACCAGAAGACAAGGAAACGTGGTGGTGAGATGAGGAGATTCAGAGAGTAGTAGCGAGTAAAAAAAAGCAATTTAAGGTATGGCAGAAAAGCAGGAAGAGGGAAGATTGGATAGAGTATAAAAATGTATGTAAAAAAGTGAAAAGTGCGGTAAGCAAAGCGAAGATTAATAGGTGTGATGAGTTATATGAGCGGCTAGGAACACAGGAAGGAGAAACAGAAATTTATAGACTGGCGAAGGTGAGAGAAAAGAGATCCAAGGATTTCCAAGATGTCTGGTGTATAAAAAATGAGGATAAGAGAGTTTTAACAAAACATGAGGATGTGAAAAAAAGATGGAAAGAATATTTTGAGAAATTACTGAACGAGGAGTATCCAAAAGAAGCTTTAGAGAGTATGTCATGGAATGAAGGATTGATTGGTCTAGTGGGTGAGGAGGAAGTGTGAGCGGTGAAGGCGATGAAAAAGAAAAAAGCGGTAGGACCAGATGGAGTACCTGTAGAGGTGTGGAAAATGTTAGGAGATGTAAACATTGGGTGGTTGAAAAATCTATTTAGTAAGGTACTGATAGAGGGAAAAATGCCAGAAGATTGGAAAAAGAGTTTTATTGTACCAATATTTTAAGGAAAAAGAGACATAGAAGAATGTGGGAACTATAGAGGAATAGAGCTCATGAGTCATAGTATGAAAATCTGAGAAAAGATTATAGAGAAGAGGATAAGAAGTGAGACGTCGATATCAAAAAACCAGTTTGGTTTTATTCCAGGAAAATCGACAATGGAGCCATTATTTTGTGTTAGGCAATTAGTAGAGAACTACAGAGAAAAGAATAAAATACTATGCATGGTGTTTATAGATTTAGAAAAGGCGTATGACAGGGTGCCAAGGGAAGTTTTAAGATGGGCATTAATGAGGAAAAATGTCCCAAAAATGTATGTTAATTTGATCCAGGATATGTATGAAGGGTCGAGTACTAGTGTCAAGAGTCGGTGTGGAGTATCAGAAGGTTTCAGTATAGGAGTAGGTGTGCACCAGGGGTCAACTCTAAGCCCCTACCTGTTCTCAGTAGTAATGGATGAGGTTTCAATGGAGATACAGGGCGAGATACCATGGTGTATGATGTTTGCGGATGATATAGTTCTGGTAGGAGAAAACCTGGAAGTTGTCAATAATAGGGTAAATGAGTGGAGGTTAGCCCTCGAAGAAAAGGGATTGAGAATTAGTAGAAATAAAACTGAGTATATTGAGTATGATTTTGGACAAAGAGACCAAGAAGTTGAAGGAATGAGGAGACAACTGACAATAGATGGTGATGTGATAGGTGAAGTTGAGAGCTTTAAATATTTAGGATCTTTTGTTCAAAAGGACGGGGGCTTTGACATTGATGTAAAACATAGGATTAAGTGTGGGTGGATGAAATGGAGAGAAGCATCGGACGTGTTATGCGATAAGAGAATTCCAATTAGGCTGAAAGGTAAATTTTATAAAAGTGTAGTGAGACCAACTATGCTGTATGGTTCAGAGTGTGGGGCGGTTAACAGGAAAATAGAACAAAGTATGAGTGTCGCGGAAATGAAAATGCTTAGATGGTTGAGTGGAGTGACAAGAGAAGATAGAATAAGGAATGAATACGTGAGAGGCAGTGTTGGTGTAGCGCCAATTGTGGACAAGATGAGAGAAAATAGGCTGAGATGGTTTGGGCATGTGATGAGGCGAGAGGAAACGAATGCAGTAAGAGTGATTATGAAGATGGACGTTGAAGGGAAAAGAGGAAGAGGAAGACCAAAAAAGAGATGGTTGGAGACTTTGGAGAATGACATGAGGGCTGTCGGTGTGTGCAGAGGAGATGTGATAGACCGAGTAAAGTGGAGGTGTAGGACAAGGGTGGCCGACCCCATATAGTTGGGAGGAAGGCGAAGTAGAAGAAGAAGAAGAAGAAGATATATACATATAAATGCTGAGCCTGGAGTTTTATTATTAGTACCTAGTAGTTCTTTAAATGTATAATAATACTTCAAGCTAAGCATTAATTTATTAATTTATTTATTTTTGTGTATAAACTATTTTATTATCTATTTATATATGCAATTTAAATTGTTGGTGATTCAATGATTCTATACACTATAAAAATTATCAAAATTGTTTTTTTTTTTTTGATTCGATAAAATTAAGTTCACCTGATATTTACTCGCCCTTTACAAAAAACCGAAATCTTAACACTATATATATTTGTTCACTGACACTTAACATTTTTCATGGTTCATCGGTTATCATTTTCAGTAGTGCCCATTTATACCGTTTGTTTTGCAAACATTATTTTAAACTCTACACAATTATTTATAAAGATATTATTTCGACGATATCATAGCATTGCTTTTGATTTGCCAAATTTATGGCGATTATTCAAAACGATGACGACAAGACTCGTTTTTAATATAACAGTATCCCCATGGCTACTGTGCATAATATATTTGTAACGAGAAGTATATATTTTTAACCAAAACATTCGCTCGTCAATCAACCGACCTCAATCGATAGTGACCAAATCGTAATACATTTATCGTAACGTCCACTAACTATAATAACAATAGTTATAATATTAATAACCGTCGCCGCTGCGTCGCATTTATATCATATATCTATAGAACTCAAAGACCGGGTCTATATTTTTTTATTAAAATCAACATGGAAGTATCGATTCACTAACTTATTGTAAACGATGCACGTTTTTATTCGTGTCAATCAGACTCAGGAAACTCGACCATGAATCATCGTGTGTTCACGGTGTTATATAAATTTGCTTACACATGTGTACAGGACACATGTTTGATGATGACAAATTACTGTCATTGACAACAAATGCACTTTTTCAACTTATTGTTATGTTTCCCCGAAAAAATAATAAAACATTTAGTTCCATTTTTCAAAATATATGAGTTTTAATTATTATATTTTTCTAGTTTAAAAGTAAAAAAAAAAAACCGGATGGGCCTCGTTCTGCTGTACAGTTGGGGTTGGATTGCACCTCATTTATAGGATAAGTCATTATTACAATGGATTTGTTAAATTTGAATGCAATGATAGATATCATTGTATACGAATAACGATTCTGAACGGAGTTAATATGTTTGTCAGGAATATAATACAATGTTATTTATAAATATTGTATAAGTATATTTTGTTTTGAAACGATAAATATATTTTTTAAACATCTATCAAATTTAATTGGCAGACCGAAAACTCTTGAAAATTTAATACAAGGTTAATAATAAGTTAAATTTATCGTAACTAAAAAATATCGGTGATCGCTTTACTCAAATTTTTTTTATAAGCCCTTAAAGCTCAAATTTGTATAAAATGTGTGAAAATCACGATAATTTGCAAGTTATTTTGTAGATAAAAATTCATAAAATTTTTTCTGTTCATACTTAAGGTTCAAAATTTTAACACTATGTTGTCCATAAGCTAATTTTCAAAAATATTTAAAACAAATTCTACCAAACTTAAGAGAAAAAAATGTATGACTGTTTGAAATTTAAATATGTACGAAATTTCATAAAATAGCGATTTATTCTCAAACGATTTAAAATATTTGTTATTATTCAAAAAGTATAAGTCACAGATTTTTGAAATTTCTACCAGCTGTTGAGATTGGCATTTCCTTTATGTCATATTTTTTTCAAAATATAATATTGATTTTTAAGCCACTTATAGGCATTTAAAATATTCGATTTTTTTACATTTTATTTTTATAATCGGTGATAAAAAAAATTTGGCTCGTACAAAATACTTGAAAATTTAATAGAAGATTCCACAGAAGTAGTTCTTAAAGTCATTCAAAAATTATTAAAATCCATAGACAAAATTTTTTTTTATAAAAATGCGTTTGAACAGCGAATATTGACATAAAATTACATGTAAAATATAATATAATGTATAATATTCTAGACTGACAAACTATGTCGCTGTATGCAATTGCCAACCCATTCTAATTGAAAAATATATTTATCGTTTCAAAATAAAATATACTTTTTACAATATTTATAAATAACAATGTATTATATCCTAAACAAACATATCATCTCCGTTCAGAATCGTTTTTCGTATACAATGATACCTATCATTGAATTCAAATTTAACAAATCCATTATAATGACCTATCCTATAAACGAGGTGCACTCCACCCCCAACTGTACAGCAGAACGAGGCCCATCTGGTTCTTTTTTTTAATTTTTTTTAATTTAATTTTTTATTTTTGTGTCTGACGACACCTTTTTTGGCAGTAAAAATGCTTCGATTTGCTTAAACAGCAACTTTTCTGAAAGGAAAGTGAATGTTAATGTTACTTTGGCTAGTCAAAAATCCAACTTTTCAATAATTTTTAAAAAAATCGACAAAAACGATAAAAAAATTACGAAAAAACGGGAAATTTTACGCAAAATCACGTTTTTACATTTTTAAGTCGCAGATTTTTTAAATTTCTACCAGCTGTTAAGATTGGTATTTCCTTAATGTCATATTTTTTTCAAAATATTATAATGATTCTTAAGCCACTTATAGGCATTTAAAATATTCGATTTTTTTACATTTTATTTTTATAATCGGTGATAATCTCGTACAAAATACTTAAAAATTCAATAGAAGATTCCACAGAAGTAGTTCTTAATGTCATTTAAAAATTATTAAAATCCATAGGCACAATTTTTTTTTATAAGCGTTTGAACAGCGAATATTGACATAAAATTACATGTAAAATATAATATAATGTATAATATTCTAGACTGACAAAGATATCGATTTTTTTTAAAATACTCTAAATCAAAAACGAAAAACCGCAACAACTTGAAATTTTCACCATGTCTTTATATTGACGTTTTCTATACATGGTTAAGTTTTCAAAGTATTTTGACATATTTTGCCTTATTTATAGACAATTTAAATTTTCGATTTTTCTCAATTTTTCGTTTCAAAATAAAATATACTTGTTACAATATTTATAAATAACATTGTATTATATTCTAGACAAACATATCATCTCCGTTCAGAATCGTTTTTCGTATACAATGATACTTATCATTGAATTCAAATTTAACAAATCCATTATAATGACCTATCTTATGAAGAGTCGCACTTCACCCCCAAGTGTACAGCAGAGTGAGGCCCTTCCGGTTCTTTTTTTTTTTTTTTGTCATACTTTTATCGCTATTTAAATAAAACTGTTTAAACATAGTTACAACTTAGCTATTTTGTTATTGGTTTTCCTTCCATTTTTTGTAGGAATGATAATTTTCGTAATTATTCATAATATAGACAATTATTAATATTATTTTAAAACATTTTATTTCTTTGAATACTTTAATTAATATATATTTATATATCCTAATATCGGAGTTATCTTAAACAATTTACTCTCAAAATGCTATATTGTATAGATTACTTACCCCATAAAAGAAGCCACATCTCATAAAAGCAACTCTTGTGACAATTTCTAAAAGCTTTCCCATTTGAGAAGATACAAAAGTGTTTTTTCTTTATATATAAGACATTTTCGCCATTTATATCATTATGAAAATTGAATAAATTAATTCAAAAAAGGAAAAATAAATAACAATATTTAATCAAAAAATACTATTGAACGAAGGAAACTTTTTCTTAAAACGTATTGGACGAATATTATTATCATAAAAATAACTTTCGTTACAATAGCACTAAGGTAACCAAAATGTATTTATTATAAATTACATTTATATTATAATATTTTTATGAATAAAAACAAGCTAATTTTAGATTAAAAAATATTATAATTTTACCTATTATATATAATAATAATGTCTGTTTTTCATTTTCTATATAATTTTAATTTAATAATTTATTTTAATAATTAATTTCTATATAATAAGAAATAATTTTTGATAAAAACCATTATGAATTTTCAGAATAATTTCTTTATTTTTAACGGGGTAGAAATAATATGTTACTACCAAAATCGTATTTAATCTAATTGAAAGTAAAAAAAAAAAAAATATAGAGGTTAATTATGTTTATGTATATATATATAAGGCTTGTCACATAATTCAACATAAGTGTACGTGTTAAGGATAAATCAACAAAATAATCTATTTTATACCCTATATCATAAAAATATCTAATAACGTAAGTGTAGAGCATTTTGGAAATATTATTAATAACAATATATCAAAAAAACACTACTATGTTTCTGTATTTTTACCTATAAATAATCCAAATACCCGATATCATGAATAATGTATTTCTTCGATGAGTTTTGTCTTTTATTTTTTCGCTGAGTTTGTCAAAACGTAATGTGAAATAATATTTAAAAAATAAAACGCAATCATTTACAGCATATATACGCACTTGTAATCAGTGGTGTAGTGGAGCGTATCCATGGATATATGTGGTATTTGAAAATTTCTCCGCTTTTTGTTGGTGCTTAAATCTGTAAAGTAATGTAGTGATATACAATAAGCAAGTACGATTACGTTTTATCAAATAAATCTACAAACGCCTATAATTTATACATACATTCCATTAATATGCAAATTGATTCAATAATGAATTTGATATTAAAGTATTTTAGAGAGGATTAATCTTAAGATATGGCACGCCTTACATCATATTTTACTGATTTACTTGATTATATTGTTTACAAGGCTGGGCAAGTTAATGATTTTTTTTAACTCAGTTAACTTAAGTTAATTTTTTTTTGTTTAATTAAATTCAAAGTTAAGTTAGTAAACTTTTTATTACATCAATTACTTAACTTAACTTAACTTCAATTATTAAGTTAAATTAAAAAAAATGTATATAAGATATTAAGTGAAGTGAAGTTTATAAGTGAAAATCACTCGAGTATAGTAATACAGCCAATACTTATGATAATACATGCATAATAATATATTATTATGTATAGAAATTAAAACCTATTGTAGGAATGTATCGCTTGTATAATTTTATAACTATATTTCACTGTTTAACATTTTCAATTCGAAAATAAATAACACAAATGTTTAAAAATTAGGTATAGAAAAATTTACTTCTCGTATATTTTTAATTATTAACTTCTAAAATTTAGAAGTTAATAATTAAAAATATAGAATATTTATATCTAATATTATTTAAGAATAATATTTAGAATCTAAATATTACATTTATATACAGAGTGTAACAGATCTATTTGACTAATGCAATAACTTTTTTCAATTCAAAATTTTTAATTTGCTCTGCACTACAATTTTTTTAACTTATATTTTATTTTATTTTTTTACAACTTAAAATATATAATTTACATTTTAGATTCTGAACGGAGTGAAGAATGTATTGATTTTACAATGATGTGTGTTTTTTTTTTTTTTTTTTGTGTCTGTCAACACGATTTGGGGCAGTAAAAATGCTTCAATTGCCTTATATAGCAACTTTTCTGAAAGGAAAGTGAATCTATTTGGTACTTTGGTAAAGTAAAAAATTTTCAATATTTTTTAAATGCGACGGGAAAAACCCTAAAAAATTTTGGGAAAAAAGGGAGTTTTTACGCAAAACCAGTTTTCGACATAATCAAATTTTTTATTTTGCTATAACTCAAAAACTAATCGATGTAAATACTTGAAAATTTCACCAAATATTAAGATTAGCGTTCTCTATACACCATTAAATTTTCAAAGTATTTCAACTTTCATTGAGCTATTTATAGACAATTTAAATTTTCAATTTTTTTAAGTATTTTTTTTTAAAATAACGATAAAATTTTTTTGGCTGCCCAGAAAATCTTGAAAATTTAATACAAGGTATATTTTTCAATTAGAATGGGTTGGCAATTGCATACAGCGACATAGTTTGTCAGTCTAGAATATTATACATTATATTATATTTTACATGCAATTTTATGTCAATATTCGCTGTTCAAACGCTTATAAAAAAAAATTGTGCTTATGGATTTTAATAATTTTTAAATGACAATAAGAACTACATCTGAGTAATCTTCTATTAAATTTTCAAGTATTTTGTAGGAGCCAAATTTTTTTTATCAAAGATTATAAAAATAAAATGTAAAAAAATCGAATATTTTAAATGCCTATAAGTGGCTTAAAAATCAATATAATATTTTGAAAAAAATATGACATAAAGGAAATACCAATCTTAACAGCTGGTAGAAATTTCAAGAATCTGCGACTTATACTTTTTGAATTATAACAAATATTTAAAATCGTTTGAGAATAAATTGCTATTTTATGCAATTTCGTAAATATTTAAATTTCAAACAGTCATAAAATTTTTTCCTCTAAGTCCGGTAGAAATTTTTTTAAAGATTTTTTTAGAGTAGCTTATAGATATCCTAGTGTTAAAATTTTGAACCTTAAGTATGAACAGAAAAAATTTTATGAATTTTTATCTACAAAATAACTTGAAAATTTTCGCAATTTTTACAGATTTCGTATAAATTGGAACTTTGAGCACTTATAAAAAAAAATGTGACTTACGATTTTAGATTTTTTTCTATCAGTTAAGGAACAACTTATAAGAAACCTTGTATTAAATTTTAAAGATTTTCTGGCTGGCCAAAAAAATTTTATCGTTATTTTAAAAAAAAAAAATTAAAAAAATTTCAATTGTCTATAAATAGCTCAATAAAAGTCAAAAAACTTTGAAAATTTAACGGTGTATAGAGAACGCCAATCTTAACATTTGATGAAAATTTCAAGTATTTACATTAATTAGTATTTGAGTTATAGCAAAATAAAAAATTTGATTTTGTCGGAAACTGGTTTTGCGTAAAAACTCCCGTTTTTCCATTATTTTTTTAGAGTTTTTCCCGTCGCATTTAAAAAATATTGAAAATTTTTTACTTTTGACTCCACAAAGTACTAACTAGATTCACTTTCCTTTCAGAAAAGTTGCTACATAAGCAAATCGAAGCATTTTTACTGCCAAAAAAGGTGTCGTCAGACACAAAAAAAAAAAAAAAAAAAAAAAAAACACACATCATTGTAAAATCAATACATTCTTCACTCCGTTCAGAATCTAAAATGTAAATTATATATTTTTAGTTGTAAAAAAATAAAATAAAATATAAGTTAAAAAAATTGTAGTGCAGAGCAAATTAAAAATTTTGAATTGAAAAAAGTTATTGCATTAGTCAAATAGATCTGTTACACTCTGTATATAAATGTAATATTTAGAACAAAGGTTCCCAATCTTCATCACTCCGTTCAGAATCTAAAAAAAAAACACACATCATTGTAAAACCAATAGTTTCCATCACTCCATTCAGAATCTAAAAATTGTAGCACAGAGCTCTATAAATCATAAAAAAAAAAAAATGTCATATTTTGAATAGAAAAAAGGTTATTGCATTAGTCAAATAGATCTGTTACACCCTGTATATATATATATGTATGTATATAAAAATAAAAATATGATTTGTATTTTATAGCAAGGTTATTCAAAATATTTATTGAATTTTAATAATAGTGTCATCTCAAAATTGTGATCGGCCATTGATCCTCTTCTCTTGTTTAATAACTGTCCTCCAGCACTGAAAAGCCGCTCAACATGAGTAAATGAAGGGACGGCAGTATTATACTTTATGTATAATTCTTTAAGGGGATTTGGTAACTCTGAAGGAGATTTAATATTTTTATTTGATAAATAATTGTCAACAAGAAGTTTATAATCAGTATATGAAATTGTTGAATTATTTTCCTCGACAAACCGTGAATATACTAAAATATTTTATGGATAACACGAAAATTCAAAATTAACTTAATAGGGTATTTAAAAAAAAATACAAGTTGATTTTAAGTCAACGTATATCCTAATGAGTTAAGTTAATCAAAACAGCGAACTTGT
This sequence comes from Sipha maydis, assembly GCA_034509805.1. NCBI lineage: Eukaryota > Metazoa > Arthropoda > Insecta > Hemiptera > Aphididae > Sipha > Sipha maydis. Next base: position 192,390 of record JASXSY010001325.1, on the reverse strand, counting down.
AAGTAAAGTTAATAAGTTAAAATTAACCTAACTTTTAACTTATTAACTCGTTAATGCCCAGCCTTGATTGTTTGCAATTAATGTTTGTTTATTAAATATTACTAAAAACCAGTTTTTATTAGTAGGTAAGTATAATATAATAAATCAAAGCTTAATATTAAATTTACCACCGAATTTTTTTCTTTTAGGCTCCATTGTTATTTTTTCAAATAATTTGTCACGAAACATTTGACAACTGTGATCACTAAGGATTAAATAATTCTAGTACATGAACAGACCCGTTCAATCTGAGCGTATAATACAAGTTTGATGATTTAATAACAGTTTGATAGGGTCAATGTTTTCTGTGTTCTATTTAGGTTTTTTTTACACCGTATGTGACAGATATAAGCTGATGTAAAAGTTGTACATTAATCAATATTTAGAAATAGAAGTCCTTGTTTAAGTTGTAAAAGTTATCAATCAAAATTGCTCTTTAAAATAAAAAAAATAAATAAATAAATGTGTGTATTATTGTTAACTAAAATAAGTATAAATATAATTGGAATAATTATAATTATAATTAAAAACCTAAAAAAAGCTTAAACTTTTAAATTACCATGAAAAACAAAGTGGAAAGATATCTTTATATCCCCAGGCTATTAGATCTAAGAAAGAACAAAAGTTTAATTACTAACAAAACAAAACATAAATATAATTCAAATTAATATGCTTATAATTCAGTATTTTCCAACGAAGGAAAATTCCTTGTGCAGAGGGATAATATAGTAATGATAAAATATAATTTTTCTTGACTTTTTAAAATATTGATAACCTTTTAACGCATATTTTAGAAGTATAAAAACCAATAATCAGACAGATGTATCCGATTTGGTTAAAAATACCTCAATACTTCTCAAATTTTCGATTTGCTCCTCCTATTAAACCCTCCTATTGGATTCACCAGTACCTAGTGTAATAAAAAAACATTGATATCATAGTCAATTCTTTACATTAATGAGTGATAATAATAATCGGAATCCTTATCCGGATATAAATTAATAGGTGAAATTCATTTCCAGCGTGACCGGCAATAGGAGTTTGTCTATAGTATATCGTGATAGTATAGTGATACGATACAAACGTAGTTCAACGTGGTTGTTTCACAACTAAGTACTAACGCATTCACTGGCGCAGCCATTGTTATAAGAATGCAATATACTATATTGTACAAAACCTATACGTACTGTTGTTATACAATTATTATTATTATTATTATTATTTTATATTGTACATATATATATATGTATATACGTATAAAATATAAACGCAACGATCATGTATGTAGGCATTACTGCAAATGAAATACGTTACGTTCGGCTATACGTGAAAATACATTTAATGAAGATAAATCGGGTAAAAGTGGGAAAAAAAGGACATGTCATAAACAATTATTAACGACGTCCTGCCGAAATATATATAACCATTGCACTAGTATACTGTGTAAAGTTAAAAGAATCCGGAAATATTATTGTCCAGATGCAATTAACTTTAATTGATTTTCAATTGGATTCAACTTTAATATATATATATATATATATATATATATATATATATATGAATATAATGTAAATAGAACGGAAAAGGGCGAAAGACTTAGAAACGAATAAAAAATATATATTAATTTTAATTTAAAATTATTTTAATCATTATATATTATATTTATTAAAAAATAAATTATAATTGTATTAAACATAGTAAATTAGAGCAATCTTCCAACGCTTCATGTTTTAGGTCATCGAGAAGATTTGCAAGAAATATATATATATAGTATTAATTCTACATTATGAAACATTACTATTTTATTCTATTTTTATTGACTTGCATTAATATAGTTCATCATTTAATCCATTATAATCTATGATATGCTAAAACATACATACTTAAAACACAATGATTATTATGATAAATATATCCTATATGATACATACTTGCAATTTGTTCATTCAATTATGCTGATGAATATACTCAGTTCAATCAAAATACACCATCAACTCTGATTAATCTGACCAATACTAATGATTGTATAGAAAAACCAATTATTAAATTATTAATTACCAATAATTAATTTACCAATTGTTATTAAATATTTTTACTTTACCAATAAAAATTATACCATATTTATGATACATATCTAAATTGGTACATAATGACGATTATTAATTAATTTAGTATATACGAGTATCTCTTTACTTTCAAATATATTTTGTAATTCTACTAAAATTGAAACAGTTGAAAGATATATGAAAACTCTTACTTTATTAGGGTACACGCGTACGAAATAAAATGTTTAAACGAATACCAGCTGGAACGACGATAGTCCGTTTAGATAGAACCATAAGATTGCTGATCGATTTTAACGCTTAATACAGGGATGGCTTAAGCCTTTGCAATATTTTCGGAATTCTATTAAAAACTACTTACGTCTATAGATACAACAAGTTCTTCTTAAACAACATAAAAACGGTTGTCAGGAATGTCATCAAATTATTATTATTACTGTAAAATTAATGTTAGTTAAAAATAGAAAACATAATACGGCCAAAAATGCAATGTTTTCCATGCATTGTCAATTCTCACTGTACAATATACTGAAAATTGTTATGAAATTATTAAAAAAATTAATTTTTTATTAATTTTGAACACGTTGTAGGGTATTACCCCTAATTAAGTTTCCTGCCATGGTTAAATATAGAAATATGTTTGTATATAGGCGACTGGATTTCATTGCACGCCACGGGAATATTATTGTACGTCGTGATAGTAGAAACAATAAACGTTTTTCAAGCAGAGCATTTCATCCCATAAATAACCAAATATCGTTTGTATTTCAGTATCCGTTTTTCAAAGCGTCGATCAATCATATACAACGCATAAAATAGTAATTTAAGTTCCTGGATGGATAATGCCACATAGATATAACTTATACATCCTTCTCGCTCTCTCTCTTCCCGAAATAGTTTCTTAATAAACGTCATAAACAAATTTGAAATCACCAATATTCGCGTGACATAAGACTCCAGATTTCACAGTTGCAATGTCGCAAAATGTTTAAACTTGACGTTTTTATCAGTGCTATAAATAACTACTCGAGGTCCGTGTGCTAATCAAAATCTTGAGGCTCGTTATCATAATACATTTTTGAACATTTGAACTTTTGAGACCTCATTATATAGTATGAGGTCCGAGGCTTGTGTGCAATGCACATTCTACAAACCCGGTTTTTGCGGCACTGGTTTTTATCCTTTAGTTTGATGTCGTTCATCTCATTTATACTAATAACAGAACAATTATTTCAAGTTAAATCATCGTTGAATTCATTATAAAAATTATTTTTGTTTCGAATTCTACGCTACTAAGGTCTGAAAAGTGAGATCGTCGTTTTCGTCGGGAAAAAGTGAACAGTTTTTTACGCTGAAGACACCAGTGGATTCGTCTCGAGAAGCTGCGTTCTCCCATACCGACTTCGAGGTAATCGAACCAAGGGTTGAGAAGCCGCAGCCGAAACAAGGGACAACACAGGTCAGATATATATTTTTCCATAGTGACAGAACGGATAGGGCTATTACTCCTATCTGGACGGACCTATAACTTTGGAATTTACAGGGAGCATACCCACGGTTGCTTCCTTTCTTCTGATATAAGAATCAACTCCGTAGGTTCAAATACGCACCCTTCAGGGCGGTTTGAACATTCGAAAATTTATATTTTTAAACAAAAATTTTTATTTACCAAAAATCAACAAACTCGTTAGCGACCCGCCTTGCTAACAGTTTGATTTTCGATAAATTTTTCTAAGTTCGGATTTAAATATCTCCGTTACGCCGTTGCTAATCGGAAATCAACAGGCTTTAATTAATTTATTTTTCGAAAATTTTACAAGTCTGAAATCAAAAGTAACTCAAACCCGTCCAGATAAGATTTGTAGCGTAGGTGGCGGGTTTCTGGGGATATCTAGGGTTTCAGGATAACAAGCAACATCCAAACATGGACGAAAGAGACAAACCAAGTACTTCAAGAGCTATAAAGCCCAAAAAGACAACAACGGTTAAGAAAACTAAAGAACCACCACCTAATCAAGAATCTACATCGGATAGTGAATCAGATGATGGAATTATGCAAGAACTTAAATCCGCTTTGAGAAAGCAGCAACTGGAAAAAGAAAAAGGAAAAGAAAAAGAGAAACAAAAACAAAGACAGGAACAACAACAAAATCCTGCAAAAACAAAGAACACCTGCGACAAATGCCCAACATGCGTAAAAGATACAAACGAAAAAACACAGAATATAGACTCGCTATTAATAAATTTACGAGAGCTTCATAACCAGATAATTCATAATCAACAAGTCGAAAAAACTACAATGAAAAAATTTGAAACATCAATAGTATATGTAGAAAATCTCAAACAAAAGATGGCAACAATAGAATCAGATGATTATAAAACTTTTAAAACAAAATTTGACAAAATGGAGAAAAACATGGAAACATTGATTTCAAACAAGATAGAAACCATTATATCTTCTACTCGAGATGAAGTAAGAGAATTGAAGAAAATTATCGAGAAATTAGTAAACCCAACTAAAAAACAAGTAAACAATACAATACCTCGGACTATCAAAAGTCGCCTGGGGTCTAGACTAAGACCACCAAGTGCAAATGAACCACAAAACATAGTCAATAATGAAGAATTTATTACTGTTAAAAGAAAAAAGAACAAAAGACAACGTTCCAGAAAGCTAATTGAAAAAGCAAAAAAGGAAACACCAGATCTAGGTTACATTGTTAAAAACACAGAGAGTAAGACATCTCTGGAATTGAAAAAACAAGCTTATTCCGAGATATTAAAAAACAACCCAAGACCAAACATAATGGTGACAAATACTATCAAAAGAACCGGAGACATTTATATTAAACCGGCCGATCGAAATACAAGAGAAGCCTTGCTCAAAAGTAATCTCGATGTCGTTGAACAAAAAACATTGAAACCAAAATTATTGGTATACAATGTTGACAGCGATTTAACTGGAGAAGAAGTCGTTGAGGATCTCATAAGTCTCAACGCTGAACTTAGAGATACCGAAAAAGAAAAATACAATGCAGTCAACAAAAGATCTCCACAAGGACAATCATCTTCCAGAAAAGTATCCTGGTTACTGGAAGTTCACTCGAGTATATACAATAAACTGGTCAACGGACGATTCTTCATCGGCATGTCATATTGTAGAATCCAACCCTACGACCAAGTTACCAGATGTTTTATATGTCAAAGGCATGGACATATTGCAAAGTATTGTCCTACAAATATACAGACATGCATGATATGTTCATCACAGGAAAAGGACCACGATTGGAAAAACTGCAAGTTAAATCCAAAATGCGTGAACTGTGGTAAAAAAGAGCCATCTAATCACCTTGATTGCCCTTCACGTTTGAGAGCAATAATACAAAGGTGCAGAAAGACCAATTACGGCACAAACTCAACATGAACAATCTAAAAATAATACAAATAAATGCAGTGAGGAGTCAAATAGTAAATGACGAACTCCTGCACTATAGTATCAATAACATTCACTGCCTCGAAATGATTAAAGTATTACAAATTAACATAGATGGCAGAAGGGAGGCACATGATCTCATGGAAGCCACCGCCAACCAACTTGGGATCGACATTCTGGTTATTAGTGAACCAAGACACTCCAGAAGCGAAGAGGAGGGATGGTTCAACGACGCTAGCAGCAGAGCCACAATCGCAGTACTTAATAATAAAATCCCCATAGACAAGATAGGCTCAAATAACGAAATAGGTTTTCGCTGGGTACAGATCGGAGGAGTGACAATATACGCCTGTTACTGGTCACCCAATACCGAATTCACCCAATTTATCGACTTCCTCGACAGACTAGAGGCTAGCATTAGAACAACAAATGGCACAGTCATAGTCGCTGGAGACTTTAATGCTAAATCACCGGAGTGGGGCGATCATCGCGAAGACGCGAAGGGACGAGCTCTGACGGACTGGGCAGCCAGTCTAAGCCTCGTTCCATGCAATCGCGGTGATAAGCCGACATTTTCCAGAGTCTACAATGGTGGCATATCAAGGTCACACATTGACATCACATTCGTAACTGAAAGCAGAGTACAACAAGTACGTGAATGGAAGGTCTTGGACGAGTACACCGGATCACTTCACAGATATATATCCTACGAAATATCGGCATCGGCCAAAGAGCCAAGTCAACAAGACACCATTGCTACATGGTCATGGAGAAAGTATGACCACACTAAATTACAGAGCTTCCTATCCGGGTCGAACTTCAAAATAGTCGGACCTACAGCATTATTGAGTGCGAAAGAAGTAGGAATATACCTAGAAGAGGCATGCAACAGCTGTATGCCGCGAGGAGAGTACAAAGGAAGAAAGAAACCTACTTTTTGGTGGTCGCAAGAAATCGCTGATCTCAGGAAGGACTGTTTAAAAGCAAGGAGAAAATACAAGAGAAGCCAATATCGCCAGAATAATACGCAAGAATCAGACTACGTCAACTACAAGGAGACAAAAAAGAGACTAAAGAAAACTATCAGGAAAAGCAAAGAAGCTGGCTGGAAGAATCTATGCGCACAAGTAGAAACGGATCCCTGGGGCCTGCCTTACAAGGTAGTGGCCAAAAAGCTAATGAGCAGAAGACCGATCCCGGGAATTCATCTTCCTGGTAGGCTGATATCCATAGTCGACACATTATTCCCTCAGGTACCAAAAATCAGATGGCCAAATATGCCTGCGGAAACGAGGTTCCCAGAGATAACGAACGCAGAGGTAATAGAGGCCGGCCGAAAAATACCTACGGGTAAGGCTCCGGGGCCGGACGGCGTACCAGACTTGGTGATCAAACAAATATCAACCATCAAACCAGAAATGCTCAGGGACCTGTTCAACGCATGCCTGAGAGAGAGTACGTTTCCGAAAGAATGGAAAATAGCAAAACTGGTGTTGATTCGTAAAGGAGACAAGCCATTGGATAATCCTAAGTCGTACAGACCTATTTGCCTGCTGAATACGATTGGCAAATTTTTTGAACGCATTATCAAAACACGTATAGAAAACTACTTAGAGTCATCTCAGGACCTAAACACCAGACAGTTTGGATTCAGAAAAGGGCGTTCTACCATAGACGCAGTGCAAGAAGTAATGAGTATCGTAGAAAAAGCCACAACAGGACCACGGTATAGAAGAAAGCTCTGTGCCGTGGTAGCCCTAGACGTGGCTAATGCCTTTAACACGGCTAAATGGCACAAAATAGAAGAGTCCTTACATACTAAAGAAATACCTGCGTACCTCGTAGGAATTATAAGGAGCTACTTAAGTGAGAGAGAGCTCCAGTACGATAACGGCGGAAAAAAGGACATAACATGTGGCGTACCGCAGGGATCGGTGCTAGGGCCGGTCCTATGGAACCTAATGTATGATGATCTGCTTCAGATACAAACAGGTGGCAATCATCATGGTATATCATCTTCCACATTGGTTGCGTTCGCCGACGATGTGGCGGTGATAACTACAGGTCACACGACTGAAATCCTACAAGAGGTTACAAACAATGCGCTCACAGCAGTCGCAGAATGGATGGACATGGCAGAACTTTCATTGTCTGTAGAAAAGACAGAGGCCATTATTCTTACAAATAAGAGACGCTATGAGAGGCCAGAGTTCAAAATACGTGGCACGAGTATCCAGATAAAGGATCAAATTAGATATTTAGGAGTGGAACTTCACAGAATTCTCGGGTTCCGTGCACACCTCGTATCGGCGGCTTCAAGGGCGCAAAGCACATCGCAGGCATTATATAGAATAATGCCGAATATAGGGGGCTCAGGCCAAAAAAAGAGACGCCTACTAGCTACAGTGGTACTAAGCAAGTTACTATACGCGGCACCAGTTTGGTCGTCGGCTCTTGTGTTTAAGAGAAACATTCAAACTATACTTAGACCTCAAAGAACCATCGCGCTACGGATAGCGATGGCATACAGAACAGTATCGACAGCGGCGATTATGGTAGTGGCCGGAGTTATCCCCGCACACCTCCTTGCGTGGGAAAGGACGAGGAGATATGAAATTAGGAGAGATCCTAATAAAGCGGTGATAGAGAAGGAAATACGCGAAGAAGTTTTTAAGAAATGGCAGACAGAATGGAACAATGAAACTACGGGAAGATGGACCTGGAGACTAATCAGGGATGTTAAGAGCTGGTTTAACCGCAAGAGTGGAACAGTTGACTTCCATCTCACACAGATGCTAACTGGCCACGGATGTTTTAGATATTATCTGAACCGTTTTGGGAAATTGGAAGACCCTAGTTGCATTGACTGCCTCGTAGCAACAGACGACGTCGAACATGCAATATTCGGCTGTGACCGATGGAGGACAGACCGAAGGACACTGGAGGAAACATTGGGTCAGGAGCTGCGACCGGAAACGATCGTGGAGTTGATGATGAGTGGCCTTGACAAATGGAAGCTGATTAGCAATTTTATCAACCAACTCCTTTCGAGCAGAGAAGAAGAGGAACGGATCAGGCAAAGAAGAAACCAAAACTACTGAGTTAATGTCTTGTACGCCGAAGTCGAAAATTTAGAGGGATAGGGCTCTCTCTCTTTTTTTTTTTTTGTATGTGCACAGCTTTTATATAATACCTTGAAAAATGTAATGTTTATCTTTAATAAACAATAAACGATACGGAGGATGAGGGGAAGGACGACCCAACCATGGGTGTAGTACCCCCCTCTTCCGCGCCGTGATTTAACACAAAAAAAAAGGTCTGAAAAGTAGATTGCTCAATGTTCGCAAATCAGAGTGTTAATTTTCCAAGTTATGTGAAATTTTTAACAGAATAACCGCACATAATAATATACGATTAATATATATATATAGGTACAGTAGTGTATTTACGGGGGAGGTCCAGGGGTACTGGACCCCCTCAGAGTATAAAAAGAACAGGTACATGTTCCTACAACATAGTTAAGTATTAAGCAGTATTGGGAAATATCTAGATAAAAATTATTTATCTTGTATCTTATCTAGATAAATTTATATTCAGCTATCTTTATATTCATCTAGATACAATTCTAGTTATCTATCAGTACCTATCTAGATAATTCATTTAAATGGAATAAAATAAAATTTGAAAATTTAAAATATTTTTATATTTTTATTTTTACATTTCTCTGTACACCCTATATCACGTATATCACGTATATTACACAGATAATAACTACATGACAAGATTACAATCTTCTTATGAAGTTTATTTAAAAAAAAAAAAACTCTTTATATTATATATTTATTTTTAAGATGTTTGATATGAGTTTGAAAATATGACATTTATTTTAAAATGTTTTTAATTATGAATTTTTTTTTACCTTATACCTGTAGGCTATAGTATCCTGGATATTTTCAAAATTAAACATGAAAGTATCTCATATTTATCTAGATAAAAATTAGTATAGTCACCTTTATCTAGATTAATTACACTGGTCTACAAACAAATTATCATCAGAGATGATTTAAACTGAACCAAATAGATATTTTTATGGTGATTTCAAACCTGTTTTCCATTTTCTTCTAGCACGTATAGTTTTTAAAATGAGATTGATTAAAATGTGTTCTATGAATACGTATTATACTGGGTAGTATATAGTATGTTGTATACGGATTTAAATATGTATATTTTATCGATATACCCGAATGTATTTAAAACTATAATTTTATCTATACTATTATAGTATCCAATGGTATGGAGGGAACAAAAAAATCATTTAAACGATCGCTACTTTTGTAATGTAAACGTAAATGGTTTTTCGAAAATGAATAAACATAATATTAAATAACTTAGACTCTGCAATTAGACCAGTTATACATAGTGCCTCGTTACCTTTTCCAATACCTCCATAAGAAGGTCTTAATTTGAAAATAGAAATGGAATGTGATCAAAATTCATTTGATCATGATGATGAATGTCCAGGAGATGCAGACTATACGCCCGATGAAAATAAATCATCTCCTCGAACATTTAGTCAAGACAAATTAAATTATTTGATTAGAAATATAAGCTTATCTAAAGAAAAAGCAGAACTTTTGGCTTCAAGACTTAAAAAAAAAAATATGTTTTAAAAAATGTTCGAGTATGTCATTACCGAAATCGAAACCATGATTTGATTTCATATTTTAAGGTAGACGGACCCAGGGGCGGATTTAAGGCACTGCGAACTAGGGCGGCAAATTTTGGAGGGCGGCAAAATAATGTTGAAAATTTATTTTGATTTTGTGAAATTAGGTACATAATTTTTTAAATTGTATTTATCTCTTCAAAATCTTGAAATTGTGGATTTTGTAGTTGTTTATTATTAGCAAAATAATATTTATATTTTCCCAGGAACTCGTCTACGACAACGACGATAGTATTGTATTATAGCTTATTGTTTAAGAAATGTCTCGTAATACTATAATAAGCAAAAATTGCATATTAGGTAGGTATTGAAAAAAATAATTTATTTGAGGATATTTTATTAAAGAGGTAGTAAGTTTTTTTTGGATAGGGGCGGCAAATTTAATTTGGCATAGGGGCGGAAAATTGTTAAATCCGCCCCTGGACGGACCTCTCTGTTATGCTCATGATAACACTCATGCTCACTAATAATTATTAGTTATCTAATAACAACACTGGTAATAAGTATAGTATGTAATTTTATTCTGATTACGGTTTCCAAGTTACGGCTAAATATAAAGTGCGATAAATATAATAGATATTAGGTACTCGGTATCTTTGAAATATATACTATCGCCCAGAGAAACTATCACAGACGACTGGAATTTATTTTATAAAATTGTATTCTATAACCTGAAATACAATGTATAGTATAAAATACAACTACTTGTTTCAAGGTATCATAGTTTAATTTAATTATGTATAAACTGTGGACCATCTAGAGAAAAATTTTAAAATACGTCTCTCTCTATATATATATATATATATATTTATAAGGCCGGGCACACATTGAGACACAGGTGACACAGCGCAGCGTAGGGCAAAGTAGAGCAGAACTTAGTGTCGAACTGCGTCACGCAGTGTCCACGACACAGTTTACTGCACACACTGCAACACGCACTTGGAATATTTTCCATTTAAATTACGTCAGCCAAACATAACTTCGATTATTTTGAATACTTTTTTTGATAATTTTGATTAGGAATTTTATTTTTACTGTGGAAGAGTCCATAATTGAAGCAGTCCGACATTACACTGTCTTATATGACTCTAGTCATGTCGAGTACATAAAAACAAAATTAAAAAGAACCGGATGAGCCTCGCTCTGCTGTACACTTGGGGGTGAAGTACGACTCTTTATAGGATAGGTCATTATAATGGATTTGTTAAATTTGAATTCAATGATAGGTATCATTGTATACGAAAAACGATTCTGAACGGATATGATATGTTTGTTTAGGATATAATACATTGTTATTTATAAATATTGTAAAAAGTATATTTTATTTTGAAACGATAAATATATTTTTTAAACATCTATCAAATTTAATTGGCAGACCGAAAACTCTTGAAAATTTAATACAAGGTTAATAATAAGTTAAATTTATCGTAACTAAAAAATATCGGTGATCGCTTTAAAAATTTAGAAAAACCGAAAATTTAAATTGTCTATAAATATATCAAAATATGTCAAAATACTTTGAAATTTTAACAATGTATAGAAAACGTCAATATAAAGATTTAATGATAATTTCAAGTAATTATTTACATATAAATATTTAATAGACTAATTCAAACCGTTTTCGACGAATCATATAAACGTAGTAATAGACCATTGTCGATTGTATGTTAATATACACTACCCATAAATAATACAATTGTATTATCTATGATTTTATTTTTGAATCTAAGTAATGAATTATCGGTTATCGCGGCTATCTGATTATTCGATACATTATGCCGGTAGTCGCAATTAATTTAATAGCGAATTCTAAAAATTGGCACTGTCACCGTATAATATGAAAATAATATATATTGACATATTGTATTTATAATTATGTATATATTAACCAATTTTAAGAAAAAAGTATGTACAAACATATTAAATGGGATTTTCAAAATGTATTTGAAGTAGAAAATGTTTGGCATATTAAATGTCCATAAATTTTATCATGATGTTGAAAAAAAATGTAATTAATTTATAAACTCAACGAAAAAACTTGCCAAAACAGTGGACTGAGTGATTAACACTTGCAGAATTTGCTCAGGGTCGTCGCTACGCTCCTCTAGTCGAAAAATATCACTTAATTTAGAATGAAAAACTACCTAATTAATTAAATTATAAGTTAATAACTAATAAATAGCGTTATATATTTATAATTATCTTACATGGAGCATATTTTTAATAACCAAAGTAATCTACTGCATAATTAGGTGGTCATAATAACTGATATAATCAAAATAAAATTCAATGGTAGTAAAGAACTTTACACAATAGATAGTAAATATTATTATCTGTATCTATATTAATAAATATTTAAAACGTAAACTCAATACAACATCAGTAAATAAATATAACAATTTAAAATATACATCACAGTAAGTAAAAACATAATGAAAAAAAAACATTATGCTTAACAAAGAAAAATATAACCTAATTTTCAAGAAATTTAACGTGTAAGTTAATATATGAACAAAAAAAAAATCATCAGTCTTCGACAAATTCAATACTATTATCAGTGTCATTGTTGATGTGGTTATACATATTAGAATTTACCATGCCTATCAAGTATTTTTAATACTAAATAGTGTAATAAAGTATTTATAAATAATATCAATTTCATTAAATATTTTCAAAGGTTAAATTTAACAAAATGTCGTTGTTTTTTATACCAAAATAATTGTCATGTTCTTCTCTACGCCATGGTACTATTTAAAGATTCATTAGTGTAGCGCCACAACAATTATAAGCATTTGTTTAAATATGAATCTATGGTCGCCGGCTGGTCATGTGGCGTGGTAATAATGACCAACTATGGGCGCCGGCGGACATATAAGTATAAAATTTGAACATTGCTGTACGGCTACTGGCGGACATATGGCGGTTAACGTGTTAATAATATTTTTCCTTTTTCATATTTAATGAAATTGTAAAAAACTGAATTTAATGTAAAATACATTTGTCTAAAAAAAGATCGTATTCTTTACGACCCACCAAAGGGTTTGATGGGGGATCGTACCTGTCTCTAAATTATCGTATTCCCCCACCAAGATCATTTGGCAGCACTGCATAGAGTATAACTTATATTAAATAATACATTAAGTATAATTTATATTAAATTAAATTCATGTAACTGATATCAGATAGACCAATAAAATGTTAAAAAAAAAATAAATTTTTTGATAAACATTTTAAATTAAATATCTTAATAAAAGAAAAAATTAAAATTTGCTATTCCAATGTTCTTTAATTTTTACTACTATAATAATTTTATACAAAGAAATAACATCTTACAGAATAGTACTAAACTGGTAAAAGATATATATTTTATAATTTTTAAAGATATGTGGGTTGTGAGAACTTTCTAAATTATTACATTAATATTGTGTCAATGATTTAATCTTGGAAAATTCTTAATTTATTTATAAAATCTCAAAAAATCAATATCTATTTACTTTAAATTATATTTAACAAGTTATTCCATAATTCAAAATTAAAACTATTATAAAAAAAAAAAAATCAATTGTTCAATCAATATGCATTTAAGTACTAGGTAAAATGGTGAAGGTTAACCTTACATTATTTATTTATAACATATAACTAGAAAGTAATATAATTTTATTTTAATAACATAATTTCCAAGTTTTTTATTTACATTTGCTAAGAACTAAGAAAAATTTAAAAATAAAAGATTTCTACTAAGTTGTATCAAATACAAATAAATAAATAAACAATACTAAATAACAAAAAAATTTGCACAATACACTCCATAAACTTTATAAAGGTATTGAACACCATAATTTCTAAAATAATATTTAATATTAGAATTTTAAATTACTAAACTATGTTACATTATAAATACAAATAAATAATTAAAAATAATTGAATCTTTTACCTTATTTTTAATTCTTATAACACAAAGAAACAATGATATTGGTTTAAATATTTACATTATACAAATATTATAATTACAAAAGTTTTGAAGATTTTTGCAAGTAAAATATAATAAACATTAAAATGTTTAATATAATATATACATAAAACATTAATATAATATAAATGTACTTCAATTATATGAAAATCCAAAGGTAAACGTAGTTAAACACAAAATTTCAAATAACAAAATACATAACAAATATCATTTTTAAAAAGTTTATTCAAATGATTTTGTCTCTAAAACATAAAATGTATTTTATAATGCAATTATAATAATTATTTGATTATTCTAGATTGAATATTTAGAAAAAATCAAGTCAATAAAACTTTAAATATATATTGTTAATCAAAATATATAATTTTTTAAATCAAAATTAATTATATGATCAGATAGAAAAATAACATTTTTTTTTTTTTTCACAAATAACCGAAATTTTAATAAATTTTAATTTTGAAATCATATAACAATAAATGAATTCTAAACCACAATACAATAGTCTGGTTAAGTTGGTTTAAAATATACATTTGCATAGGTAAAATATAAGCATTTTAATAAAAAAATTAAAAAGTTAGTTCCTATTTAATTATTGTCGTCTTCTAACTGCTTTAGCTTTACGTCTTTCTCCAGCAGGAGCTGTTCCCATAGAAAATAATGGTTGGTTAGATCCTGGCATAAATAAATTAAACATATACAAAAATGAGATTAAAAATACATTAATTTAATTCTAGTGTTGTTCATGATATTAATTTAATAAAACATACCAGTTGCAGTCATTGGAGGTGATCCAAAATTAAATGACCCTAGAAAGTAAATTTATAAATTAAAATAATAGAATTCACCAATTCAAGTTTTAATCAAACCATTATAATATTATATAGATTAAAATATTTCATTATGGCAAAATATGTACAAAACAATATAAATATTTAACAACTAATACCTTGGGATTGTGTTCCTCCAAATTGTGGTGTTGACAATGCTGATGGTGTTTGACCAAATTGAAAAGGAGAAACAGCCGGGGGTGAAGCAGCATTAAAATTGAAAGCTCCTTCTGGTTTTGAAGGTTGTTGAGTACCACCAAAGGCAAAGGTTGATGAATTATTAGGAGCATTGTTTGTACTTCCAAACTGAAAACCTTGATTTGTTCCAAATGTATTGGATGAAGATGACGATGCTGTACTACCAAATGTGGGAGCTGCATTAGGGGTAGCTATGTTACCAAATGGTGAGGGTTGAGATGGTTGAACACTACCAAATGATGTAGTTTGTGGAGTTCCTGAACTGCCAAAACCATTAAATGTTGGTGTAGAAAACGTATTTGAAGTTTGACCGAATTTCACAGGACCACTAACAGTTTTGTTAGTACTAAATTGAAATGCATTACTAGTTGGGGCAGTACTTCCAAATTTAAATGGCTCAACTGGTTTTTCAGTATTATTTGTAAATGGTAATGGCTGATTCAAAGCAGGGAATGTATTTCCAAATGATGCTGGTTTGTCATTACTCCCAAATTTAAAAGGAGCAATATTTGAATTTTGTGACCCAAACGTTGGAGTTGAAAATTGTGTCTTAGATTCTTCTGATTTTGGAACACCGAACTGAAATGCTGGCTTATCTTGTGAAACAGAAGCACCAAAAGTAGGAGTAACTTTGGCTGAAGAAAATTGAAATGAATTAGTTGGTGTTTCAGAAGGTTTGTCATTAAGTTTTGAACTAGAACTATTAAACTGAAATACACCATTAGCTGTAGTATTAGGAAAAAGCATGCCAGTAGCCGATGTTGCAGATTTATTTTCAGTAGTTTGACTACCAAACACTAATTTAGGTCCTTGATTATCAATAGATTGGCTAACAGAATTAGTAAACTGAGGAGGCTTTGACTGATCAGAATTTGATGTTCCAAACACTGGTGTAGGTAACGCTCCAAATTGTAATTTTGAAGGCGACTTTTCATTAGCATTATCATATTTAGGAGGGTTACCAGTAGTCAAGGATAATATATTATTATCTGTTTTTCCAAAATTAAAAAGATTTTGATTTTGTAAGTTATTTGACCCAAATACAACATTTTTTGTTTCTGTTGAAGATGTAGTATCAGGTTTTGATGAACCAAATTGAAATTTAATAGGTTCCGTAGGTTTTGAATTTTCAATTGATTTTTGATTATTGCCAAATGAAAATAATGAAGTAGAAGTTGGATTTACAGCATCTTTAGTAGTTCCAAACTGCAATACAGGTGTTGATTGTTTGTCATCAGCTTTTGGTGTACCAAATTGCATTACTGGAGTTGATTGTTTGTCTTCTACTTTAGATGCACCAAATTGCATTACAGGTGTAGATTGTTTGTCATCAGCCTTTGGGGCACCAAATTGCATTACTGGAGTTGATTGTTTGTCATCAGCCTTTGGCGCACCAAATTGCATTACTGGAGTTGATTGTTTGTCATCAACTTTTGGTGCACCAAATTGCATTACAGGTGTTGATTGTTTGTCTTCTACTTTAGATGCACCAAATTGCATTACAGGTGTTGATTGTTTATTATCAATTTTAGATAAACCAAATTGCAACACAGGTGTTGATTCTGATTTTTTGTCATTAATTTTAGGCGTTCCAAATTGCATTACAGGCGTTGATTGTTTATCATCGGCTTTTGGAGCACCACATTGCAGTATAGATGTTGATTGTTTGTCATCGACTTTAGATGCACCAAGCTGCATTACAGGTGTTGCTTGTTTCTCATTAGCTCCAAAAGTAAAACTTATTTGTTTTGAAGAATTTTCAACTGAACTATCAAAACGTGCAACAGGCGAATTGTTTTCATTTATTTTAGTAAGATTATTAGATGTAGATGAATTTACAACAGATCCACTTGGAGTTGATGTTGGAATAGTAAACTGGAAAGATGGTATACTTTTATCACTCTTAGAATCTTTTTGTCCTTCAGTTGGAGATTTATCATTAGTATTTTCATTTTTTTCTGGGGATTGAAATTGTAATTTAGGTTGTTGATTAGGCCTTTGTACTGAATTCTTTGGGGTTTCAAAAGTAATTATATTACTAATAGATTCAGGTTTATCATTATCATTTAATTTTTCAGCTTTTTCATTAGTTTGTTTATTATTTGTTTCTACTGATGATACAGCAACTGATGGACTTCCAAAATTAAACTGTAACGGTGAGTTAATTTTATTTCCTTCATTTACTTTAAGTGCATTTACAGACAAATTATGACCAAAAATTAGAGACGTAGATTGTGTTGAAGGTGTTGTGACTAATGTAGAACTTGAAACAGGTACATTAAATGAATTAGTAGTAATCTCTGGCTGTATTTCATTCAATTTGGGTGTTGTTATTAATGGAACAGAAGCAGTAGATTGAATACCATTTATAGTATTAAATGTACTAATTTTTTGTTGATCCAAAGTATCTGAAAGTTAACAAAAACATTTTTATACTAATATAGCAAAGAATTTGAACAATTAATACTAAAACTTTAAGATACTGAACGGAACAAAAATATAGATTTTCACAATTTATTCATGATTCATTAGTATTTGATATTTTAAAAAACAATTGTAACCAAAGTGAAAATAATAAAAACACTTCATACAATTTTATATTAACACAATACAGTTAACAATTTTTTATAATTATTCAGAAATATGCAGGAATATGATCATTATGTGTATATATATATATATATACAATATTTGCTGTGCGCATTCTGTCATTTGTGTCAATTATCAAACAAATGACAGTTATGTTAAATGCTATAAGGTTACATTAGAAAAGTTTATAATTCAAAAGCGCTAAGGTTACATTAGAAAAATGAATAGTCGTTAAGTTTTTTTTTAAATTTTCTAATTTTCTGCTCAACTTTCTTAATTAAATCAAAATTATTTATGATGCTTAGGTGTTTAGTTAAATAAAGCATTAATAACTATAAATCAAAGTAATAAGTGTTGACTTGTTTCCTATCTTATTCAATATACCATTAGAGAAAATAATAAGAAATATAGAAATGGATCAAGATAGTGTAAGGCTGAGAGTCAATAATCACACTTTTAGCATATGTGGACGATATAGTCCAACTGGCGGAAAATCAAGGATAATTTAAAACACGATCCAAACATTTAAAAGAAAATGCCAAATTTTTAGAATTGGAGATAAATATAGAAAAAATAGAATATATGGTAGTTCAAAGAAAAGTATCTCTAAATACTAAAAGCAGTTGGGTGGAAGCTGAAGGTTATATTTTTTAAAATTCAACAATTAAAATAGTTAAGTGCTATATAAACACGACAAAACTATGTATATAGTTAAATAAAGATGAGATTTCAAGCTGATAATAAGTGTTACTTCGGGTTGACAAAGCTAGAATACTTTAAATAAATTTAAAAATTTTAATAAACAGCACATTAATAAAATTAATAGTAGCTTAAGGATTGGAAACATGAACATTATGAAGAAGAAACAAAAAATCACTAATTATTCTCAAAAGTGCTCAGAAAAATATATGTAGAAATATAGATCGATAATATAGAGATAAATATAATAAAGTAGAAATATGATGGAAAATTAGAAATAAGGATAATATTTTAGGCAATAATAAAATTATGAGAAGATATCTCAACTGGGAATGAAATATTAACTAGTATTTTTAACTTTTTTTGATTAATAGGTAAAAATTCAATATTTTTTAAATTTTTTTTTAAATATGCTATAAAATGCAAAATACATTTTTTTCTTTAAATTTTGTATGTTAAAAATGTATCAACATTGTTTACCCTTAATAACTATCTTAAGTCATTAGGAATATTATAAAGAGATAAAACTCTGGTTGCTCGCTATAAATTATGATAAAATGGCTTATTCACTTTATGATAAATTATAAAAAAAAAAACAATATGTAAAATAAATAAATTAATATCCGTACTAGGTAAAAAAAATTAAATATGAAAACTAAAACTTAAATTACAAATAGTACTAGATTATATTAAATAATAAAGTTAACACAAAATAATACCTTTTTTCCCAGCATTTTTCTTTTTTTCTTCAAGCTTATCAATACTAGTATATGGTACAGGATCGTCATCGTCAAATACTTCATCAAGTATAGTTTTCATAGTTATTTTCTTTACAACTTGTGTTTTCCCACTTCTGTTAAATATTCGACTGGCTGCAACTGTTACTAAATCATCGGATAGGTCTGTCTCTGTTGTTTTGTCACTTTTATTAAGTTTATTTTGATCATTTTCAACTAGTACAGTAGATCCACAACATGTGCAGCTTTTACAGTGTTTACGATTTGGTGAGTTATCTTCGTGATCTAATAATATAAATATATGTAATTATAGATTATTTTTAACCTAATTCTTATTTATTACTTCAAACACTTTATAATTATACATTTAATATTTGTTTCTTTTAAATTATGGAAAAATATTATAGTTAGGGCAGAGGATTTGTAGCTCTAAAAAAGCTCTAAACATGCAAACATTTAAAAACCCCATAATACGCACTAACATTTTTTTTAAAAGTATTAATAAAATAAATAGCGTATAAAACAAGTCAAAACAATTACATAATTTAATTATAATATATACCATAGCAAAATAAACAAAATACATTTTACTTAATTTTCTGTATAGAAAGGACGTTATCGCTTCTGTAAAATTGTGTGCTCGCAGATAGTCAAAAACCATATTATACGGCAAAAATTAAAAATAAATAAATTTTTATCCAAACATATTGACTCTATGGTTTGAAATAAAAATGTAATTTTGGAAAAAATCGATTTAAGTTAAATATGTCACAAAAAGTATAAAATAACGTATAATAGTGTAAAATATGCCCTAAAAACAAAAAGGACTCAAAATATGCATTTATATGCAAAATAAAATCTCAAAACTAGCTTTATGAAACTATGAAATTTATTTATTTTGTACTCTGCTATTTTTGTGACTGTGCAAAACAATATGCAAATGCTTCATGTCCTCTGCCTAAATTATAGCTAATACAAAAAAAATAATAGATCAACACAAGTTGAATTTATATTACTAAAATGAATTTTGATTGTATAATTAATGTATGTTAAATATATGTAGTATAAATTAAGTTTTAAAATTTTATTTTTACTTTATTATTTAATTTTAAAATTATCTTAATCTAAGTTTTACATATTGTCATTAATTATACAAAAAAAAAAATATTAAAAATGTATTCATTGATATTGAATAACATTAAAATAAAAAGTTAAAAACAAAATTAAAAAATATGTAAAACTTAGATCAAGATAATTTTAAAATTAAATAATAAAGTAAAAATATAATTTTAAAACTTAATAAATACTACATATATTTATGAAATATAAATCTTCCCTTAAAATGTATATAAATATTACAAATATATAGGTATAATATTGAAATAAAAAAATTACCTCTCGGATAAGGTCTTTTCTGACCAGATTTAAGTAAAAACTTGCTGGAGCTATAGGAGCTCAATATTTCATTGTTACGAGTTTTAGGTTTCTTCTGTGAATGACACATATTTGTTCCAAAATCTCCATGTCTTTTAGTTCTAATAATATTTTACAAATTAATAATAAAATATAACAAAATTAATATCATAGTACCACAAAATTAGTATTCATTTTCAACAAAATATTAAGACATAATTTGGCAACATATAATCTATAATAATGTGAAATTAATAATTGAAATTGAATAAATTTTATTTTTTTAGGTTAATAAAATATTAAACCATAATTAAGTATAGATAAATTAAAAGTGGGCTAACATAGAAAATATTAACATTATTATAAATATACAAACAAACCAGTAAAAATGTAATTATTCTTTAGAATTATAATTTTTTTGTTCAACTAAAATAATAAATTACTAATAAGATAGTAAAATAAAACAAAAATCAGTAAATTAATAATATATGTAAATGAATACATAAATAAAAAGTATACATAGAGAAATACATTTATTCAACCTGGAGTTTTATTATATTTGTAATGTAAATTACAATTGGAGTCCATTAGACTGTTAAAAATGTATATATCTAGCACTTTTAAGTTTAAACAAGCTATTATTTATTTTATGATTGTAAATATTTTATTAATGAAGTATGTATTACTTTTTGTTGTCTATGTTGATATTTTTAGAGTTCATAGCTATTGATATTGGTTGAGTTGATCTATGATTATGTCCATTCATAACTGTTAAACGATCAGGAGTATTAGATTCAGTTATGGTTTTTCGACGTCGATCAACAAATGCATCACCACTGCTCTATAAAATCAAAAAAAATTACATTTAATATAATTAAATAGTTTGAAAATTAAATATTATAAAACACAACATGCATATTTATGATTAATTTACTTTAGAAAAATTATTTTAAAAAAAAAAGTATTATTATGCTGTGAATCCTTCACATGTCACAACTATTGCTAACTCAGCAATAGCATAGCTTAGCAACAATCGTGTTAATGTTTGCAACACATTGACAGCCAATTGAGTAGTATACTATAGTCATAATCACTGTGCTAGGGTGCAATATTAATAATCAAATGTAATTCTTTTCAAGAACAAATTATAAACATTTAAAAAATATATTCTTGGTATTTATGTAACATAAATACTAAGATGAATAACAGAATATATTAATTATTTAAGTCTAATTATTAGATTAATATTATATACAAAATATTATTTATTTTTTTCTTTATAAAAAATTTATTATTTTTAAAACTAACTAAAATCATTATAAAATTTCATAATATTTTGATATAACATTATATTATATTTCAATATATTACCACTTGGCGAGTTCTTTTTCTAACACCAAAATTATCCAAAGTTTCCATCAATTTCCGCTTTTTATCATATCCATCTCTCATTGAATTATTGCCATTGATTGTATTGCTTCCATTTAAACCATTTCTAAGAAATAAAATAACAATCATTTATACAAAGAAAAAAATTTAAATAATTTACGTTACTATAATATTATAGAAATCATATAAACAATTGAAGATTAATATCTACCAAATGAGATTAGTTAGATAGGTATAAAGGCGCGTCCAGCCCAAGAAACAATTGTCGCCGACATTGTTGTTTGTTTCCAACATAAATTATAATCATGCACGTCCAGACCAGATTAACAAATGTATAAAACATTTATTCAACAAATTTAGCATTTTTATACCTATTTTTATAATCTGACAGTGTTTGGTCCCATAATATTAGCCTTTCATGATATACATCAATTTACTGACACATTTGTTTTTCAGTAAACTCCATAGTGTTTTAAAGATACAAAATAATAAATACATTTATACAATTATTAACTAAAATAAAATAATAATTGTTAACTAAATTATTATTTACTGAAATAAAAAGGTCGCTTCAATTCACGTCAAAGCTTTTGACTGACTGAACACAAAATAATACAATTTCATACAAAAAAATATAAAAATATAAAAATTGAATAAATGTTATTAATAGACAATATTCAAGTCGACTGGTCTGGACGTGCCAATACATTGTTGACGACAATGTTGATAAACATTCTTTGAAATTTACCACTACTCAGCCAGTAACAAAAGTTTGTCACCGACAATGTTTCTAATAATGTCGGTGACAATATTTTAGAAAAATGTTCATAAAGTTTGTCATCAACATTGTTGGAAACATGTTTCCGACAAATGTTTCTTGTTGTAGACTTAAGGTTACTCGCTAATGTTTTTACATTTTGTAATTTTGAATTCTTAATATTATAAATACAAAATAATTTAAAAATTAAATTAATTTTAATGTTAAAACATTAAAATAAATTGAAATAATATAATTTAAATTATAAATGAGCAAAGAAAATATTTTATTTACACATATGTAACATGACTATTTGGTATTCATTAAGAATAAAGAATGTTCGGTGATAGTTATCTAGTGGAATCCCTACAATTGGTTAGACTATCTCTGCACTACATACTCTAAAGCTCCCAGATAAATATTTATAGCCCTGTTGTGGGACTCCAAGGGCTTGTCAATCTCATAAATATATAATTATGAAATAATAATGTTTATTATTGAAATATAAAATATAGTAAATTAAATATATACACATGGTTATTGGACTAGTGTTGAACAATGATGGTTTGAATGACAGGCGGAGATGACATACACAATTTACTTCATATAGTTTGGATTATAAATTACTTGCGCTAAAATGATAATTTGTCAACTGTTATTCTACGCGTTATAACTGACCATTAATGTCGTAAGCTATATTTCCCCCCGTTTTACAATAATATATTCAATATATAAGCCAATTTGGCCAACAGAAAAGTGTTAGGCTTGTATAAAGCAGCTGTAACAATAAATTCATTCCTACAAATAGACAATGCTGATATACTCAAAATTTAAAAACAACAATTACATTGTATCATTTAACAATAAAGTTATTTAAGTTATATAGATTTATAAACTTAGTATTACCTCTAAACACTTAAGCAAACAATATTCTATGATTAAAACCAACATTTTGAAAAGCTGTAACTATAAAATATTATTACAAGTATTACAAATATCAGAACTATGTTATTTGAGTTGTTATATCAAAACTGACAAAATAACCTGTTATAATTATAAACAAAAAAAAAAAAAAAATCGTGGCGTAGAAGAAAAAAACAAAGAAATAAGGGAAATCACCAAAGTACCTCCCATAACAAGTTATGTAAAAGGACAGAGAATACAATGGTTTGGACACACAATGAGACAAGAGGAAACATATGAAGTCAGAGCAGCAATTGAATACAAGACAACATGCAGAAGACCCAGAGGCAGACCGAAAAAAACAATGGATGAACAGAATGCAGCAAGATCTAGAGAGGTTAGAACAGAGTGGGAGGAAAGGATACACGAATGTGATTATTGGAGAGCAGTGATGGTGGCAGCCAAAACTCTTACAGAGTTGTGAAGGCACAGAAGAAGAAAAATTATAAACACTCTATACTTGGTAAATTATAAAAAAAAAACTATTCATACTGAAGTATAGCAATCACTGAATAGACACTTTTTATATTACTTAATATGTTCGTCTTATGTAGTAGTCTGTAAGACAATTAATCATTGGTTCATACTATTCCTCATAACACTATTTTTATATTGTATCAATTCAATTTATAATTATATATTATATAAATTAAATCTGATTATTATATACCATAAGCTTCTGTATATATATATATATATATATATATATATGTATTTCAACATAACTAATGTCATTATGAACATTATATTTATTGTACCTATTTTGATTTTAAAATTTTATCACAAAGGTTCTTATGATGAATAATAATAAAAATTACAAAAAAAATATTTTATTATTTTCTTAATCACCTAGTTTTTAATAATTTTTTTTAATAAAATGAATAATGTGTTAAATTAAATCTTAAATCAAGTACCTGAAAATAAATTTACTGCAAATATAATTTTATATAAATTATTTACAATACTAATTATAAATTAATTACAAATACTTACTCTAATGTGAATGGCGTTGATGAATTTGATAAATCCATGTTTGATGTAGTTGACCTCATTTCACGAGCTCTTTGAACTACACGATAACTGAATCCAGGACTAGTAACAGTTTCTTTACAACTTGATCTAAAAGTAAATTATTTAAAAAAAATTTAAAAAATCTCTAATTAAAATAATAATACAAAACCATACATTGTTAAATCATACAAAATTATATTTAAAAATGTAAATACCATAGCAATAATAAACATACCCTATAAATTATAGGTAATATTATACATATAATACCAATTAAATTTATTGTAATATATATTAATAATACTAATACCTTACTACATATAAATACCATAATACATATATATGTACAGTGCTTGATTAATGAATAAAAACACAATTATATGCCAGTGTGCTAACTAGTATTAACATATTGTACATAATTCACATTCAAAAACAATATGATAATACAAATAAAAATAGAAATCCATCAGTCAGAGAACAACGTGATATAACTAATAATACGCTAAACGCTCACTCATCTCATAATTCTGTGGGAGGCGATATAATATTACATTACTAATATTATTTATTATACACATTTTTCAATGATTAATGATTCTTGCTAAAAATTGTAGAACATTAAAAAAATTTCAAAACTTTTGTTTTTGCAGTTAAGAAACATGCCTCCCTTTAAAAATATGCCACTAAAGGCAACTGCTTTTTTGTCACCCTTAAACCCAATATTGATTATGTACCTAAATAAGGATTTTAGGAGGAATCTGGATAACTTAATTTTAATTAAAAAAAAATAATAATGAGATAAAAATCTTAAAGTTCATGTACCTAAGTTTACATTTATGAAATCAATGTTACCAATTTTTAATTCATCAGAATAACTGTAAATATTATTAGTTTAATGGGAAAGCTATGTTAAGAAATCTACAAATATGGTATAAAATATAAGAATACAATATTATATAGATTAGTAGAGTATAAGATAAATTAATAACGCTAACAATGCAATTCTTATGCCATAAAAATGTTTTCAAAAAATCTTCAATAGGTACTAGTTGATAAAAATTATTATATATTCATATATCTAGGTGTAATATATGATTATGCATACCTTAAGGGAGAATTAATTTCAATTGACTTATGGACTATGGGCGACTTATTGTGAAAAATGTTGAAAGCATTGGCCTCGGGACTATTAAGGTTTAACGTTTTACCGCTCAAGTTGTTAGGCGCCTCATTCTTATCAGTATCCGATTTGGAATTTAAAAACTTTAAAAATGAAAACATGATTAGCAACGTTAATTTTACAGCTCACAATAAAACTGAAAAATGATAATAAACAACAAAACTGTTTTAACAAAAATTTTAAATGAAAACTAAAAACTTAAAAGTATCAGGAAACAACGTGTGTCGTGAGTAGTAAAAGTGACAGCCAAGTCACGCGGACAATGGTTGTTACTGAGTGTCCTTATTACAATATTCACAACAGTGCTCGAGCGACATTCTTATCAAATAAGTGTTATCACTAACCAAAATGAAAAACCGTTGAAAAAGCAGTGTTGTCTTTTATTATACCATGGTTCATTCTTTAACATAAAGATAATTTAACACGATAAATTTCATCTTCCTACATTTATGTTGTGTTCGACATCTAACCACACTGTAAATAATCATTGATCAAAAAGTTACTACCACGCATGATTAAAGATCATGAACATTAGAGGAAGGATGCCGAACTGTGCATATAAAAGTGGTCCAAAATTATCGCATTCCGCCAGAATGCGCGTCGGACAGTAGTGATGTCGTTTTTACATGTACAGTATAGGGAATTTATTGGTTTTTTAATAATATAATCTAAATGACGAAACTTATGAATAATTACTATGGATCGTTATTTTAAGACCAAATTGTCCTCGATCGAATACATGTGTTTCTAGTAATATACGACTTCTATAAAAAGAGATATAGTTGTTTTAAAACATGCATTAGAATTTTGTAATACATATTATATCTATAGGCAATATAATATCAATGATTGCGTCTTATCACAACTCTCTACTGTGTACTCTACTCACAAGAATAAAATTTTTTTTTAGTTACGAGAATGCATTTTATTTGCTCTCGAAACAATTCGATTGAAAATTCCAAAAAAGAAAAAACAAGACTTCATCGGAAGTCAGCCAAGTTAATTTAACTATTTTATAAATTAATTTTTAATAAATTTAACAGAGAAGTTACATTATAAGCTGTATTAGATTATTTTACAAACTTACATCAATCATTTATTGAACACATTTGTTGATTGACAATGTCAGTGTCTAAATAATTATATAGTTACGCAACTTTTCATAAAATACCTACTTTACATGATATATTATAATATATATATATATATATATATATTCATTAGTTATAGAAGTATTTACTGTTATGAGTAAGTTATTCTCTTCTTATGGCGTTAAAAAATATTTTTATATTTAATTGAATCATAGGTAAGGCATAACATTTATAATAATGTATAATATTATATTGTATTACAAGTATATTCGACCTAGTTGTGACACAGACTATAGTCTGTGGTTGTGATATGATTTAGATTTAATTTGCGATTTACGGGATTTTTACGACTTCGTAAGTACTTATTCAGAAATAAGTGTAAACATCATGACTGAATTAATTATAAAATATTATTTATTCATTATAAATATACTTTCTCAGAATATTATATTTTATCCTCCAAATGGATTATGGATATAATATGGACATTGAGCCTTTGAGGCTTTAGCTTATTATGTAGATGCCAGACATACAACCGTAAATCGTAAGCAGTGGCAGCAAATACAATAAAATGTATAGGTATAGTATAATTTGGTAACAGCGATTAGAGAATCGTAATAAAACGCATGAATTGATATTATATTACCTATAGATATATAGATACTCGTATATTATGTATAAAAAATTCGAATTTATTTTTTAAAACAACTATATCTCTTTTTACAGAAGTCGTATATTATTGGAAACACATATATTCAATCGAGAACAACTTGGTCATGAAAAAACGTTTTATAGTAATTATTCATAAGTTTTGTCATTTAGATTATAATAATAAAAAAAACAATACATTTCCTATGCTGTACGTGTAAAAACGACATCACTGCTGTCCGATGCGCATTCTGGCGGAATGCGATGATTCCGGACCATGTTTTTACGCTTCGTTCGGCCGTGTTCGGCGTCCTTCCTCTAATGTTCATGTTAAAGATAAATTTATCTAAGTCACGATTATAAAAAACTTTTCTTTATAATCGTGATCTAAGTTTATCTTTAATCATGCTACCACGGTACACAAAATAGATAATTTAGACAATGATCTTATGGTGAGCTACAGTGCTCCCGCACCGATATAACCGTGCCGCGGTTGGCGATCGACGTCGCGTCGACGAACCCGATTTCACTCATTTTGTTCGACCATCGTGTCGTCCACATCCCACTAGTGGTGGTAAACAGTAGCGGATTTAGGGGGGGGGGGGGTACTTGGGAGCTGAAGCACCCACCGTTTAGCGTATTTTTATTAGAAATTATTAATAATTCCCCGAGTGGCAAATTTCTAGACATGATATTAATAAAGCATCCACTATAAAAAAAACCTAGATCCGCCACTAGTGATAAACTATTAGATTTAGTTACAACTGCAAATGCTAATATTATTTGAAAATAGAAGTAAAAAATAACAGTTACAGCTATTTCCTTAGAAATCAACCGTCATATTAATTAACACACCTTGCTTATAACAGGTGTAATCATTAACAGCTAATTCAGGGGCGGATCCAGAATTTTTTTACGGAGGGGGCGCAAAATAAATTGTTTACTTACGACTAACCTGCCTGAATTGTAACATAATACGTAAAAGCAACAAAAATTATGTTGGCCCATAGTCTTCAGGAATATATAAAATAAAAAAACATTCTCAAGCAATTATTTTTAAGTACAAAATGTACTAACCGTAGCTATAACATACCAATACACAATAAATATAAAATAATATTATTTTATTTTTCGTAATTGTATATTACTCTAGTTAGTAGTTGTATTGAACCACGAAAATAATCGAAAACCCAATATATTTTAAACCTATTTTAGGGATTTTGAGGGGGGCGTACGCCCCCTTCGCCCCCCTTGGATCCGCGTTTGAGCTAATTCATTATAGTAATGATATCATTTTTAAAGTAGCAGGTATGTGTGTGTTATGATGGAAAGTAGGTATTTTCATAAATATCACATTTATTTCATATTATCATTTTATTATATTATTTTTACCGATGTAGGTAAGACGATGCGTACAAAAATCTAAATGATATAAAATAGCAGTTACTGTTATTTTGGTTTTTGATTAGCAACCTGCTAAGCTATAATAAAATAGCACTGTTATTACAGCTACTACTGCTATTCCTTACCACCTCTACATCCCACGGAAAAATCCACGTTTCTACCGTCTTTAGAGTCGCACGTAAAGATTCACGTCATCGCTCACTTTTCATTGCGACCATCTTCACCTCGGTCCTAAACGTAGAGCCTCGTTCTCCAACTAATCGCGATCTAACCGCATGTTCTGATTCCCATTTGTACCACGACATCGCACGAGCATTTTTCGTTATTCCACGTGAACGCGTGGGCATTTCGTTATATTGTGTGCACGTGTTCTTTTTATTATTAACGTAATATATGTTAATTTTATTACAATCATACTAAAACGTCGCATTTGTTTTCATTATTAATTTTTTTTTTCATTAGAGCTATCAGTAGAACTATTTTGCTCAACAATTACAAAATAAAGTACAAAATACATGAATATATATAGATAGAATACAAAATAGTGATTACAAATTTAGAATGAAATTAAATTTAAATATGGAAGCCTCATGAATGAAGGAAGTAATAAGGATAATAACTTACTTTGAATTTGAGTTTAGAATATCTAGAATTATAAAAGGGATATTAAAGGAACTCAGAGAATTATATAGGATAAGACGTTTAGTGGATAAAGAAGAACAATCGAAGAGAATATGGGATAGATCACATATGCTTTCTTCTAAGTGGAGAGTACAGAGGGGGGAATCGTTAAGATTTAGTTTATAGGCATGAGAGGGTAGGAAATGATGACCAGTGCGTAAACGATTAAACTTTACAATAAAGGATCTGGATAGAGTAAGATCTTTAAACCATAATTTATTGTGTATAACAGGGACTATTGATTTGAATCTGGAGGCAAAATTTACTGGCAAGTTGTTCCAATGAGAAGACCAGAGTGTAAAGGTATGGTTTCAAAGGATCGGGATGAGGTCAGACCAGGGAATTAAGGAAAAAGAAGGACATATGACATTTGATCGACATTTGACGATGCTTTGGCCAAAGTATCAGCTGTTTTGTTACCGCGTATACCCATATGACTAGGGACCCAGAGAAATTGCATTATTATTATTATTAATGCAACAAGTCACACGACTCTTATCGCGCTATCGCTCCACGCTTGTTTTCCACAACCTCAGTGATTTTGTTTCCCTGAACTACGCGCGTCGCCAGTTCGAAATACGAATGTTATTTTTTGCTATTACGATTATAATCGCGTTTACCTTAGATCATATGTATATGATCTAAAGTGTTTACCATGCAATATTTATTCGCAGATTATAATTTTCATTTAATCTGTGATTTATTTGTGGTGATTGATTGTAAATGAATGTTGTTACGGACATACATATATGTAAGTTACCCCACAGTTACCATTACACGGGGATTCACATAAGAATTAGAATAACTCTTATTACAATCATTATACGTAAATATAAATACACAAATGACAAAAATCACAGAATGATAAAGGTGTGAAAGGTTAATTTATGTGAATTGAAGAAGTCGCAAGGCCAACTAAATAATAAATCATGTTCTAATATATTAATGTCAAAGTATATAATCCATAAACATATCAATTGTAAACTATATGATATGACATTTTAATGTCAAAATATTCAATGAAACATAACTCAAGCCATGTCCGGTTCAAGAGTAGGTATTGAGCCATTATACAAGAAACGGCGTATTTAAGGTAGTCCTGAACAGACCAAAAGAGAGATGTTTTTTAACATTTTACTATTTTACCATTTTAAAAAATGGTGTTTTAGTCCGATTACAGTAAGCACCTTCACGCCAATTAGTTTAATTTAATGTTTTAAACTTGGAGTATTTATAATAGATAGTGTAAGATTATTAAGATTATTTTTTAGTAAAATATGTATTATTTTTAAACACCTATTCCTTAACCAACTCTTATTATTAAACTAACGTAGTGGTTCCCAACCTGGGGGGCGTATACACATCGCTGGGGAGGCGCAAGCAGTCATCACAAAGTAAAATTTTTATTTATCAAATTTTATTATATTTAAAATGAAGAGAAAAAATGAAAATTTAATAAAGACTGGTTATCGTTATAGATTATAGAATATAGGGTCGTTAAAGTCGATAAAGTAATCAATGGGGGGGGGGGGGGCGAAATCTTTGAAAATCTACAAAGGGGACGTAGAATAAATAAGATTGGGAACCACTGAACTAACGGCACGTAACAATGTAACTGAAGTGGGATTATATCGTATTAACCATCTCGCAGATAGAAAATACGATTTTATATTTGTGAACCATCTACTTAGTACTACGATTTAAGATATAATATCTTATATAATAAGATATTTATATCTTAAATTGTGCTTAGTGCTTTAGTACTATTTATTTTGCTACCAACATAATCTTTAATGCTAATAATATTAGTTTACTCTATAGTTGTGATAAGTTGTTCTTGAACAAATCGTTCCAAATGAACGAGTCCAGAGGAACGATTCCAGTCAAACGTTCCTACTCGTTCCTTGGTTCCATATCGTTCCTATGTTCAAATGGTCAAATGTACCAAAATTACACAATCGTAGTACTCTATGGAGTCCAAAGACCTAATATTCTTATACTTATTTTAAGGTATATGGTCTACTCCAGCGTTTACCTAAATGAGGATTCGCATCGGTCTGTATATTTATATTAAAAATAAAAAAATAAAACATAACCATAATGATAAAAATTAAAAAGTCAGTTTGTAATATGAATACATTATTAACTATTTATGAATAATAAAGTAAAAATTATAAATTAATGTGATAATTGTGATGGTTTTGTATTCAAACGTTTGTTTGGACGTGGTTCGACATTAGAAAGACATAAAATCAATTACTTTTTGTTGATAAACGATTTATGTATGCCATTATGGAAGAGAAAGTTTTTTAGTATACATAAAAAGTAATGAATGGATTTAATGTTTTCAATTTTTCTGTTACTAGACTTTTGTTTTAATTTCGTTAAGCGAGCTAAAACGTGTTTAAATTTTGAAATGAAAATTTTTTTACCAGCTGATAATTGATTGAATTGATTTTAAATCTCAATTAATAATTTGGAAACTGTAACTATGTTTTTATCAAATAGATTAAGAAATAATCTATTCGAGAAGCTATATCGTTGTCATTTGAGAAATATTTCAATGACTAAATTCTCAATTCCCTCAAATATGTTTTCATGGTGTTCAAAACAATCAGGAATAGAGCTTTTCGAGTTTACATTTTTATCAATGCAATTTGCAGTTAAATCGAATGCATTAAAATTTAATTTTTCAAGGCGAATGATTCAGATACCTAGTTTTTAGATAAATGCATCAACTTTGCCATTTGTAGAATATTCTATGCATGGCCTTGTACATTTATATTCAAGAAATTTAATTATGAAAATATATCAATGAAGTAAACTAAAAAGTATCTATTCGTTATCATTCGCTTTAATTCGTATTTATTATAAGGAGGGGGATAGGGAGTTATGAGGTGATTGATTTTATTTTTTACCCATTTCGATAGTCGTGACGTTAAAAAAGATGAGAAACACTGTTTATATGTTGCTAGTTTTTTTTTTTATAGTGATACATTACAGTAGTTAACTATATTTTAAGAAATAGTATAGTCAACGTACTAGTTGGCAGTGGCAGCGTGAACTAATTATTTCAATGACGCAGTCGACAATTCTCAACACCTAATCTATTGGCACTTTTGCACTGTTGATTATTGTGAATTTATTTATATTCAATCGATTAAGTTAAAACAAGTTCTTAATTTCTACTCAACTACAAATGTCAACTTTCAATACCCACCCACCCACCTTTTTTTCATGACGCAGCTGCGTCAAATTAACTCCGTTCACGCCGCCACTGCTAGTTCCATGCACCAACGTTTATACGCACGATACTAGTCAACTATTTTACTAGCATATTGTATTGCCGAGGAGCAGTAAAAACTATTAGTTAATAAAATAAATTAAAAAAAAAAGAACCGGATGGGCCTCGCTCTGCTGTACAGTTAGGGGTGGAGTGCACCTCGCTTATAGGATAGGTCATTATTATAATGGATTTGTTAAATTTGAATGCAATGATATCATTGTATACGAATAACGATTCTGAACGGAGTTCATATGTTAGTCTAGAATATAATATAATGTTATTTATAAATATTATATAAGTATATTTTATTTTTAAACGAAAAATTTAGAAAAACCGAAAATTTAAATTGTCTATAAATAAGTCAAAATATGTCAAAATACTTTGAAATTTTAACCATGTATAGAAAACGTCAATATAAAGATTTAATGATAATTTCAAGTTGTTGCGGTTTTTCGTTTTTGAGTTAGGGCATTTTAAAAAAACCGATATCATTTGTCAGTCTAGAACATTCTACATTATATTATATTTTACATGTAATTTTATGTCAATATTCGATGTTCAAACGCTTATAAAAAAAAATTGTGCCTATGGATTTTAATAATTTTTGAATGACATTAAGAACTACTTCTGTGGAATCTTCGATTAAATTTTCAAGTATTTTGTAGAAGCCAAATTTTTTTATCACAAAATATAAAAAAAAAATGTAAAAAAATCGAATATTTTAAATGCCTATAAGTGGCTTAAAAATCAATATAATATTTTGAAAAAAATATGACATAAAGGAAATACCAATCTTAACAGCTGGTAGAAATTTCAAAAATCTGCGACTTATACTTTTTGAATTATAAAAAATATTTAAAATCGTTTGAGAATAAATCGCTATTTTATGCAATTTCGTAAATATTTAAATTTCAAACAGTCATAAAATTTTTTCCTCTAATTCCGGTAGAAATTTTTTTAAAGATTTTTGAAGAGAAACTTATACATAACCTCGTGTTAAAATTTTGAACCTTAAGTATGAACAGAAAAAATTTTATGAATTTTTATCTACAAAATAACTTGCAAATTATCGTGATTTTTACATATTTCGTATAAATTGTAACTTTGAGCACTTATAAAAAAAAATTGTGACTTACGATTTTAGATTTTTTTTTATCAGTTAAGGAACAACTTATAAGAAACCTTGTATTAAATTTTCAAAATTTTCTAGGCAGCCAAAAAAATTTTATCGTTATTTAAAAAAAAAATACTTAAAAAAATTGAAAATTTCAATTGTCTATAAATAGCTTAATAAAAGTCAAAATACTTTGAAAATTTAATGGTGTATAGAGAACGCTAATCTTAACATTTGGTGAAAATTTCAAGTATTTACATCGATTAGTTTTTGAGTTATAGCAAAATAAAAAATTTGATTATGTCAAAAACTGGTTTTGCGTAAAAACTCCCGTTTTTCCCAAATTTTTTTATGGTTTTTCCCGTCGCATTTAAAAAATATTGGAAATTTTTAACTTTTGACCCCCCAAAGTACCAAATAGATTCACTTTCCTTTCAGAAAAGTTGCTACATAAGGCAATCGAAGCATTTTTACTGCCCCAAAACGTGTCGACAGACACAAAAAAAAAAAACACACATCATTGTAAAATCAATACATTCTTCACTCCGTTCAGAATCTAAAATAATTTATTGTTCAGCTATGTGTTACCAATTTTACTCGCAAATGATGAAATAGCATGCTAGTTCGTTAAAAAGTTGAAATGTTTCGACTTCACTGAATAGCAAACTAGTACATTAGGAAGTAGTTTAGTAATTTACTAGCATAATCATAAATGCTTTTTTACTATTAAATAGTGAACTAGCTTACTATTTGATGGTAAATTAGCACCATGCAACACAAGATTTAATTCTGATTTAATACGATTCTGACCGTAGGTTTGTGTGAAATATCATATAAATCATAGTTATCGCTGTAAACGTAAATATTCAAGATAATAATCGTGTACAATTACAATTTACTAGCCCCATTAGTTCGGTATCTTAACACTAGCTGAGTGAAATGATTAATTTATATTGAAAGTATTTGCTTCGCATACAATTTGCATTCCCCATTGTTGTGCGCATTACTATTTGTTTTCTGGAAAGAATAACTTAAGTTGATAGAACCAAGTTTAAGTACCTATTCGTTGAGGATAAAAATTATTCCATTCTAAAACATCTGATCTAACTATTTTTTTTTTTTTTTTACAAAACTTACAAGAAATTACCATAATATTGTAAAATGCATTATTTTTTTTTTGTTCGAAATCTTAAATTATAAAGATATTTCAAGATATTTCACGAGTGCTAATACTATTTATTTAACTGTGGATATAATTTTTTGACTGTGTATAAGTACTGCAACATACACTATAACAGTTTGTTATCAACTAACTTAACGGTTACAAAAAATAAATCGTTTGTTGGCGTAGAAAAAGGATTACATAAGTTTTATAATTTTCAATCATATGAATATCGTACCTATTTTATACTTCTTCAAACATCTAATTCCCACTGAAATCTAATATTCATTATGATAAATCAATAGTTGGCATAAAAACAAATGCATACCTTTATGTTTATTAATAATAATTTTTGTATGCAAATTTAATTTTGAATTTAACTACATTTTGAAAAATCCTTGAAACATATGAAGTAATCATTTTACCATTATCATTGTTATTTAATATTAAACTTACAAATAGTTAGGACTTTTTTTTATTTTAATTATATTATATTACCATTTCCTCAATTCATTTATTAAAATATATTTTTATTCTAAAGTAAATTTCAAACATCAATCACATAATAGAGAACATAGAGAAAATCACAGAAAAATATAATTTCATAAATAATGTTCTCTACGTTGGTCAGAAAAAAAAATCTTGACTTGAATAATCAAATTACTGCAGGTGGTCACATGATCAGAATACAAATGATTATCTCTTTGTGTAGATTTTTTTGGTAGTGCCCGCTATCTTATCTTTTTTAATTGACCATTTTATTGAAAAATGAAAATACAAATAATATTATAATCATATTCTCAGTAGGAGGTAACTTGTTAAGGTTTTTGGAATTTCGATAAACTACGAGTACTTCTTTCTCGACTGGAATAATATTGCACCGAGTATGTCGAATATTATACATATGAAGAAACATTATAAAAAGGTTATACAATTTTTATAATCACTTTTTTTGGTAAAATGTGTAAACTGTGAAAGTTTTGAATTTTCAAAAAATTTATCTTTGACTCTTATTATAAACTTAAACTTTTTTTTTTTAGAATTTAGTTTTAGTTTTCAGACATCAGTGTAAAATAACAAAAGCAATGTTTGTGAAAAATAACTTAAAATTTTACATTTGATGGTATTGTCAAATATTAGTTGTATTTTTTTTTTTTTTTTTTTTAATAATTTCGTACCAAATTTAGTTTTTACTGGTAATTATTTTTGGGCAGCTTATATTGCCATATATAATTATCAACATATGTCTTATATAATACATTATATAAGGTAATATTATATGAAGACTTAAATGTTAACTTGAGTTTTTCAGATCTTGCACGCGCAATATATTTTTCAAAACTTGAAATAACAGTTTTTTATTAAGTAAAGTTTTTATATTTTAAATTTTGACAGAGCTGTACAAAAATTATAAAAATCTATAAGATTTTTTTAGTTAAAAATTCATAAACTTTTAAGTTTATCAATAGTATGTTAATCAAAAATTTATCATAACAATCCACTTATGTCAATCACATGTTTTTGTGTCTCACTTCGCATTATATTTTATCTGAAAATTTTAATGAAGTCAATATGTTAGATAAACAAAAAATTAAATCTTTGTTTATTTTTTCATTATATTTTTTTGACAATAGTACAAATTTAATTTATATACGATTCTCAAGAGTATTATCAATCTAATTAAAAAAAAAAAAACTATTATGCTTTAAAGTACTATTTTTTTTTATAATAGTACATTAAAATACAATAGTTTTTAAGTTATATAATAATATATTTGTATATTTTTGTTTGATTTATTTCACATTTAATGTAAATAATAATATATTATAATAATTCATAACTTAAAACTCGCAAAACGTTATAGGGTACTAACGTATAATTATAATAACTTCTAGGTAGGCAAATAGGTGTCCAATGAATGTGGTCAGTTATAATAATTTGGTAGTACGATGTAATATAAAAAGAAAAATTCTATAAAAATTCTGTTTTTATTGTTTAATCATGTAAGTTATATAAATACTGGGCAGTTACATATATACATTACATTTTGACTAGATTTCAAAACTTTTATATCATCAAAATAGTTCACGGCAGTTTTTAGGAGTCTTAGGATATCTAAGTTAATGATAAAAGTTTTAAAATGTGTATTACATTATTGAGAACAACTTTTGTAGGTAAACGCATTGCCCTTCTCTTATTAAAGCTTTATTGTACAAGAGTCAAACGATAAAAAAGTTTCTTTGTCACTCTGAATACTCTTTCGTAATATCTTATATATAATAAGTGCTTGTCAACCCATTTGTGGTCCCTGTTTTTAGGAACATATAATCAGGCCTAAGACATAATGAAACTACCCAAAATAAATTCCCCTTCCCCCTCCCAAACTTTTGCTTTCGTATATGAGATCATTCCTTCGAGTGTTTGTATAACTTCTACTAAACTCGTAAAATGAATTGGAAATTAAGTTAGAAGATATAGCAATCAAAAATAAAAAAAACACTAAAACGGAAACATTTAACCCATGTATCTTATTCTACTTATAAGTCATAATTTATATTTTCATATAATGTATACACTAAAAAATCATTTTCGTTAAAAATCTGAAAACTTCTTAGTAAAAATTGACTTTTATCGATTTTAAACTTAATTCTGTTATATAAGTTTGAATTTGAATAATATACATCATATTAATATTTTATATTATTTATATTTAAGTGTAAATATTGAGATGTTAAATTTATTTCTGATATCTAATGAGTTATATTTATTTAACTCATTGAAATCTTATTGCTAAGATTTTTCATTAGAATTCAGTATAATGAATAAAAAATTATTAACTTCACAAAAATATACACAAAATAGTCAGCAAATCGTTATTCTTGCAAACCTTTTTTATTACAGGTGAAATGTTCAAAGAAAATTCAGCAATGAAAAAATTAAGGCCATGTAACATCGTAACATATACCGATTGTTATTGTTTCCCTGTAAATTTTGCTGCGATTTATTACAATTTTTTTTTAAAATGCTAACATTAAATTTTCATAAAACTTGAAGTACCATTTATTTCCAATTTACGATCATTAATTAATAGACATAATTTTTTGTTAGATATATATGAATAAAATACTTGTTTATTAAAAATCAAAATAAGTATGTAAATAAACCAAAAACACACAATATTGTAAAATCAAACATGGATTATTATCGTGTTTCCTGAATCAAAACAAGTTATAATGGACTAAAAATCTTTAACTGACTACGTAAGAGAAAAAAAATCATCTTATTTGCATATAATTTACATTTGTGGTTGTTTTTGTATTTTAAAATAAATAAAAGGACTATATTTTAAAGTGTTCGCTCTAATAACGAATGTATTTTTGACCAAGTATATTTTCAACGCACAATGAAAATGTGAAACTACACGTGTTTTTAGCATATTTAATTTTGTAAAAATGTAATTTTTCAGTCATGAGATGTGTTAATATAATTTTTGATTAAAATTGATACTACGTGACGTTAAAAATGTAAAAAATGTAAAAAAAATTCGAAATACATTTTGGCCTAATTACCTAATATTTACCTAACCAGGCGGCATAGACGAACAAAACTATATGTACCGACCGTCTATATACCCGGATGTGACATACCTAACTTATCTATATATTATATAATGATATTGATCCATCAGTATATACTGAATTATTATTACCAAACACCACCACAAAATATATTTTCGTTGGAAACTCGTACGCCATAAATGTAAGACTTTGGAAATGTGCGGCGAATATTGTTCATCTGTCCTAACCTCTACAATTACTAATTTTTTTTATTTTGTATAAATATAATAATAATAATAATAATAATATACACAACGAGTATACATTCAAACAGCGTGATTTTTTCAATAAGCATTACTATCATTATTTCAGTCTATTTGTGGGTCTGTTTGTGTATTGTTCAAATATATTTTATTGAATATTCTTAAACTTAACATTAATCTTAGTAATTTCAACTATAAATAAGTATAATATTAAACTAATTTTTGGGTATGTAAGTATATCTTACGAGTAGAGATGATCGATACTTTATTCGATTATATGATACACTTGATATTTATATCAAGTATTAGGCCTTAAGAATATCAGAATCGAGATCATTATTAATATTGATTTCAATACAAATAAGTATAAAATATATAAATCGCCAATATTTATGGTAACAAACGTTATTATGAAACATATCGAAATAAAACATTAAATAGTATAATCAAGTATCGACATATTTTGTATCCCTACATGTAAGTCATGAAACTTACGATTAGTGCAGCGAAACATGACAAGAAATAAGATAATCTTACCTCAAAATGCATAACGTAATTACTACAAACCAATGGAGATAAATGTGTTTTTCAAATTCACTGACCAAAGTCGAACAAAAATTCACCTGTACACATATAGGCTGACGAAAAAAGGTTGCGACCATTCACACACATATACCTAAGTTAATATCATACGAATACATCGACAATGCACGTATACGTGAACGTACGTTATATAATATTATGTATGTACATTTGTGCCGAGGGATAGCCGTGTGGATCCCGCGAACAGTCTTTAAATTACCATAAGTTTGTTTTGTTTATTTTTTATTGTTTCGAGCCATATCTTCTTAGTCGTCCGCACACGCGTGCACATCCTGTCCGTATGCACTGCCTCGGGAGTTGGTAGCATCACTCTTGAGG
Organism: Sipha maydis; assembly: GCA_034509805.1. Classification (NCBI taxonomy): domain Eukaryota; kingdom Metazoa; phylum Arthropoda; class Insecta; order Hemiptera; family Aphididae; genus Sipha; species Sipha maydis. The sequence goes on along the minus strand of JASXSY010001325.1, from coordinate 152,269 downwards.
TGAGCAACACAAGTTCGCATCGCACGTATCGGAAGGATCGCAGAAAATGGATTTGTGCAGTAAGTCATACAAGTGCGTCCACTGACACGCATCGGCCTGTCGGGAACGCCGACGTAATTCCTCGGAGGGACAACTTTTCCGACTGGTGCGAATGACAATTCGTACGGAAAATTCGAATTTGAACAATAATTTTATTGTTAAAAATCCGATTGCAAATGGTTGTCACCTAGCCAATCCGATTTCTGCGGATACGGTGGACGCACTGCCGCCAAGTGATCAGCATGTATCAGTGATCCGGCACGTACAACGCGAACCTCGGCGTGTCACCGATGGTGGTTGAGGGCGAGAGTGATGGCAGGGGGTTGATGGACAGTGAGGATGGTTGCTAGAGGCTGGTGGATGGGAATAGAAAGTAAGACGATGGAGATAAAATTAAGGGAAACACAACACCACCACCACCAACGACACCACCACAACCACCACCACCACAACCACCATGGTTGTAATCACGCGCGGAAGTGCGGTGGTTGCCTGCGGGTGTTCCACTTGCATTTGAGTATTCGCACGTAGGTCATGCGGAACGTAGCGTTGCACAGGGCGTAACACACCGGGTTGATGGTGCTGTTGATGTAGCACAAGTAGTAGAAGAAGTCCCACACGCCTTGCGTTACCCACTCCTTGTTGTTGTCCGGTTCGCCAGCCTCGCCACCGCCCGTGGCCGCGGTGAACGGTTTCAGCAGCACCAGTATGTTGTACGGCGTCCACGTGATGATGAACGTCAGCAGGATGGCCGACAACGTTTTCGCCGCCTTTCGTTCGCTCTTCTTCTCCTGAAACTTTTTCTTCTTCTTCTCCTTGGCCTGCAGCGCCGCCCCCTGCGCCCGCGTTAATTGCTTCGGTTGCAAGATCTTTGCCGCGTTCAACGGTAGCCGCATGTCCTGCGACGATGGTCTGCGCGACATGGGACCTGCCCCGCCACTGCCCGTCCCGTGCAACCTTCTCGACTCCTCGTAGCACCCGTGATACTGTTTCACCGTCGGCGCATCTTGGTCACTGTCACCTGGTAACTTTATCACGATCGTGTACACCTGTGTCGCGGTCGAACAGAACAAACATATACGGTATTATAACAACGATTTAGCACAAACTGCTGCAAAATTATTGTTGTCATTAATATGCATGTTTCGCAAATAGAGCACCGCTCTAGAATTAAGACTACCGATATGGTACGCATAATTATTGTATTCGTAACATTTACCATACGTCTTACTGAACCGAAAGACGAAATAGGCGTTTAATATTTTCATTCGGCGCACGAGTTAAAATTAAACAGCGAAATTTGAAAACTATCTTATGTACATAACCATAACTATTATAGTACAAGTGTTTTATATAATATAATGTGGAGAAATACATAATTGATCTAATACTTTAAATTTTATTTGGTTTTTATTGAGGTTTAAAAAGGGCAAAGTGACTCAAATCTCTTTTAATAAAGTATTTTAATAATGAATTCGAAACGCGAATGATCGAGCACGGATTTTTCGCACTATAATGAGGTCTCTTACTACAAAAAACGCTAAGATTAAGTACATGTTCCTCAGTCGTGTCATATTAAAACTATCAGATAACTCGAATTTCGAAGAACAAAGAAATCATATATTGGTATGTTTAAGCATGTATATATATATATATATATATATATATATATATATATATATATATGTATTAAGTATATCAATATTGTGATACAATATATGTACATATGTTTGTTTTATAGCTTAGTAAAAGCTAATTGTACGAACCCCAGCATCACAAGTATAAGGCTTGTTTTGTTTGCATTTAAAACTTATAATAGATTAGACCAGTGATTCTCAAAGTTATTTGTTCGCGGAGCTCTTATGTTCCTACAATAATTTACAGAGCCCCAAACATCAGAAATTTATATTTGAGAGAATAATAATAGGTATATAAAAATGATAAAATCACATTGGTTATACTTGTATCGATTTGTAGACAATATATTAAAATATTCAGGGGCGTATCTGGGGGGTTTTGGGTGTTTCAAACCCTCTTTACCCCGACATTTTAACCAATTTAAAAAAAAGTTTTACTTATTATTTTTATACAATTTAAGTTAAATATTATTAACGTTTTCCCGGGTTATTTTCCATTTTCGATCTATCTAGTACAATAAAATGAATTATTACCAAAATTATTAATTTGTCAAATAAATACATTTGAAATAAATGGTAGTAAAATTATTGAACCCCTCACCTGAAAATGTTCTAAGCACGCCTCTGTATATACGAGTGTATATATTACACGGCAGAACATTTAGATTAACGTAAACTTAAATAATAAAACAACGTTTCCAGTAAATCTTATTTGAATTTAACAGCTTCTTTAGAATGATGCACGAAATCGTATTAATATATTAAATTAAAACTAAGTGTTTTGCACTGCAAATACAAATTGAAAATGTTCATAGCCACAGACTGGAAAATATTAGTACATATTTTACATCATATCAATTTAATATTCCCGCGAAATGTCTCCTTTGCCGCAATATAATTATGCAAACTACTAAACTTAACGGGTTCACGATATCTTTAATTTACTTTTTAATCCGTTAAGGTATTAAAAGGGATAAGAATAGATTGAAAAAATATATTTCAAATAAATTTAACCATATTAAACTAAATTTATTAAACTCTTTAGTGTACATATGCGTTTTCATAAACCACATATGAACTATACCTAACAATAACGTGATATTATCATATGACACTATCACTGCAATGCAGTGGTATACTTGGGGATATCCCCATAAGAGACTATATGTATTTCCCTACTCAAAATAGAATACTCAATTTATGTATATTTTCTTGGCTCATGGTAAAATATAAGATATTGTAAAATACAAAAGGAGACTAATGGTAGTAACATATGGCGTATTAAACTACATATGAGAACAAAGACCCTAGGCTGAGAACGGTGCTTAAAGAGTAATTATGTAAACCTTGAAATATTATTTTTAGATCAACTGAGATTTTAAAAGGATTTATTTATTTTAATTTGTTTAAATTTTCCAACGGTACCAATATTTTAAATAGTTCGAGATTCTAAACGGATTTGATATATTCATATGGATACACTAATCACGTCTACACAAGGTAGTTGCTAACCGCATGATGTACTTCTTATTTTTAAATAATATACATACTTATTTTTGGATCTCACTCTAAATAAGAGGACTTAATATTTCTAAAAATTTAAAAATTTAAATTTAATTTTGAAGTAAGAGTGGTTATGAAGATAGAAGTTGAAGGGAAAAGAGGAAGAGGCAGACCAAAAAAGAGATAGTTGGAGACTTTGGAGAATGACATGAGGGCTGTCGGTGTGTGCAGAGGAGATGTGATTGACCGAGTAAAGTGGAGGTGTAGGACAAGGGTGGCCGACCCCAAATAGTTGGGAGGAAGGCGAAGTAGAAGAAGAAGAGAAGAATATTTCTAAAAATTTCACACTCAAAATAAATTCAAGTGTGTGTTATACGAACCAATCAAATTTGTCTAAGATTTCAAAAACAGACTTTAATTCATCACAAGATGAACACGTTATGACATCGTTTTAGTTTTCCTGATTTATTTATTACGATTATGAGTGTAAGCCATATCGTTTGATTGTTACCTATTTTAACAATTTTACTGTATTGTGTTGGCACGTGATTGATATAACGCAGAAACGAAAACGTTTCTTGCGCTGTGTCTGAAATGCCATTTAGTCTATATTGATACCATACGTGCGGTCCAAAACATTATGGCGTGTTCGTGCTTACCGAGTCGTTGGACAAGGACCGGTTGGTCAGTCGATTGTTATTGTTGACCGCGTGACAGGATTTCAACGGCGGCGGCGTGGTGCAGGGTTGCTGATGTATGACGTTCAAAGACGTGGACCTGGATACGGTCGTGCCGTAGCTGGTGCCTCCCGGCACGTCGCTGGGCGTCTGATCGTCCTCCTCGTCATAATCGTCGTCACGGCCCGAGTACCACCAGTCCACGCACCAATCGCGCAACCACGACCACGTCAGCAGGCGTCTCGCTTTCTGTAACACGCCCGGGGGTCAATACTGAATGGATATCGCATTGCCCTGTAAGACTGAATCGCGAGCATCACAAAAATATTATAACGGATTCGCAATGGAATTAATATCAAAAATTCCACTATGATCGAAAATGCCTTTTGCACACTGCAGTGATTGCAACAACATTAACTATGGCTAAACTAAAGTTTAAAAGTCATTAAGATTAGTAATTGTTGAACTTTCAGTGTTACTTCGTTTTAATTCATCACTATTGTGTAACTCAATGATTAAATTATATTGTTAAGCAATGGTCGATAATTCGATAGTGTTATTGAATAAAAAAAAAAAAAAAAAATTAATGTTTAATCTTATTATGGAATATTATGAGTATACAATTGAGTTTAAGCAATTTTATAGGTCAAAAACAAATTCAGGAAATAAATCTTTTAAATACCTGAATAATAGAAAAATAAGTAAATATAAATATGAAAAAGTGATAAAAAAATATTTCAAATACTGAAATGCATACAATGCTAAAAAGTATTTAATTTTAATTTTTTTATTTTATGATCTATCTTAAATATTTTTTTTATATTTTGAATTTTCCATGAAAATTAGATATGTTAAGCAGTGTGCTTATATTTTTTATGCACTAAACTGTTACTTAAGTTACTAAATAAAGGTAAGTAACTGTAACTTAGGTATTCAGATGCTTAAGCTTAGTGATATACTTGTTAATGGATGCAGATAGACGAGTTAGTAATTATTTGTTATATGACCTATATCCGCTTAAAAAATTGTTAATTTAAGTCAGAATTTTGATGATTTTCGTGGCCTTAGAATATTATACTAAATAATTATTTATTCAACCCTCTCTAATAACCGTATCAAAATGTAGAACCTATTAAATATCAAAATGTTGTTCTTTTGAGTACTACTACTGATTTTAAAGATACTATAAAAAATAAATACTATAAATATTTTTAATTCATTGTGTAAATAAAATGATTTTCAATCATTAATAATTATACTAATTGCAGTTTTTAAACTAAAATATTTATTACAAGAAGAAAATTAGTATATATTTATGTATAATAATGTCATGATTATTAATCATACAACATCAATGAGTTTATATTTAACGGTACTTCATTGAACCATTGATTTAATTTAAGTTGGGTTTTAAATTACAGTTACAAATCAGAGGTTCTCAATCTTTTGGACTCACGGAATGCTTAGAGAACTTTTGATACATCACGGATCACCTCAATTATCGTGGACCTTATTTTCTTATAAACAAGAATCAATTTTTTTTACGGATTCTAGAATTTAAATTATTAATAAATGAAAAATAATTAAATTCCTTATAACAGGTTTATAACTGTTCAATTTTTATTAATAGTTTAAACATATTAAAAATGTAATGCTTATTACTAATTTATAAAAAATTTATATCATATTATTATATTTATAAAAAAGTAAATTACTATCATAAAAACCATTTCATGTAATTTTTGGGCTCTTATTTCCTTAACTAACAGTGATATACTTGGGAAAATCCTGCTCAATGTAAAGTATGTCTTTAATGGCGTCGGATTAATTTCTTTGTTTATTTTATATATAGTGCAATAATAATATAATAGTATAATAATACCTACTATGCATAGAATAACTTCAAAGTTTTGGAAACTTAATACACTTAAACGTGTAAATAATTATAATTTTTTTAAGAATAATTACTTAGATAATGGTAAAATATTTTATTTTTTAAATGGGAACATTTTAACTTAACAGTTAACTAATATATGTTAAATTCCTATTCATGAATTACTTGATTCACTGCAGTCACAACTTTCTTATGTGTCGAATACAAATGTTATTCATATTATATTATTTTATATTATATTAAACTACACGTGATCATTGTAAATTATTTTAAAATACAAATTAAAAAAATTCTAAGAATATAAATTAATTTTCAAAAAGTAGCGTGAGATGATTTTATTGGGCAAACAGTGATTACTTTCAGGAATTTGTGTACGTTAACAAGTAATACAGAAAACCTCAAATTTTCGTTCCTATAGGACTGTAGTTGTCTGGTATATAATATATACTTATATAAAAAGTGATTATGAAGATTTAAGATAGTTTTGCATACAATAATGACAAATCTTCATGAAATATACATTAAACATATAAAATATAGAAATAGAGTGAGACTTATGTAACTTTGTTTGCCTAAACATTTTAGTGGACTTCTGATAGTTAATAATTTATTTATTTATGATTTGTTATGCGTTTGGTCGGTAATGAGACCTCTTCTACTCCTCCTCAATTTGGAAATGACGCAGATCCGTCTATGATAATATATTTGATACAAGTCACTGGTCAGCCTAGGGGAAATTCACGATTAATATACTTCGAACAGACTCGTTTCGGCGGTAATCATTCGCGTTTGTTATAACCAACCAAAAACGAATTCGTGTGAGCTTCTGAACTTCCTCGAAGAGCGGAAATGTACTAACGATCATCATCGACTGATGATTGATTTCCTCCACTGGTCATTAAATAATATGTTTCTGTTGTTAATATAAATTAATTATTATTGTTTGACAGCTATATATATATATTAATCGTGTTTTCACCAAACAACAAGAGACTCGTGGTCGCAATTATCGAATACGATTAGAGTTCAGAGCTCTTAGTTTTATGGTGACATATATGCATGACAAGAATTGTCGTAACGTCGGTCAATTGCGTCGCTAAAATAAATAACAAGTGTTGAGGGGAAAAAGTTTTTGGATTTTGCAATACTTCGTTTTTTTTTTTGTTTTTTTTTAATTCCTTGCCGAAGCTTTCTTTCCAAAATTAATTTAAACCATTAAAGTATGATTTTAATAAATAACCAATTTTTTATATATGTTGTAAGGTCAAGTAATTTTAATCATGTATTCAACTACAATTGAGGGACAATACTGCTTATCGCGCAGTATTTTTAATGATTTCAAGTGCTAACTGTTATGATGTGATTTTAGTTTCTCCGTACTAAAATCAAACTTCAAAAAGATCATTTTAAATTTATCATAAAATATATACTAATATATAATTTATAAGTGCGAGGACTTGACAATTTTATATGCCTGATATGTTTTTCATTCTTTAACAGACACGTCAGTATTTTTAAAGATTGAACACTCATAGATCACGTGTTTATATATAACCTTTTGATTAGTAATTTAGCAAAATATTATAAATACCAATGAACACTGAGAGTACGCTTTGCGCAACGAACTGGTCTCATACATCTCCCGTCGATCCAACGAATTGGCTTGGTTCGATTCAGACCGTATGCGACCCCACGATTCCTCGTGTTGATGATCGCTGAGAATTAATAAAACCACGTTGTATTATTATAATACACAAGTTTCAGTTGTTTTTTAGATAAAAAATTATTATTATATCATCGCGGAGAACAGTGTTTTATACCATATTTTTAAAAATCTTACTTGTGTGGTTTATTCATGGCTTGCAGATTTGGCAAGTCTTTTTGTCTCTTTTTTGTCTCTCTGTATATACGGAAATACAGAAAACACATGACCGTTACCGGCACATAAAAAGCCGCGATGGCCGTACCGAAAGTAATGTACTGATTAGTCAGTATGAACTGTATATAACACTGTGTTTCGGGTACGGTCCGGCGACCTTCTATGATGGGCCACAGGTAAATCCACGGTGGCCATAAACCGAGAGAAATAATCCACGCGGCCGCTGAAAAAAAAAAAAAAAAAGAAAAAAAACATTTATTATTCCGATCGAGCTCAAGTGTTAATGAAACGCACGTTAAAAGAATATTATTCCGTTTTTGCGGCGCATAACAGTTTAAGAGTTTCTCATTCTATACATGCGTATAAGTATAGCACAGTGTACGGGTTTTCGTGCTTTTCAAGATTGATATGAAACTAATTTAACAGTTCGTTAAAACCGCAGGTGGGTGGGTGTTGAACAAAATATATTCTCAACAACGCCTAACAGTCACTTGAAACCGCTTTGTGCTTAAGTCCCGTTTCCCTAATGAATATGAAATGATTATTACGATTTTTTTAAAAATGTATCAAGTATAGCTGAATGAAGATTATGTCGTTAATATAGTTATATTTTCAATACGTTATCTCGGGCCGACGTAAAAGCCGTTTAACGATACTTCACGGTGAACAAGACGGAATACTACTACGCTTTGACATATTTTTCGTTAAAGCTTTTTTCGAAACGATTATTTTCAAAAAACACCCAGACAGCTATAAAAAAAAAAAAAAAAAAAAAAAAAATCAGGCACACTAATATACTATTTCTAAAATAAATATTTACATTTAATAACATTAATATAAAAATTAAACAGTTGAATAACGCAAGTTTTTATTTAATTTTATCAATCCACCAATGGAACAGCGTAAAAATCAGAAGTCAATTAATAATGTATAATTATGGATTATATATTAATCAGTTAATTATATTTACTATGCCCCGTAAGTTTACTTAACTTTCCCACAAAAAAAATATAATACTATGCCCTAATGACTCTCAGTTCGATAGGAGCTATTGACTAATTAATTTATAATAAAAAATTATAATTTATATTTATTTTCAGAGCGAAAATATTAATATTATGATATTAAATTTCCAAATTTCCAACACTTTTTATCATGGTTTATTTATGTATTGTATACTTATAATTTTCTTTTATTTTTAATTTATTATTATAAATAATTATATATTATTATAAATATATTATACATTATAATTATATATTTAATTTTATATTTTGAAGTAAAATTACTTTTTTGAAAAAAAATTTTATATTTGTATACAAATAATATGGGCAAATGATTTATAATAAAAAAAATTATTTTTTGAAAAACACATACGTTACAATTTCTAACAGCAAAATAATGAATTTACTTTATAAACTATTAATTAAATATAAATATTATAATTTTGTAGATTTCTATAAAGTTAAATAAAAATTTATAAAATCTATTTAATTTTAAATTTAAATCCTTCCAAATATAATATTGAAATACGAGATATTATTTACTCTCGTACATATTTACTTTCTAAAACTTCAGCAAATTGATTTTCTTTTAAAAAATAATAATTATATTAAAAATAAGCATAGATTTTGTTTTTTATATGTCTTTAAACTTTGGTTCACAATATTTTACATTCTCAAACATGCACAGCTCCGAGTCCCAGAAAAAATACGTCATTATAAAGATCAACATCTTGAAAGTACTATCCACTAAAAAGTGTACTTAATACATATGCTTATATAAAATATGTGCACAACTTACATGCACGTATGAAATATTATATGTTTTGTGCCATTCGCGACTGCCTATCAAACTATTCATTAATCAATTTAACAATGACATCTTCATTACGGTTCATATAATCTGACTTGTCGTCTATTAATGGGACTCCATTTGGAGCGGATGTAAATTGCCGTGGCGTACGTCTAATCATGATTCGCGGTATACTTTCAAGTAATAATATATATATTTAACCTATAGTACGTAACGTACTTTGAATTCGACAGCACATGATATTATAATGATATCTATAGAATGGAAGTATAGTTGACGACGTGAAGCACTCGCGAATGAAAATGAAACTTTTATTGTTCGTAAGGAATCCGTAGACAAATAATATTACATAATGTATGTATAATATATACATTGTATATCCATATTAAATTATATGTAAACTCAGAGAACACTGCGAAAATACACGATTGGCAATGGCGTCGACGTATTTTTATTTTTTGCGTGTTAAGATTTAATATAATATGGACTTAAATAATTTATGAATTTAATTTTTAGTGTTACGATCAAATTTGTTCGTAGTAAATTATCTCTAATATTCAAAATTATAATTGTATTGTGATAATATAATAAATAGATAATATAAGTCAAAGACGTTTAATGTATTCAATTATTGATATCCATTGTAGGTTAAATTATAAATATAATGTTACTAAACTAGTTTTTAAAATAATTTATCACGTAATTATTTTTAGAAAATACCCAAAGTTAATTTTATTAAGTGAGACATATATTTCATAAGAAATAGATATTTTACTAAATATGAGTATTTTGTGTAACATCAAAAACAATATCGGATAATAACAACAAGAAAGTTAAGATCAAACATTCATTCATACAACTATTTGTCTAATGACCATTTTTATACCTATGAAAATAATATAATATTTGATAAAAACAAAATACAATACACAATATCAATATAACTATGACTTTAAATAAGCTAAAAATAATCAAAATGTTGTAAAAGCTTAAAAGTTTTGCGGAGAAATTTTTAAAATACTATTTTTTGACTGAAAGGTATATGCAGTATTTGTTTTATTATTTACCTTTCTCGAAATAAGCTAATCAATAATTACAGACTTTAGGTAAATAATAAATTATATTATACGCAGATATCCGGAAAATTCGTATTGTAAAAAATACTCTACGAGTTGACTTTTACATACATTTGTTAATTGTTGATCTTATTTTCGTCCAATTACCGAAAATTGTATTCATAGTTTAACTTTGATATTTTGTACTCGTTTACACTAGAATATTGTACTTTAAGTTTGAAAGTTTCGAATAATTCTTATCGAGAACCTTACATTACGTATCAAATTATATACATAAGTTTCAAAATATAAGGAAACAAAATGTGCCCTTATAATTGTTATTATCTATATATAGATTCAAGAAGAAATTGTATCTTTTATATAACTGTTGAATTATACGGCATCAAGTATTTATATGACATATTGTATAGGATACGTGTACAATGCTATGTAGCACTTGATTTTAAATTTACAATTAATTATTTCACTTGATAATTTTATGATATAAATACAATATTGTATATAATTATGTATATAATTATATACAATATAATTACGACGGGTAATATTGACGGGGGCTTTGACATTGATGTAAAACATAGGATTAAGTGCGGGTGGATGAAATGGAGAGAAGCATCGGGTGTGTTATGCGATAAGAGAATTCCAATTAGGCTGAAAGGTAAATTTTATAAAAGTGTAGTGAGACCAACTATGCTGTATGGTTCAGAGTGTTGGGCGGTTAACAGGAGAATAGAACAAAGTATGAGTGTCGCGGAAATGAGAATGCTTAGATGGTTGAGTGGAGTGACAAGAGAAGATAGAATAAGGAATGAATACGTGAGAGGTAGTGTTGGTGTAGCGCCAATTATGGACAAGATGAGAGAAAATAGGCTGAGATGGTTTGGGCATGTGATGAGGCGAGAGGAAACGAATGCAGTAAGAGTGGTTATGAAGATGGACGTTGAAGGGAAAAGAGTAAGAGGAAGACCAAAAAAGAGATGGTTGGAGACTTTGGAGAATGACATGAGGGCTGTCGGTGTGTGCAGAGGAGATGTGATTGACCGAGTAAAGTGGAGGTGTAGGACAAGGGTGGCCGACCCCAAATAGTTGGGAGGAAGGCGAAGTAGAAGAAGAAGATTGTATATAATTATGTGATATAAATACGAGTCGTTAGAACTCACTTGTGGTCTAGTGAACACTTAGTGATATAAGCTACAACGAAGAATAATGTATTGTGAGTCTGTTTTAAAATTTGGTACACGCTTGAAAAAAAAATAAGTCAAGACTACTGATTCAAGTTCTTTCGGACACGTGGACACTGTGAGCACTATTTTTGATACACATATCGTTGATATATGCGCTACCAGGATAAAGGTTTTTTGAGATTTATTTTCAGTATGCTCCTTTGGAGCTGAAGTACGTCTTCACACGTATACCAGAAACCGCGAAACATAAGCTGGAAATGTATTTTTATGTATTTAACGATTGTTCCCATTTTCTACAGACGTGGTAGAACGTGGTGGTTGGTTGGTGATCAATCGCGTGCTATGCTGTGTTATTATTTATTATTTATTTGTTTTTATTATTATTATGTGACACGTTATTATTATTATTATGGTCGTCACACGACGAGAAATTGCTTCGGAACAGCTTACACAAGCCTCGCACCAAGGACCGGTATAAATTATACCCACTGAATGTATATTTTGATGTACATAATCTTTTACCCTCGACGACCACGGCATAGTATTATGTTTAGAAACTCCTCGAACTGCAACCTCGAACACGCGTACATCATAATATTATTTATACACCAGGTGAATTGTTTGTATATGTATATTTATATACGGTGTACCGGGTGATCAATTGACCGCGAGACCTTGCTATAATTGTATAATACCAAGCATGGTAAATTTCGCAATACTTTTTGAGTTTCTACTTTTTTTCAATACTATATTTTTAATTTCATACTCTGGAACTAATTTTTAAATATAATAAGCAATATTCGATTTTAAAAGGATTCTATGTGAAAAAATAAATTTGGTAAATCTTACTATTAGGACCGGTGCTAAAAAATATTGATGAAGAGAAAGGTGGGTCATAAATATACAAATCTGCTGACTACTTTTTAAAACAAAATTCTACAATACTAGTATTATTTAATTTGTTGATGATTGCTGACTATATAAATTGGTAATTCATATATAGGGGGTATTATACTCCTACACCACCCAAACGCTGGTCCTGCTTACTGTGTAGAAAGTTACGCAAATAGTTTGACCTTCATCTCTGTGAATAACTCTAAATATGTTTGTTAATTTGTTATATCATTGATTATAATTTTTAATTGATCAATTTTTTAAATCTATCACTGATTATATTTACGAATTTGATGTATTTAAAGCACATATATATATATATATATATATATATATATAAATATATAAATAAATAAAAATAAAAATTATATTAACTGTAATGTAAGAAATATGCTAATGTACCCTAATTTCAACTAAAAATAAATATAAAATAATTAAAATATAAAAAATCACGATGAACGTCCTCACTAAAATTATTTTACGAATAATGATACAAAACTGAATAGCAATAGTTATAAAATAAATATTTTATACTAATATATTCGTTTGAATTTACACAATAAGCAAATAATAATTTTTGAATTTAATTATTGACTATAGAATATATAATTAATAATGATAAATGATTAACTATGTAACTCTTGTGTTATTTTAATAATAAAACAGTTTATAAATATGAATGTATTATTTTAAAAAATATTCATTTTAATTTAAAATTGTATATCATTGCGGATAAAATAAATTTTTATCATATGGAAAATTTTCAAATGATATAAAACATGTATTCAAGATGATCTATGTAAAAACGTTAGGTTAATTTTATTCAGTATTATTATTAGAAAAATGAGTTAGGCGATTGTCGTTAGATCGCTAAATTGTGTTTCAAATAAAATATGAAACTCAATATAATCATAAATAATTTTTTGTAATAACAATTTATTTATAAACTTCACACAATAAAAATAAAAAACCTATCCATAAAACAATTCCTAAAATATTATTTTTAAAAATCATACATTTATTATGTATTTTATTATTGCGTAAGTATATTGGAATGACTAAATTTCATGCGTAAGCATTATATTTTCTGAATATCTTTATGTAACTGAACCATTCTTAATGTAACATAATCATATTAAGCACATACATGCTACAAAAGAAAATTTGGCCATTTAAGAAAAAACAGTTTTCAAAAAAGTAGCTCTCTAAACATTCATAGTACTATGAATTTTACGAATTCTTATCTCTAAATATATTAAGTTTCGTCATGGTTTTTGAAGAAAGGATAAAAGTACATCTTTATAGTGTATCATTATATACTTTATATACTCTTATATTATCAAGTATGATCTTATTTGTATTGAAAATTTTACTGTTCATTCTTTTTGAAATACATGCGATAATAATTGTACAATTATTTTACATACCCGTGACACACTTTCATATCATAATGTTAAAAATTGACTTTTTTATGTGGGTAATAAAACTAATTAATAATAAAATAATAATTTGGCAGTACACAAATATAGAAAGCTCATAGAGTACATGTTCTATTTTCCTATGTAAGAGACTTTTTTTTTGTCACTTGACACTACATTACACGTGAAAGTCATAACATGCGCATATACTGTATATGGCTTATACTTATACATACATATAATGTATACTTAGCTCAATAAATATACAAGCATATTATGTGTACGCATTTTTTATATAGGTAACAAAATATACGGCAGGTCTAGAAAATTCTTATCAAAGTTGAATACGAGAGATTAACACGTAAAGACGTAATATATTTACTAACGAATATATGTAAGCGTTTTTATATGTGTGTTTGCGTGTGTGTGTATGCAGGCGCGGCGTCAGAGACTTACAAAGGGGGGGGGGAGCATTTTTTTCAGCTATCACTAAATTGCAAAGAGGACTTAGAGTTAGAGAATATTCTAACCTGGAACCTGTAAGTTTGTTAATGTATATATATATATATATATATATAATAATGTATTTATTTAATTAGTATTTACACATTATATTTAGTTTTATTTAATAAAATATTTTATACAACAAACTCCAGCCTTCTTTTTTTTTGTTTTGCAAATAATTCTATTATTTAATGTCGTTATGTTGTATGCCATAATACATCGATAGTCAATTCGTGTAAGCACGTTTATTAATAGTATAATTCTTTTATAAGGACTATAATTGACTAAATTATATAGGTACATAAGCCGTCCGTCGACAATTTACTATAGAAACGTAATAAAATGTTATGAGTTTATGACTGTAATTAAGTACTTTCTGATAATAGTTGTTTCCCCAAATTAATACAGAGTCCGACTACGTTCCTATATTATGATACACACCTCATATTAATGTCATATGGTTTTTTTAGGCCGCCAAATAAAATTGTTAGGTAGGTAATTAAAATCAGGATTTAACAGTTCACAAGGACAAATATGTGAAAAATTAAAATTTTTGAAAAAAAGCTAGGTGGGGGGGGCACGGCCCCAGTGCCCCCCTTGGAGCCGTACCTGTGTGTGTGTGTGTATAAATTGAAGTTATATGTACATCAACATTGTTATGTAGTCAAGATAGGTAGCCTGTGAAATATTTTAAAAAGAATAAATTATGTTGAATAAGTTATTGAAAAAGGATTAAATGTTAATAAATATGAATAAGTAATGAGTCAACCATAAATGTCACTTATGTATATAAATATTAAATATATATGTACGTTTGTGTTAAATAATAAAGGTACCAAGAAATATTTTTGTATATTACTTTCAATTTCGACGGCTATTATAATGGAAACATTATAATAGTTATAAATTTAATACAAATTAATAATGATTTAATGGGTAAGGAAGGGGGTGTGAAAAGCTTATAAAGCAAAAGTCGGTAACTTGCGACTCTTTAAAACACGTTTTAACATCGAAATTTTTTTCGATTTACATACAAAAGTCGTTCGACTAATCGAAATATGTTCGACTAATAATAAAAAATACTGTTGAAACCAGTGGCACTACGGCTTTGAAACTTTTCTTTTTTTTTTAAAAAATTGCTCTTTCCTTTATACGACCGACTTATTGTCTCGATTTATTAAAATCCCGATGTCCGGAGTCGAATTTCTATACATTCTAGAAAACGTATTAATAATAATTTCGTGCAAACGCAATTCGGTAGTAAAACCATTACGTTTACTCACACGGCCACCTGCACGGAACGCAGATAAGAATAATGATATGATAATTTTTCAAAAAAAAAAGAAAAGAAGGAGTACTCACATATGAACAGCAACGCTTTGCCTTTGGTCCGTTTGGCCCTGTACGTCAACGGCCTGGTGACGGACAGGTACCGGTCGAAGCTGATCAGCAGCAGGTTGAGCACGGAAGCGTTGCTGGCCAGGTAGTCGAGCGCGAGCCAGCCGTCGCACACGTGCCGGCCGAACGGCCAGTAGCCGAGTATGGTATACACGGTGAACAGCGGCATGGATATGAGGCCGATGAAGAAGTCGGCCAGCGCCAGGCTGAACAGGAAGTAGTTGCTGATGTTCTGCAGCTGCTTGTCGATCTTGAACGACACCATTACCATTATGTTGCCGGACACGGTGATGAAGCTGAGCATGCCGGACACGAGCGCGATGAACGCCGTCTGGGACAGCGTGAACCTAGGCGGGACGTCGACGCCGCCGCCGCCGCCACCGCCGCCGTTGTCGCCACCCGGGTCGACGGCCGCGGTGGCGTTCGCGGCCGTCGCGGCCGCAGCCACCGCCGCCGCCGCCGACGCCGACGCCATCGTTGTCCACGCATTGCTGTTGCTGCTGCCCGCCGCCGCCGCCGCCTCGGACGACGACGACGACGACGTCGATGACGCGGTGTACAGTGCCGACAGCGCCGCCCGAGCCGCGAGCGCGTTCATTACACGACCATTCGCGTCTCCATCGTCGTCCACTACGCTATTGCCGCGGGGCCCCGGGGTAGGCACTAGCAGTGCGCGCGACCGTCACCGTCCATACCGTCACCAACACCGCCGCCGCCGCCACCGCCACTGCTGCTGCTGCTGCTGCTGCTGCTGCTGCTGCTGCTGCCGCCGCCACCGCCACCGCCACCGCCGCCCCTGTAGCCGCCGTCGGGACCCACCGACGCCGTCGTCACCACCACCGCCGCCACCGTCGTCGTCGTCGTCGTCGCCGCCGTCGCCACCGCCACCGCCGCCGGCTACGTGTTTTCTTTCCTGGCAACGGGTAAACGGACACTTTTAGGCACGGATTCCAAGACGCGTCCGTTACAGTAACGACGTTTACACGTTATGCCTATAGACTGGTTTCCAAAGCGCGGCTACGGCTCGTGACCGAACTTGAACCGCGGCGCCCGGCGGCTCTGTCGTGCGAGAGCAGTGGTATAGCGACAGCCGCCAGTGACTGTTGTGAAAAATACTGTTTTTGTCGCAAAATTCAAATATTATGTACTACGCAGGAAGTTATATAGTTCAATAGGCAATCATAAATATTATAATTGTAATACTATTATGTTGACGGTTGTGTATAACCAGATGATGAAATACTTATTGAAGAAGTTCGAAAAACCCCCGTTCTATACGACAGTGCTGATATGAAACACAAAGATAATATTTGGAAAGAAATTAGCTTAAATATTGGAAAATCTGTTCGTGGTTGATACGAAAATCTTGCGAAATTTGGTTTCATTTTCTAATAGATGTCTATCTATCAAGATTTTAAAAAAAAAAACCTTTAAACGCGTAAATTTTAAATGAAACGTTGATTGATTTTATTTTTATTTTTTTATTTTTTTTTTTATGAGATAGAGAATACAATTTCATTTTCTTCCTCCTCTTCTTCGAGCAAAATTATGATGGTTCTGTTATTATTCACAACACACACGATTTCGGACATAATGAAATCGTACGGATAAAAATAAGTTGTTACCTCACAAAATTCAAAGTACAAAATACAGAAAATATGTTTAGACCCGCTGCGATTTCTATGTCTACGAAACCAGTTATAGATCAGCGACTGGTCGCGCCTAGGAAACCGACGTTGGACGCACGTGTTCTTAAACTGCACCCTTATTGCGTCCGAAATCACTTTTCCGCATTAATTGCGTCCCAATGATATCTAACAAATACATGAATTGCGTCCCGACCATATTTAACGACTACACGAATTGCGACCCAACGTAAAAACATTATTTTCCTTCCCATTTCATACACACTTAGCAGTTAATAGCAAATTATGACTATCGGAAGGTTAGAAATATTGATTTTTAACGTTGTTATGATATTAGAAATAAGTAAAATGAAAATGTGTAAGTTTAAACTATAGGAATTTAATATAATAATTAAAAAAGTTATAAATATAAAATTAAAAATTAAAAAACTGGTAAAAACTTGAATTATACCTTCTTAATATAACCACCAACAACGCAATCGAAACCAATCTAAAATTATTATACACTTTAAAGTACGTATATGTAGTCCTTAAACATAATCGGACGCAATTCATGTACTAGTTTAGATTAAGATGGACGCAATTCGTGTACATGCTTATCACATTTTTTATTTCGGGACGTAATTCGTGTGTAGCCCACTGGACGGAGGCTGGGTTTGGTAAATGTCGTCAACATCGCCTAGCCGCCGTCCGGAACGTATCATATGCCGGTCGGTCGTTTCGGTCGCAAAAACCTTTACTACTACTACTACTGCTACTGCTACTACTACTACAACGTGCGCGTCATCGACACTACGGGACGGGGGAATGACTTGCGCAAACATTTCGAAGAACAAACGTGCATCCGTGTGCAGTGGTGACACTACGGACCCGTGTACTGTGCTTCCCGGTTGCATCTCACAGTTCCGTCCTGTGTACACTGTACAATGGTGTACGATATTAAACAGATATAATATTCGGATCGTGTTATGGTCCAAGATTTGGTGCTATACGTTGTGCACCCGAAACACGCGTTTTGCTTACAACCGCCGGCCGTCTCTCGGCAACAGCTGAGCGACTGTAACCGAGTTTGTCGAAAGGTTTAACCGGATCTCAACCATTACCGGTTTTCGGTATATCCTTTTAAGAGCGCTCAATCACCACTGTCGTCATCACTACGGTGCAATACGTACTATCACTACACGTCGTCTTACTACTACTGCGGCGTAATTCTATACGCGTAACACGTATGTGATTTGCCATGTATTTTGATTTTCACGTAAAAAATTATGAGAAGTTTGAAACTGAAAGTATTTTTCCACAATTTATTTGTCAGCAAATCAAATGGAATATATTTTTTTCATTGAAGTTCAAATTTAATTATTTTTTCGGTTCTTCATTTTCGTTTTCGTTATTTTTATTGTGACAGTTTTGTTCATTTCCTTCTAATATTTTTTTTCAGTACAATATTTTGTTGAATTATCAACATGGTCTTCAAATATACATTTTTTTATAGCAATTTCTCCTAAATAATTATTATAACACATACATTTTTTTAAAAGTAATGAATCAATCATAGGTGCTGTTAATAAATGTGTAGCTGTGATCTACGCTTGAATGTAGCATT
Organism: Sipha maydis; assembly: GCA_034509805.1. Taxonomy (NCBI): domain Eukaryota; kingdom Metazoa; phylum Arthropoda; class Insecta; order Hemiptera; family Aphididae; genus Sipha; species Sipha maydis. The sequence goes on along the minus strand of JASXSY010001325.1, from coordinate 133,099 downwards.
TAATTATGAAACAACATACTTCTTTGAATGAATTTTGTTCTATTGTAGTGATTTTAAATTGATCATTGAATAATAACATTTTAAGGCAATAAATAGCTTTTGCCATCCATCGTGCCAAATTATAAGCATCTGATTGTCAAAATTTAATTCTACGGGGAGGGGAGGGGTAAACCTATAGGTTTTAAAATTATGCAATATATATAATATTAAGTACAAACCGTTTAAATGAAAAAAATATCAATTTGATGACATTGTAACTGGTTTTAAGATAAGAAAATTAACTATTAAATACGTTTATTACTACAAACAACATTTTATGAAGAAATGTATGCTGCATTCGATTGTAACAATGAAACTATCAATGTAATGATAATTTTACCAATTACCATATCTATAAAAAATTAAATTTAAAATAATTTATAAACACAATTTTTTATTCAATTTTCAACCGTTCGTTAAAAAAGTATACAAACCGTAAAACTAAACTGTTCGGCAAATAAATAAAAAAATTAGCTATTTATGTTTTTCATAGAAAATAATAAACTTAAAATAAATATTGTAAGATTAAAAGTTATAGATAATATTAAGTTCTTTAATAAAGTTTATAAAGTACATTTTCATCTTACGTATTATATTTTTAGAGTAAAAATCAAAAAAACTAGAAATGCACCATATTCAGTAATTTTTCAACCCTCTTACGACATGGAAAGGGGGAGTCATCATCACAAAATTCTATCTAAATTATTTTTATATAGTATTAAATAAAATGGAGAGTCCTGACTTAAGAAAATTAAAATTAGATTTCATCTGCTATAAGTAAGGACCCTCCTTGTATGATTTTTGACTTTGACAGTGACAATACTATACATTTTTATCGGTCTTGTGCGAGAATAACAAATCAGTTCTAGCGATAAAATATGAACGAAAAAAAATATTATCAAACGATCTTGTAATGTCTATAACACTCTACATTATTAACACGTCTATAACGGCGTCATGTATAGCCAATTTTACTACTCCAGTGTGTTGCAATCCAGTGCATGAAAATGCGATACAATAATATTATTACTAGTCATTTTTTCATCCTTTTATTAAATTCTAAAAACTGAAGTAACGTACCAATATTGCACGGGGTGTTCCATATTACTCCATTCCGGTTATTTAAATTTTAAGTGATAGTAACTCATGCGATTTTCAATTTTTATATACTAATATGTATAAGTCTATTCTTGTGTTGGAAATTAATTTTTAAATAATAAATTATTTTTTGTTATAAAAAGTATAGATGTAGTGTAATTTTTATGAAACTTTCTTTAAAAAATTTTGTCAAATAATGGCTAATGGTACATATATTTAAATGGTTATAAAATACACAAACACATACAAATATATAAATACAAAAATCAGGGATATATCAATATTATTATAACAATATATCATAAAATATCATAATACTATAATCAATAGTATTGAACAGTTGCCCAACTTACTGCCATACAATATATTTTTTATTTTACTATAATAAATTCACTAGATGGCAACAGGATTGAATTATTTATGTAACAACACGTGTGAATTTTAGGGCTTTTTACATAAATAAAAGGTTAAAATTATTCAGAAGTTAGAGCTTGCTTTTATAGTTGTATGGTATGCGTTATGTGCAAGTTCTAGGGAACAAGTTGGATTCTTCGTACTCGCCCTCGGGGAACCATTTGGATACGGCTAGGTTTGTTCTGTCAAGTGTATTGAAAATTTAAAAAAAAAAGAAGAAAAATGAGTAAATGTTTTAGGGGTAAGAAGATTATTCGGCTCTACGCCATCGACAATTTAGAGAATATTAAATACATATACTTAATCTGAAAACGAAAAAAATTAAACCAATACTGACTATACAAGCACGTTGTTGAAGGTCAAGGAGCCACACCGTGGGAGTATCCCTCCCGTTGAGTTCTATCATGACTATCCTACGAATACGCGTCAATAATCCGGTTATCGTAACCGTCCTAATCTTGTATAAATAATTTATTTTGGCCAAGATCAAATTCAATTTTATTCAATTATGGACATTCACACAGAAATATGTGTATAATTTTATACTGTTATAAATTATACATATTATAAGATCAATGTGAGCGGGATTTTTGTTTTACTTTTTGTTTCCTTTTTTTATTCTTTTTTTTTTTTATTTTGCCTTTGTTATATAACATTACAGCAAAAAATGTTTGTTTTACTTCTCCTTAAAATTTGAGTCATCATGACTCACCTTTAGCCTTTACAGCTATTTCATTGAAAAATCGAATAGATATACTATTCGTAAAAATAGGGTTAATTATTTTAACTTAAATCTGAAAATAAGCTACCCAAAAAAAGACAAAGTAGTAATATTATCTTTTCTATTTTCCAAATTTAAAGCTTCAAAAAATTCAACTATTAATCTTATAAGGCTAATAAAAACCAAAATACCCAGAAAAATAATTTATTTTATAATATTTAATTTTAACTAAATGCGTTAATTTAAAAATCAAAAGTTAATATTATTTTATAAATAAAAATAGAGAAAGATATTTTTTAATTTTTTAGTACAAACAAAAAATATAAAATATAACCTCGTAAATAAATCAGTGCATTTTTAAACTACCTAGTTAATTATGCGACAAAAATGTCGCTCGGTGAAAATCGGTAATGTACAATGGATGTATTTTTATATAATTAAATATATTGTTATATTATCGATATTTACTTTTTATATCAGCATTAAGATTAATTTTTAATTGTGTTTCGTATAAGACATGAAATATTACTATCGTACTATTGACTTAATACATTGGTTATTTCGAGGGAAAAATGGATTATTATACAATGGAAATTCTTTAAAAATGCAATGAAATAAAAGTTAGCAAAAAATAATATCTTTACTTATATTTTATAGATATAGCCATATTTAGATTAATATAATTATTTTATTACATATATATTTATATATATATATATATATATATATATATATAAATATAATTACACTGAACATAGTGCATAAAACATATATTTGTATCTTCTAACTACAATCAGATATCCATTTCAATTATGCTTCAAATTACTAACTAAGTTTACTCTCCCAATAGTGAACATTCGTTATTTTAATAATGACTCTATTCAGCCAATTATAACATTATAATTTTATATAATATACAACTCCTATTATAGTAATTAATTAGCATGTAACGTTATACGTGGTAAATCATTATTTATATAATCGAATCGACCAGGAGTTTTTCGTGGAGTTTTTTTGTGTATCGACTTTATTATAATTAATTTATTTTATGTACTCTTTCTTTCCACATATCTGTATTAAATTAATAACCGAAATATACTTAAACATAAAACACATGCATATACATAATATCGAAAAAATCATATTTATTATGTACACGTATCGACTGCGTCTAATTGAAAATGGTATTTTTTTCTCGTTAAAGTAAGGTTATATATGACATTTTTTTAACATTCAGGCCTTGACGTTACCGTGTAGCATAGTAGGGAGGAAGGATTTAGCGCTGATCGTTTACCGAGCAAAACGAATACAAATCCTGCACGTCTGAAAGTCGTTAAAACAATATATTATATATGTATTATACATATATATTCGTATAAGTAGAATCTGTGATTTAAACCTGTTATGCGCAACAACACTGTATTGAAATCTACATAATTACAGCGTACTTCTTGGTCAATTAATGTATTTTTGAACAAACTACATGTGTACGTGATTTAAAATCGTAACCATTACCTGTATGTAACAAAATTTGAATAAACTAATATTTTTAATGAAAAAGTTTTCATTTTTAATATGACATTTAATGATCCCAACTTATAAAATTTAAGAATTTATTGAAAATTTTGGTATATAGAATTTAAATTTTAAATTGGTCAACCATAACGTAAGATTATTATTCATAAGTATATACGTATAATACGTATGAACGAGAGAAGGAAGTACATCATTCATATTTTACTTGGTATCTTCCGCCATTTAATTTTTCCACTCACAACTAATTATTAAAAATGTATTAATAATCAACAACCATATTGATCGTACTTCTAGAAAAATGTTCTTTTCAACAACACGAAATCGAAAATAATTAAATGTATTGCCATTAAAATAATAATTATTTTTTTCGGAAACATATATACCAACGATTAAAACGAAAACAAGCTGGTGTAGACACTCAGAACATTTTATAACGCAACATAGTAGCATGCAGCATAGCATCAAATTATAATTTCGGTAGATGTTGATCTACTGAGGTACACGCGGCCAGCTGTACACAGAAATGTTAAGTCCCATCCGGCAAGCACAAGAACGGGATTTTCTTTTCGAAAGTGGTCGGAGTGAAAAAAAAAATGTCACGAAACGAAATCGAAACCTTTCCAACAATAATTATTTTTTAATACAATATTTCCTACGTTTAAGATAAAAAAAACCTTTTGTTTTACATTTTAAATGATAGGTACCTACTTCGTATACATTTAAATAATAAAGGATTACGGTTTACGGGAAGGTACTGAAAAATTTCGAGTGGGGTCTAGACCCCACGGACCATCCTTCCTCCTTGGATACGTGCCTATCTTCCGGGCCGAGTTCAAAGTGGCATGTTCGGAAAATGCCAAGTACATTATAATTGCTGGTCCGGAAAACCGCGAAAACGGTAGGAGCGTGAAACAATTACACCCGTTGCCGACAATAATATAATATCATGTACGACGAGCGCTGCACGAATATTGTTATTATTATGTTATTGTGTCACGGGCGCGTGTACGACTGTGTGATCGCGCACACGCTCCGGGACGTCCAGCCCCTTCTACCGCCGCCAACGGATTTCCCGACACGGGGCGGGTGGACTACAACGCCCGTGTTGCTGCCCGGGGTTTTCTTTCCGCGTACTCGGCAAAATCTAATAGTATTTTATTACGGTTTTAAAATACCATCGTTGTCGGCCGCACGACAGTCTTAGTAAAAAAAATGTATATATATATATATATATATATATATATAATATAATATATAATATACATTTTTTTTACTAAGACTGTCGTGCGGCCGACGACGATGGTGATTTTAAAACCGTAATAAAATACTATTATATATTATATATTATTTGTATATATGTTATATGCATACAAATGCATATAATTCGAATAAAAAACACTCTTATCATATTGTTATAACTTTTATTGTTGATAATGTACAATAATTAAGTGATAATAATATATTAAGTTCACCTGAAGAATATATAATATTATCGTGCGTGAATCAGTCTTTTGAGTTTTATCAAAAAATTGTATTAAAAATGTGTAGAAGTTGTACTCCGGAATGGTTACTTAACGATTTTTTCAATGATACTACTTAAAGTGTATAAACGGATGGTTTGAAAAAATTCTGAGATAAACGTATGAGTTTCTTGGTATATATTATTTTATGTTTTCCTTGTAAATTTAAATTTTGCGAATTGAACAATAGCAAAATTATTTCCATCTAAACATGTCTAAAATTCTTAAAACGTATTTATCAGTATAGTTAGATATTATATGATATTTATATATTTATATATATATATTTCTAATTTATGTTTGTGTGTGAATAATATAAAAAAAAAATGTTTTGGTTACGATATCGTTTTAGTAATCGACGAGTTATAACTAACCTAACCATTATATATATTTCAGTGTTCTATCCAATATTTCTGTAGTTTTATTTACTTATTTACTCTTACTTTACATTACATTTATAAAATGTTAATATTAATTGAAAAAAATTAGTTTTATATTCTTAATCGATAATGTTAAATTAATTGTATGAGAATAAGTGGCTCACGTGAATGTCTAGGCAATAAAAAAACCAGCAAATAGTTTTGATTTAGTTGACGCAGCTTTTCTATACTATGCTATGTACATTAAAGCGTTCGCAGGTATCCCAACAACTGTGAGCTTTTATCGCCAGGGCTCACGGTTTTCCGGTGGTTGCACAATGTTTACACAGTGTGTCTCAAAAATATAATGTACAATTTAAACGGGGATTTTTTACAACCGCGCAATCCGTAATATTATAATATATAAAAATCTCATAGTTAACCTTTTAAGATACATTGTATAAAAAAACTTGTCAATTTCAATACTTAAATATCAACAATGTTATCGAGTTCTATTTTTTTGTATAGATTGTAAATATAACAGAAATAAAAAATAAAAATAATGGTGTGAAACGTTTAGGTTTAATATTACAATATTTATTTTCTATACATAGTTCTATATAGTAATTTTCATTTCCTTAAACCAAATTTTAATAATTATATTATTAAAACATCTGTTATTTATTAAAATTAAGTGATTAAATCTTGAGATATTTAATATTTAAGTTTTAAAATATATTTAAAAAAATTCGAATTATTATGTTTGATAATTAACGTGAGTATGTATTAATATTTCAAAAATGTAACTAGATGTATATTTATTTGAATAAAGTCGAATAATGGTAGGTATTTGGTACAAATATATATATATGTATGAATAAACTATAAAACTGTATAAAAACGAGTCAACTACAATTTTATAGTTAAACATCTTATTTTAATTTTTACGAGAGCTCAGGTTTTTGTTTTGTTGACAATGAGACCAAAAATTTAACAAAAGAGAGTGAATAGTGAATTTTATATAATAAGCGGTGTACAAATTGTACAATGAGAAAAAACTCAAGAGATTTAGAGTCGATTACATTTCAAGCAGTATTTTATCAATATACATGTTTTATATAATACACTCATTTGCTCCGTATATACGACGTACAATTGTAATACTCTACCGAGTGTTATAAAGCCATACCAAATACCTATACATGCATTACACACACGTAACCTTAAAAAAAAAAAAAATAAAAAAAAGCCGCAGAAAACCCGAGCTAAATATTCTATTGTAATTTAATATTGCGTCGTTGTAACGCAAGTTCGTCGCTGCATCAAAAGTTATACGACGACACGACCGTATAAACCATGTATATATCACTACGTTGAACCCTTTAAAAACAAGGAAGATTTCACTAACTGGACCGAAATAATTCTTGGTTCATTTATCGAGCCAAAGAATTTCACTCATTTTTATCTGTTGTTCACATAGTTCCGAATCTAAAACAAAAATACTATTTGTGATTCCGATAAAAATAGAATAAAATGCAAATTATACAAAATTATCAAATAGTCATTTACATTTATTTCAGATATTCAACTTTGAGGTCACTGAAACCCATCAAAATTAATACAAACTTACTAATTCAAAATTTTAATATAAATCACAAAAGCGCTCTATAGCTTCATTACATTTCTAATCAAACCTTCTAAAATAACCTCTTAATTCCAATAGTTTTAGACGTCGCTGTAACATATAAAAGATTCCATATTCAATCCACTGTTCACCAAAATCTCTCATGCTTGAAATATCTTATGAACCCATTCCTGTAAATTTCCTAAAATGGCTTAAACGTTTAGTTCTTCAAATTAGTTAAAACTTTGTGATTTCAAGCCATTGATGACATTGTTCTCTACAAACATTCCAGGGATCTTATAATAATAACGATCAAATATTTATTGTACTCATTATTTATTCAATCGTATCAAAAATATATAAAATAATTATAAAGTTTTAAATTATTATTATTATTAATTTTTAATAATTAATTATTATTATGCATACGTAAATAAATTTTGGTCCGATTATAACAACGATTATTAGTGTACACATTTGCATTAATTAAGATTTGAAATTCATCCAACCTACGGTCGATTAGTATTTAAAACATTTACTGTGCCAACGAAAATGAATGATAAAAATCGTATACATTTATAAACTATTAGGGAATAAAATATTTCGTTGGTCACCAAGTCAATTTAGATGTATACAGGTAATAAGGTTGAACGAACACTTTTTTTGTTAAAAATAATTTCAATGCATAAAAATGTAAACGTAATCTGGTACTGAAGTAGTCGATTGAAAAATGATAAAAATAAAAAGAATCGATAAATTTAAGTTACAACTACACGTTAAGCAATTCAGTCTGGTACAAGAAATTATGGACAAAATTCTTGAAAACTATATCATTACATAAAAGTGTATAAATATTTTTTTAAATTTAGTTTAAAAATTATTTTAAATGTTAATCAGCTTTTAACGTACTCTAAAAATGACCTCGAGATTAGAGATAGTGTAATGATATTACAGGTTTTTGATATGAAAGGAAAATGAGTATCAGGAAAATATAGGAAGGAAGTGAAAAATTATATAACAAAATTAACGTAAATGAGCTACGAGGATTTCCAAGAAAATGTTTACGAAACGGAACTATTAATAACTAATACTGTTACTTGTATTTAATGTAATGATTCCAGATGAAATAAAAATACAATATAATTTATAATAATGTTTTATGTGCGTATGTTATTTATTATGAGATAATTTATAGTTAGGCAGGAAAATCTTTGCAATTTAATATTTAATTACCAAACTATATTAAAGTAATTTCAAAGCAATATTAAGACAAACTGATTTCATAAACCGTAGAACAGATATGTTTGTAAGAACAAAATATACTACACCATTTTTTGGCTCATATTTACACATGCACTTTACATATTTATAGCCAAATGTCAATATGATTACAAATTTAAAAAAAAGAAAATATTTAATGCAATATATACATTTCTATAAGATTATAAATTATTTAGTAACAGGTACAAATGTTTACATGAGAAATATGGAAATATAGTAGTAAATCAAACTGTTGGTACTTCATTTAAATTACCAATCAAAAACCCATTAAAACTTCATAAATCTATAGTAAAATTGATAACAGTTTTATTTGTACATTAAAATACCTATTGCAGCAATTCAGAATGTTTTAGAAATCATGATCACTAAATTTTTACTTATTATCCATTTTTTTTTTTAAATAACAATTTGATTTTTTTTTTTAAATAAAAGGAGACAAAAGGTAGTAAGTAAAACCGTTTATTACTAAGAATGTTGTAATAAAAATGTAAAATTTAAATTAAATTTAAAAGCAGCTTTATTTCTTCTCTTTAATAATTTTCTCAACGCGATGTTACTTTTTACGAGTAATATAGTTACCCTGTGAGGGTTGTCTCGAAAATACGCTTCAACCGATTGCTTTTCCATTAAGTGTACATTTACTCCAGCGGTATCTCTTTGCATCAATTTATATGCACGAGAAAAAAAACCAAACAAATTAAAAATATCTGATTAAATACTTATTTAGAAAATGAATCATTTATTTTAATACGATTCCATACACATAGCTTAATCTTAATTTGTTTTAATTTAAATTATTTTCAAACAAAAAATATTTATCACGAAGTGTTTTTTAGAAGAAATTAATTGTATACCGCATAGTGTTATATAAACATTATTAACCAATATGGTCCAACATATTTCGAAAAATATATGCATATGGATTTACTTTTAAATATCAACGATTTCCCTCAATATACTACAAAAAACCTCTGTTTAATATATTACGAGAAAAAAAATTAAATCTCTCATCGACGTGTCTGTAAATATATGCAGAGGATATTAGGGTGTATGAAAACAAAAATAAAATGTATTTTTGTTTAATAAATTCGGTTTTGCTTGTAGTCATAACAACCCACAATATACTCAAGATTTTTGGTGAATTTTCTTTGAAAAAATATAACATCACCTCCATATGTTTTAAAATAAAGGAGACGAATGATGTTTATTCAAAATATAAGCAAGATTTGAATATTATAATGTACAATGCATGTGTAATCTATTGTTGAAAAAATCATTATTAAAAAAAAATAAAATAGGTGCATGGGATAAAATAATATTTTAATGAAAACATAGTACCGCATCATACTTCATCACTTGAACTGTACATACGTTTACGTGTAATAGGTAATATCAGGTAACCGTATTAATTTTTACTTTTAAAGTCCAATAAAAAAATGTATTCAAAAATCCGTACCGCGTAAATGCGGTTAGAGAAGGAACCTATTAACTACGGAGTAGTAAAATTGTAGATTGTAGTTTTTATATAATAAAACTTATCTAAAATGTATTCGTTTAAACCCACGCAATAAATAAAGAAAGTTAACACATAAATGAATGTCCTTTCTTCGTATAGTCTTTCATATAACAGGACAAATTGAAGAGATTAAAATATTTAATGCAGTCAAACAGTTTTGCATACTTATGAATTATTACTTCGCAGTAGTACACGTATTACATCGTAAAATGAATTGAAAAACTCCCGTAAATTCACTTCAAACCCATCATAACGATTATACTTTTTTTCATGAGCTCACAATTTTGACATTCTCGAATAGATTAATATTGTTTCTATAAGATAAACTTCAATATGGTTATAATATACATCATCGCCATAGAAAATTAAACTTTTGGTATAAACTTTAAAAATGTTTAATACTCAAGATCAATATGGTTTGGATTTATTTTACTATCTTTTTATTAAATTAATTTTGAAAATGTACAAAATAAATTGAATGCACAAACTGTAAATCTACTTATATAGTTAATTATATCATAAAATACCTTTTTCAAATACTCGACATCATATTTAAAACCTACGTGAATCGTGGTTTATGAATTTTGATTTACAACTTTGTATGTCCAACATACGAACATTTAAAACTATCAAATTCTAGAAATTTTTCATTATTTCATACAGGTAATTGATTTATTTCTGTTCTCTTTCTTTTTTTTATTATATTATATAATAAATAAATAAAAAATGAATACATAAAGAACTAAAATAAATGTCTATAAGATAACCGTATTTAAGTACAAAATCTAGCACACGCATCTCAAAATGTAACAACTTTATATCATTTCTTTTCCTATTCACTTATTTAATTTTTCCTTGCCTTTTAAATTAAATGTTTAATAATTCTGAATTAAAGTAGATATTTTGAAGATATAATTATTAACTTCGTAAAAAAAAATACGTATACTTTTAAATAAACCAACTGTTGACAAGTCAATTAGTTCAGCAAACACGTTTCATTGGATTCACTAAGAAAAATGGCATTATTTAAAAGTTAAATATTTTAATTTATAAATAAAACCATTATATAATTAAAACAATATAACAATTATTATATAATCTATGAAAACCGATATTTATTTAATATGTCTAATGAATATTATTTTCAACGTAATATCGAAAAATGAAAGAACAAATACAGAATGTATCAAAAATAAATAAATACAATTATTATTATGTAGAATAAAACTAAAATAATATTTTGGTATTCTAATTAACTAAAAATAATTAAGGAAACTAAAATACTGATTTTCATTTATACGTTAAGATGGTCATGTCTGATTTTCATTTTTTTTTTTTTTTTTTATGTGCATAAAATACATAACAATAGAAATTAAAAATCAACATATATATTAAAAATGTTCACACATTTAGATTTTAAGATAAAATGTACGCAATAAAATAAACATGAATACATATTTAATAAAAAAAATATAAAATAACTTTATAAATGTAATAAATAAATATAACAATAAAAATATAAAACAAGTTAATCGTGAACTTAAAAAATTATGGATGACATTAGTTTTTATAAATCCATACGTTTAATAGCAATTAAATTTCTAATTTAATTTTTTTTTTTAAATTTTATATCCCGTGGAATATAACTTATTAATTCGAATATCCTAAATTGTTTTAAAAAAACTGACAAATTTTTACGGAAGTATATTTTCATTATTATGAAAATAACAAAATTTTAACTACAGTTTATTCAAAACAATTTTACTTTAAGTTATTCTATTATCAATGTAGAAAATTATAAAAATATACAATTTTGAAAGGCACACAACTATTGAAAATATAAGCTGATGAATTCGAAGAAGTCTGACCTGGCTAATTTTGTTCGAATATTCTAAGAGGGTGATAGAAAGAAGTTAAATAATAAAGACGTTCAATTAATGGGTTCTGGTAAGTTTAAAGTTTTTCATAAAAGAGAATAAAATTGAGCTTTAGAAAATTGATTTAGTGTTAATATTCTGAAATCTTTGTAAACATTATTATTCATAATATTCAAAAAATTAAAAGCGATTTAGCGAATTCAGTTTGACTGAAAGGTCTAAAATAGAATTATTTTAATATTCTCGAGTATGATGTATTTTTGTTCATAATATAATCAATTATGTTTTAATAACTTAAGCATATAATTACTGAGTGAAAATGTACTAATACGCGTATTTTATAAATTGTTTTCCATAAAATATTAAAATTAAAAAAAGATGAAACACTTCTCAATAATTAATTAATATTTAAATCGGACATTTTTCAAGATGCTTATTATTTTAATTTAGAAAAACAAACTTCTAAATTGTAATTAAAACTACTTTTGTACGAATATCATTTATAAAAAAATTATTTGCCCAGCATTACTGACTATTATTTTTTGACAGGACGATTCAAACTAACAAAAAAATAATAATAATTATAATACTCAACAAACTTGTAAGGAATAATCAATCCGTATACGTAATTTATAACAATATAACCTAATTCATAAAAAATATCTTTCCACGTATCTATAACGTCATGAATCGCTTAATTAAAATACATCCAATACTAATTAAATAAATAAGTGATGATGACAAAACACAATAATAATGACATCTTAAACTAATTTCTATCTATGATTTGAAGATTCACATTTTTAAAAGCACTCTTGACAAATGATGAGTGTAATAAATCACAAACACTCGACAAGTAAAGAAATGTCACAAAAACAGCAGGACATATTAATACATAACGTTTCTGATGAAATTCGTTTAACCTCAACTTAAGTGGTAAAGTTTCTCCTCTAAATAGCGTTCACCAATATATCAGTATCAAACATTTTTGATTCTTTTACTTTGAATACGACTTCATCTACGAAAATAATAATGATTCTTGATTTATTGTAATTGAAAACTATTTGCAAAATGTTAAAGAATAAGGTAATTTAAAAATAGTTTAAAAAATACCCTATATATTTAATTTTTATATAAACGTGTATTTTAAACAATTTTCAATAAGAAAAAACCCCTGATTATTTGTGTTTTTAAATTACCAGATCTATGGAGAAAAAAATTGCTCTGTACACATATAGTGTTCGATAAGATTCGAAACTTTTCCTCTGCATTTCTACAGTTTAAACAGTTTCTGAAACTTTCCGAAGACGGTTAAAGCCTTGTGCATACAAACATGTAAGAATTAATACCGCAATCTATGTGCGTGTTAATCGCATATACTGGGTCTTTGTAACGCAATTTGCACACTATACGTTTGATACATCAACGTTTATTCTTGGAACGCATATTCTTATGCGAAACATACATAAACATTAGGTATTGTTCGCTGTGCATATTATTGTTATCGATTTGACGACCGAATGTAAGAACATACGGAAATAGATATACAATGTGTAGGATGAAAAAAATCGTCAAATAGTCTCGAAACGTTCTAGATGGAACCCTGTTACTAAATATATTATCGCTCACCCACATGCACCTACATAATACATGCGATTCATATGCGATACCTACGTATAAATCGATTGCCAAACCATTAAGACCACGTGTTTCAACATTTAAATACTATGAAAGTATGCATACATATCTACATTATATAATAATGTATAAATCAATAAGAAACCAAGTTAGTTCAATCACGTTCCGGCGTTTTATTGGTTTGTCTGAATTTCAGTACAACTATGGCACAACAGGTGATACTGATATAATATATTATTGTGGTTGCGTTGCGATTGGATCATATAAAGAATATTGCATTCTACGTATACATATAAAATATTATATACAATGAATGCAAAAATAACGTCAACGATGGAAACGTGGTTGACGAACCCAAGGAAACACACATACTATAATACAGTAAAACCCGTTTAAAATGAAATTGATAAGATCAGAAATAATAAATGTTGTTTTACATCAGCATAATATTATTATACTTTCTATATCCACATAATAGGGTCGATTTTCGTTTAAACTTAAAATTTCGATTGTGTTTACATTTGTCATAGATAGATTTTTTCTTTGCCGTACTCTGAACACCATGTCATTAGCTTACATACTCTATCCATACACGCAGAAAAGTCTGTCCACGATAGAATCTTAGTATTACCTGTATCGGACATACATTTGATTTGAGCCCGTTCTAAGATTCTTGGATACATTTATGATGCAGCGTGAACTGGTAATTAGCCCAAAACAAAATATTTATTTACACGATTTCATCTCGATTTTCACAACGCATATCTAATATTTCAAACGTTATCATGTTGTACGAATTTATTCACATAAGACTACAACAAACGAAGTGAATCATACAGCACTTATGTCGTTACAAAACATGTATTTCTGATAAGAACTACGTACACAATAAAGTAAAAATTATCTTATGTAGAATGTTATTTGATTCCGCTGCTCCAATTATGGACGTTTCAATGGGATAGAAAAAAAATGCATATAGAATGGAATGTATTTAACTTAGTACCATGAAAATCCATTTAAATATTATTCTTTATTGAATATTTTGCTGTGGTGCAAAATTCTTATTCTTCTTATTTGTTTCAAACGATACAAACAAACGTGTCCAAATGGAATAGTATCGACAAAACATTATATTAGTAATGTCTTTCACTCGATCCCATTCACCCATATTACACTGTTATTTTATGGACGATTCCAATTTTGTGCTTATTTACGACTTTGTCATTGATCTAGGCTTCAAGTTTAACAATTCGTTATATCCTAAACTTCACATTGAAATTATTTGTTGTGAAACATTTAAAGTTCTTAGTTTTTTAATGAGAATTCCTTCGGACTTTACGCTCATATTAGTGTTTAAACACTTTTTTTTACTAAAGTTCATCCAATTTTAGAGTATAGTTCAATCGTCTGAAGTCCTTTTACTGTCACTGGTATTTATTTGGTTGAAAGAGTACAACGTAGATTTTTTTGGTGTACTGATTATTTATTAGATATTCTTCATATGCCTCATGATTATTCACCTACTGCTGAACATCTTAACTTAAATACACTTGTTGATCGTCGATTTACCTTAGATACTAAATTCCTAAAAAAAACTTGCTTGATGGTAAAGTTAATTTTTTATCCTTGTTATCTTTAATTAATTTCAAAGTTCCTCAGAGAGAATCTAGAAGCAATGGTTCATTCTTTACCCCTTTTTACACAATCCATTACCTACTCATCTAATGAACCACTTTGACGTCTTATGAAAAATGCCAATAAGGATCCCACTTTTGATTTTTAGTTAACATCTGTCTCTTTATATTTTGCTCATTGGCACTTTTCTCTAACCGTTTATATTATTTACTTACCTATGTTGTATTACTTAATGCTGTTATATTTTATCATTTTGTATATTATTTTCCTATATATTACTGGAATTGTTGCAATCGCAAAGGTCAATCCCTTTTTTTAATATAATAAAATCATGAACATCAATCATCGGTCATCTTTCGGATGAACATAGGGCGCAACTGGCATACGGTGAAATCTAATATTGGAAATGTAAACAATGAAAGCTATCCAGAACAGAATCGCTCAAAAGCAAAGAAACATTTTGATCAAAGTAAGTCCCAGCTTATAGATAATATCTAATAGAAAATTATATCTCAGCAGTGTAATCCGAGACAAATTCTCGAGAAAATTCCGTTCAGCATGGGTATCCGTAGTGTTATCATGATGTAAAGGCGATGTCTGCGATAAGTTTCTTCGTATTCCGTTTTGGACAAGTTACCGGCTCGTTCGCTGCGCTGTTACATCATTATCATCTACGCCGTGTGGTAATTCGAAACGTGACCATATCGAATTTCAATGTCATACTAGTTTCCGTGGAGTGTTGAGGGTCCGTCCGCCTTAGAAAGGTCGTTTATTGGATACGAACATTCGTACAGTATATCCGACGATAACGCGTGTGCGCGCGCCAGCATTCGAAAATATCGCGATTGTTGCGAACGCGGACGACGAAAAACGCGTGTAACCCGCGTGCAACAATACGATGTTAAACCAAACGACTACAGTTCGACTACAGCACATGCATCGTTTCGGTTTAGCTACGAACTAAAATCACGCCCGTAGCGGGACGACGATTCAAAAAAAAAAAAAAAATCCAAAAAAAACAAATCACAACAAACAATACGCAACGCGATTGATAGCATGCATGAGGTCGTCGAACGTAACTGGACGAGCACTAGTCCAAATCATAGTGCGTACGTGTGCGCGTGCACTGTTGTACGATGTGTGCACACACGTACGAAACGAACGCGTGCGAGGACGTAAAACGTTTTACGTAGTGGTCGCGCACAGTGCTCCGCAGAGTCCTACTCGTTCTCACGTGGTACTTATGGTCGTTGGAACATTACCGGAACCATCGTGGAACACGCACGATATACACATGCACGCAAAAGCGATTCGTTCGTAAAGTAATATATTATTAAATAGATAAATACAAATCATACATCTTACGCATGCTGTCCGCACACTACGTATAAATACACACACACACACACACTTGTATACTAATTATAAATATATGAATAACGTTGAGAGGTGTATTTATTGTACCTGTGTTGTATATGTTTGATAAAAGGGCACATCGGTAATATTATATTGTTTTTGTTGTTATTATTATTATTATTATTATACGTATACGAGAGAACACTAATGTGCGGCAACTGGCTCGCGCCCGAAATGTCGTGATGCTTATACGGCGGCCGCTGGTCCGGGACTGTGGAAGCTGTGCGAGCAGTCCCGCCGGCAGGTCAGGGGGCTCATTGATTTTCGGCACCCGTTGTCGTCTCCCCGCCCCGCTGCGCGTCAGTCCGACCCGCGTTCCCCGTTTCTGTGTCCTCCCCAGAACGTCCCCGCGCGTGGGTCACATTGCACCGAAGCAGAACGCTTCACGCCCAACCAATCGCCGAGTGCATCGATTCCGAAAAATACGCCCCGCGGCATCCTTCCTCGTCGTGTCGTTCGGTAGTAGGTGCGACGGGGGTAACGGTCCTGAAGGAGCGGATGAATCTTCCTCGTCGTTCTACGGATGTGTAGAGGAGACGAGTTGAGACGGTTAGACGGAAAGAGAGAGAGGTTGTTGTAGTAATATAAAATAATTATCGTTCCGGAAGGGGACTGAAGCCAGATATCACTAAGTCAACCGGGAAATGAAAACAATATGGCATGTTCGCTGACGAAAACAATATTGTTTTCACCGGCCATATTATATTTATGGCCGACTTTGATAATTGACGAAAACTGTTATTATAATAACAACATTTATATGTACAGTAATAATAATAATGTACTTAACATATATTTATATGTTTCTCGTATTATTTTCACTCGGTACTGGTTGACGCGAAATGTCGCGTTGTTTTTATTAACAGCGATCCTCAAATGACCATGAGGCATACAGGTCGTTAAAATATAACATGGCGAATCGTAATATTACCCGCTTGATAGGTCAAAAAATGAACTATTATCATTATTATTAAATTCCACTCAAAGCCATATTTTCGAGGACATTTCGTATAAACAATTTCGATAAATTATAATTAAACTATATACCATAGAACTTTGAAAAAATTACTAAAATACATTTACATATATAAAAGAAATGGATGAAATGAGACTATGAAAGCCAGCGCTGGTGGAAGAGTAGGGCAGAAAGAGCAGCTGCCCAAGGCCCTGTCATTTTAAAGGGTCTCGCGCCTTTCGTGTGATTTAGCAGCATGTAATAATAAGTAAACATTAATGTAATTTTGACGCTTTGATGATCAAAAATAATATCCATACAAAGGAAAAAAATATTTTTACTCGAATCATAATATCTATATGGAGGGAAAAATACTTTTACTCGAATTATGTAAAATAGAAAAACACTTCATACGAGTACTGGAGCGTCCGAGAAACATTTGTCTGACTTCACGAAAAAAAAAAATTAGAGCTCCGTTAAAAAATCTACCTCGGGTTCCGCAAAATCTCCTACCAGCGTTGATGAAGTCCAAAACTGCCTACACCAATAATTATTTTTATTAATTAATAATCACACTTATAAAAAATAGTGTATTTTTAAGGAAAAAAAACCTTTGAAAATTCAAGTAATAACAAAACCCGTGTAACTCCAATGTAATAAGTAACATAATTGTGGTTAGGTCACTTTTAATCTCATAGCTTCAAATATTTTATAGCCACGTACTATTAAAAAAAATTATATTTTGTGACATAATCATTCCACTGAGATAGTGGGTGTGACCAGTCTCAACACGCTGAAGTAGTAAAACTGCCTAACTATAACGCCGTCGATAAAAATTTACTTATTGGATCCATGACGCACAATGTGATACGAAGCCATGTGTTTCATTTAATACATTAAAAGTGTATTCAAATTCATAATATTTACAGTAAATGACAAACTAAATACTATAAAATTTAAAAATAAACACGAATGCACCTCATAAGCCGAATAATTTAGTTACAATGTAACCAAATATGTTATTTTATATAACAGTCAAATCAAACACTTATTAATTAAGAATATTTCGAAAAAAAAAATATTAATACAGCATTTTTAAGCATATATACTTCTCTTAAAATCGAGTAAGAGTTTATTTTTTTAAAAAATTGTTTAATATGTATCAATAGAACAAGGAATAATAAATTTCACCTATTGAAGAAGAATGATATATAGTTTATTTCATATTATTATATTCATTTTTGAACAAGTAACAACAACCATCTGAAAATTAATCCAATTAGATAATATTAAAGTTAATTATGGTTTATATTGGATAATAATATGGTGATAGATTTCATTATTTAAATGTTAAAACAAAAAATATTATATACTTTAACCATACATAATACTACAGCAGTGTATCAAATGTTAAGACTAGTAAATTATTAATATAATCATTTTGATTATTTATCAAATTTATAAATAGTTCATTATAATTATTTTCAATCAAATTTACTGTAGAGAACATCAAAACAAAATATAAGGATGTAAACTACTTTGAATTTTTCAAGATATATTATATTGCTATTATTCAACGGCCAGAAATGTCGATAGTTAATGAAAGTAATATTCTAAACTATATTCTAATATTATTTGAATATACATTTTCATTTTAGAAGTTTATCTTCATATCCTAAGACCATAACTTGTTGGATTTTATTCTTAATCCATTTCAATGTTGTTTTATCATCGTATTCAATGCATTTTTCATCACCTCTGAAGAAATAGCTTGAATGATGTTCGTCCTGTATACAAATTAAAAATAAAATAAATTTTAATCCGTTTGATAAAATATCTGTGATATGTCAAAACGCACTTGTCGGACTTTGAAAATTAATTTATTTTCTTCAATCTTTGGTGCATCTATAATATTATCTACATAAATGCTCCATTCTATCTCCCATGGTCCTTTAGTGCGATATTTCTCTGCTAAAATCACCTTTCTAAAATACATTGTTTTAATCAGTTCAAAAATTATTTCCAAAAAAATGTAAAATTTACCTTAATGTAATAAGCAAGACCTTTTTACCCTCAGGAAGGAAACTAATGTGTGCCCAATAACAGTCATTAGAAAGTGTACGGTTTAAAATTTTAAACAAGTGTAAGCCCACTGCTTCATATAAAGAGTAACTTTTCATTCCCTATAAATATATATTTGTTATTAAAATTAAAAAAAAATAAGAATAATTTTTCCCACAAACCATTGGATTAACATATCTTGGAATTCGTGTTCGCATTACAACATCTTCGCCAGATTCTATAACTCTAAAATAATAAAATATGTAAATGAATACAAACATAATGTGTTTCATAATACCTTTTAACTCCATCATATGCCATTGACACCTTATCGGATACATTTGACTTTGACAGCACTGCCAATAAGTTCCGACCAGGACCTCTAAAGAATGATTCTGCAGCACTTTCATCCTCTCCACCTAGACATTACAAATTAAATGTTTTATATCATGATATAATGTACACTAAATATAATACCGATATGAGGTCTTTGTAATGCACCAGACATAGATAAAAGCACTGACATTTCCGTCCCTTTATGGGCAGATATCACTCGTGCTGGTAATGATTCCTCAAAATTCCATTTTTCTTCATTGTGTTCAGCAGATGTAAATGAATTTTGTATACTGTTGCATAAAGGTCCTAATTGCTCCTACAAAAAAATAAAAGTTTAAATTTAGTTATTAATAATAAAGTTGAATTGAAATATATTTTAACAATTAATTACTATGCCAACATCAAAGTTGATTTTTTCCTCTATAATTTCGTCCATTTCATAAATGTTTTCCAATACATCCAAATTGAAAATAGAAACATGACATTGTTTTAATAGCTGACGTGCATAGAATTTCCATCCATAACTGAACATTGAGTTAAATGATTCCTTATATAGTCCTTTTCTAGTTAAACTATTAACACTAGAATATTTTGAAAGAAAAATTAATATTATTTATAATGAACAATACCAAAATATCATACTTAAGATTTATGGCTTTTATATCACTTAAACGATTAGAATGACCATCGAGTATGTAAAGAAGAGCATCTGTTGTAAAACTACTGGAGCTCTTCAATGAGCTAATCTCAGGTACTTTAGCCGAAAAACTTAATTGTGCATTAAATGGAGAACAATGAAAATACTCAATAAACACTTTTCCTGATTTTTTCCCCTAAAATTTACAATTTAAAAATTTTTCAATAAAATACATAAATATTAGTCAAAACTCTCTTACCGGTGGAATATTAGGGGCATGAAGTGAAGTTACATCTTGTCTAAATCTAGCATCTAATGGACATTCAAAAACTGCAAGAAGTGGTGATAAGGTCTTATGCATACTAACCACAAATGTTCTATCTAGCTGTACAACAAAATCTTGAACGCTTACATTAAAATATCTAAAATTGAATGAATATATTAGTTTTATTACCATATTGCCTAATAAATTAATACAATTAAATTATAGTACTTGTAAACATCATAATGGTTAGAAACCGATGTTTTAGAATATGAAATTTCCAAAAATGATTTTAAACAACGAGATGTTTTACATGTAGATGTTGGATACAATGCAGTTTTAAATGTACAGTCTGATAACTGATTATCTACCTTTAATTTTAAACAACATAAGTATTAAGTAATTAAAAAATCTATTTCAAATTCTTTATTAGAATTAATAGTTTTGATAGCTTTTAGTTTATTTGGACAAAAATGTATTAGAAACATATTTATTTAAATCTCACTTGTATTCTATGTAATTTAAATAAAATGGCAGTATTTTTTGAAGTCATTCTACACCGACTCCATACAGCTGGATTATATGAACGACGAAGTTGTCCAAAGAATGGTCTTATCATTTGCATTTTATCAAAATCCACCTACACAAAGTTTATTTTAAATTTTATAATGAAAACTGATTATTAATTTTTCCTACATGGATATAATCTTTTAAATGTGCTTTTTTATTTTCATTTGCCCACATATCTTCCAACCAACATGCGAGTTCAACTGTAAATGGTTTCCACACATTCCCTACTTTCACCATCCATTCAGAAGCTGAATCTGTTAAACTAATATAGGCAATTTCTTCCATGTGGACACAACGAGAAGTACTCTAAAATATAAAGTTTATGTAATTACGAAACCTTAATTATTTCAACATATCATACCAGAGATAATCCAAGTCCTTTAATAGATAAAACTAAATCGATACTAGATTTATTATTTTCAATATTTTTTCGCGCTGTCGATGCTGTTTTTTCATCTTGTGTAAAAAGCAATACTCTTTGACCTCCAACATCAACATAACTGACCCAATAAACCATTATCTTAGCCTTTTTTGTTTTAGTTAACTAAATCAAGCATCAAATTAATAATTATAAGTATTAAAATAAAATTTGAATATTTTACTTTAGGATAAGGTTCATCAGAATCTGAATTTTCAGTACTACTATCATCACTCAGTTCTGTTGTTTGACTTGTTATTAATTTCATTAAATTTAAGTTGTTATTTACAGTCTCTGTTTGTTTAACTTGACAAAAGCTTATCCTTTCTTGCCCAAATCCTTCTTTTTCATATTTTGCAACAAAACCTTTAGATTTCTTGCAGTATACATTCCAGTAAAGAACACGTTCTTCCGTTGGATCATCCCAAGTATATAATACTGATTGATTAGGATTTAGTAATGTTACCTTTACATAAATCAGATATTGGTTGAATTATAATATACATATATATATATATATTTAATGAATATAGAGATTGTTCATACTTGACCCAAATTTTTTTGATGAATTTTTAAGAAAATATCATCACACATATTGTCAACTCGTACTGGGGCATCATTTTGACGAAACTTATGAAAACTTATTAAAAATGGATTTTCTCCACCACCTGTTACTTTAACTACAAGTGCCCTCTAAAAACAAATTAATTTTTATTTAATTGAACTTATTGTTAATTATTTATATTTTTACTCCTCTATCCATTCTAAGAACAGTATGTTGTTCTTTTATAATTGAAAAATGTTGTGATCCCGATTTGCTATCTCGAAATTTAACAAACATTCTCATCGAATCAGTTTCAGGCCAAAAAGGTAATGTCTTTAATAAATTAAAATTATAAGTTAAATTATTTTAACTACCTATTTTCTTTAAAAATACCTGTCCCTGTAAAATATCTGTCCATAAATCTGCTTCTTGATTATCTTCCATGAAACGTAAACTTCTATTAGAACTATTTACAACAGAAAAGTTTGGTAAAAATGTTACGATTGTAGTTAAATGTGGACATAAATGAGATAAAACAGGTTTCATTAAAATTCGGTATTTTTTCTGTCGTTCTTTATCTTTACAAATTACAAGTCCAGGGCAGTACACGGTATCCATTGAAAATGCAGATGACCAATTTGAATGATAAGCTCTAAGCTTAATGTATCGTTTCTTTAAGCGTTTGTATGAAAACAAAATAGGTTCTTCTGAGTGTGATTCATACACAATATCAGATCGTGAACCCTAAAATACAAAATAATTAACGTAAATTGATAACCTTATATCATTCTTATTATAATATACCCTTATTTGTAAAGGTAATCCAGTCTTATTCACAATCCAATATGGAGAGTGGATAATAATACGACAAGAATCTTCATTGGTAATTTTAATTGCAATTTTCAGATGTTTATTACCACCATCTGTGTCATGTTCAGTGCTCATATTTACAGTTTTTTCATTAATATCTTTTCGTAAATTAAAACTGCCAGACCATGATATACCAAGATATGATGGTACAATTAAGTCAGTTTTCAAAACCCTATGTGTCAAATTTAACATATATACATCAATTTTTTCTGAAGCTTCAATATGGTGCTTGAAATGTGGAAAATTGATTTCTATAGCAAATGGAAGAAAATTGTGTATGATTACTGGAGGAACTGCCCTTAGGGTGTAATTTGGCACAGTTCTTGAAGCTCGGTTGAATACTGGTTCTCCTTCTTCACAAACCACCTACAGAAAACTAGTAATTTATATAGGGCTCCTAACTATTAATAACACTTAGTAATAGTTAAAAATTAATTATAAATTATTATAAAGAATTAATTATTAGGTAATAAAAATGACTTAAACTAAAAGAATAATTCATGTTCTCACCCTAACAGAAAAACTTGGTAAATCATCGACTTTAGATGATGTAGTACACTCTAAATCTTTCCCAAAACTTGTATCAATTGATAAATCGGGCCACCAGGCTCCTGTATCACTTACAAGATAATTTCTACAAAAAATTATATTATTTTATACAAATATTTCTTAATATAAATACCAATAACTGGTTATAATTTTTTTAATTTCTATTTGACTTACTGTAAATTAGCAGGAGATAAAAATAATTTTGAATGATATGCTACAGCTATTGGTACATTAAAAACTGATCCTGCCTCAAGAATTGCTAAAGTACATTTGGCTTCAAATGGATTGTCAGACTCTTCAGCAATTTCAGAATCCATTTCAAAAGTATCCATAGCTTCAGTACAGTTATAATGAATCATTAAGGGATAAGACGTATCATTTTTGAACTATAAAATTAATAGTTTATTAAACGATTATTGATAATAATAATATAAAATATTATATATAATAATATATATATAATATTAAAATAATATTCTTTATTAATATTAAGTGAGTACCATAAGTGGCGATCTTAGAGTAATTATGTGACTCAATTTCTTAGATACAACAGACACCATAATCCAATATCTGGTGTCATTTTTTATAGGAGAAAGGGCATGTAATTTGTTGCACGTACGTTTAGGACAAACCACAATCAAATCATCAAAACCTGCATGTCATTATTTATTAAAAATATTTTAGTTAATAAAATAAAGAAGAGAAACTTACCTTCAACTTTGATGTTAAGCTGATAGTCGGTAATTTTTGTATAAATCAATTCACTAGAATTATCATTGACATTATCAAAGTTCTTTTTTTTTATTAAATTGTTAACAAAAGTGCAATCATTAGACATGCTAAAATATAAATATACATATTAATTATATAAGATTAAAATATTTTTGTGAATTTAAATTACAATGATAGTTACAGTTTACTGTTAATTGAATATATACCTGGATTTTTTTTTTTTGTACCTACTTCAATTTATATTCTATAAAATTATTCATGATAAAGTAATAAAATAATAATATTATTAACTAACCTTTGTCTAGATATTGAAGATGTTCTAGATCCATCAATTGCTTCTAAGATTTGAACTAATCCTTTCTAAAATTAACAAAACAATGTTAATATTAATAGTTTACCTACATTAACAAACACCTAACAAACTGAATGTAATAAATAAAGTCAGTTGTCCAATTAGCCACCAAATATTACAGGTCCTTCTACTTCAAACTGCCTTCCCATACTAACCCATTAATATCACAAATCGCATCTATCCAACCCGTAAACCCCATCCATAGGCTCAAAAGAAAATATTGTAGAGATTTGTTAATCTAAAATAAACACACGTTGGGTTCCAGCACTGGTTGGCCTCCCTCTTCAAATTATTCAAGTCAAATTTTTGTACATAAATTATCAAATTTACTTATTGTGATGTAAACACAGATTGTAAATATCTTATTCTAAATAAAAAAATAAATAAATAAATAAAGTAAGTTAATAGACAAAACTCTAAGCAAATAAAAAAGTGGAAAATTCTTAAGTAAAAAAAAATAAGTAAACAACAATCGTTACTTATTTAACTTAGTGCAATAATGATCAATGTTAATTTTTGACTAAATTTTAATGATTTTTTATGAAGTTTTGTGTAATAAAAGATTGTGTCTACAATTCAATGTTGCTAACGTTAATACATCATTAATCAAAAGAAACCCAAATATTTTTATTTAAATTTCATTCAACCAATATTGAGTAATTTCATTAAACTTAACTAATATCTTATAAGTTGGTAATAATTATATTTAAAAACTACGAGAATTGTAAATTACATTTAACTTCTATCGTTGACAATATTTTATTTTATTCAAATATTTTAAAAATATGATACTATCGTTTTTCTTTTATTAAAACTTAAACATTAAAAAAAAAAAAAAAAATTAACAATTATATTGAATAAGAAATATCAATGAATATATATCCACAGAATTAATCTTTTAACTTCAAGGTATAGTTAACTGTATGAAATTCCTACCGAAAACAAATTATAAAATAAACCCACATAACAACCAATTGTATTAATTAAATCTTAAAATATAATTAACAAATCATATAACTTATTAAATTAAACTAATATAATACTTTTACTAAATAAAACTAATTATATTAGTATATTGTATTTTTAATTGTAGATGGTAATAATACTATAATCTTTTAAAAGTTTTCATTTAAATAACAAAATATCACATTAAATTGAATTTTAAAAAAATGTAACATATAATGTTTTATATAACATTGAGGTGGTCATCAGTGAAATCTTTGTAGTAAGAATGGAACACAGAAATTTCAGAACATTGTTGCACACAGGAAAACTAGAAAATGTTAAAGATTGAGATGAAACAACTCAAAACAAATATTTTGGGAACAAGTGAAATCAAATAGAATGGTCAAGGTGACTTTATATCATAAGACAATAGAACCATTTACTCTGGAAATATTAATGGAAGAAATGGAGTAGACATTATCCTGTATACAATGTGAGAGCCATGTGTAAGAAGTTACGTTGCTTATGATGATCTGCTCAAATTGATCAAATTAAAATCTATCCCTAACAATGTCATCATGACACAAATGTATATGCCCATAACACAAGTGAGTGAGAATTAAGTAGAAAAAAACTATGAAAATATTGAAAATTATGACATTGAGTTGGCAGATGATAGGACATATGTTGAGATATGGAGATGAACTGCATAGTTTAACAATTGAAGAAATGATAAAAGGAACAAGATCAAGAGAAAGACCTAAAACGAAATAAATCTGCCAAATAATGTAATCATTTTTCACAGAGAGCTAAAAAATATGCATATGACAAAGAAAAATGGGGATAAAATTGTTTGTGAGTAAATTTGTTCAAAATCAATCTCCGGATAGAAAAACTTAAAATATTACTAAAATATATAAAATACTGTTAAGCAAATTAACACAAAAAAATTCTTGTTTACTAATTAAAATGAGATAGACAAGTTTACCATAAAAAATATAATTTGTTATTAAATAAATCATAGTTTAATACTTATTATTATTTTTATAATTTCTATCTAAATTTACTTCAGATTTTTATAAAATATAATTTATAAATTACCTACCTCTGTTTTTTGATATAACATAACGATAGATCTCACTGCTAGGTCATTAACTAGAACAAAACTTTCAGTAGAATCACAATCATCAGTTTTTGGATTATATAACGATTTTATGAGAGTGTCAATAACAGATATGTTAGCTGGAGTAAATGATACTTCTAGTCTATCAGTTTCAACAATTATATATGTAGATGTTTCTAATTCTTCAGAATCATTTTCCAACCCAGAGTCACTAGAATCACCTAAAAAATTACATATTAAATTATATGATGTTTATAAAATCAAGTTCTTATTAATATTACTAATTTTTTTTTTTAAAATTCTATCTTCATTTATACTTCTTGCTTCGTGTTCAGCTACACTATCATCACTAGAATCTGTATTAGTTATGTCTTCATCACTGAAATCACTGTAAAAACAGTTAAAAATAATTATGTATACTTGTTTATATTACTATTTTATACTACACATACTCTGAAATTAAATGTGTTACAGCTTTAGCTAATTTATCCATAACTCCAGTATCTTGATCTGAATCAGAATCATCAGAGTACCATTTTTCTAATGAGGTTTCTAAATATAAGAATATAAAATTATTCCAAATATAATTATTTAGTTATTTACACATTTATAAATCTTATGATTATTAGTTTAACCTCTTGATTTCACTTTTTTTCTGATAAATTTCATTTCAGCTTCACTTTCATCATCTGAACTTTCACTCTCACCTTCTGCAATAGATAGATGAGATGATCGTACCATTTCATCCAAATCAATATGTTTTTCATTCAATTTTCCTAGAAAACCCTATAAACAACAAATAGTTTTTAACAAAAATATATCTGTATATAATGTTGATATATACCTTTAAAGTTATATTCCAAGGTTCAATAAATGGTTCCCAAACACTCAAATTACAATTATAATATGAAGCTCTTACATTTATGCTCCCTAAAATAAAAATATATAATATAATACCATATAATACATATATATATACAGCTCAAATTCTTATCAAATTTACCATTCAACTGTAGTTGATCAGACCAATCTTTTAATTGAATTTTTAAAGATGATTTCAACATTATCAAAGGGATATCCTCTAAATCTAGTTCTTCTACCTCAAAAGATATATTTATATCTTGTACATAAAGTTCAAAATTTTCTGATTTTACATCCATAGTATCAACAAATTTAGATTGAAAATATGAAAATAATGTTCCTTTAGATAATAATTTATTAGGTAAATAACTGGGTACTATAGACTTTGGAGTCCACAAATCATCATTTTTAAACTCCCAATAAGATGATCCGCCAAAGTCATACTCTTCATCATAATGTAATTCTATGTAATCAATTACCTTTAAAATAAAACAAAAATTATTATTTTTTTAATAGTTAATAATTTAAACTTACATTGAGAATTATGTGAACTGTACTTGTTGATAAATTTAAATTTAAGGGACTAGAACTCATTAAAATTTCAATTGCATCCCGATCACCTGACTTTAAAGTTTTTGAAAATTCTATATCACATGGATGTAAAACCTTTAAATCATTCAAAAATATGTGAAAATCATACAATATTAATTAATTACAAATTAAAAAGTATTAACAAACTAGCTTATTTGTATACATACCATTTTTTCAGCTTTTCTTTTTGTTGATACTGCTAATATATGAAAATTAGACAAAGAACAAACCAATCGCTCTTCATGTCCTGGATGACGACTATAATCTAAAAGAAACTCAGTTCTACACAAAAGTACTTGATCACGGAAATCTAGTTCTTCGATTCCAGAAGGTAATATTGCTATTTCAGGACGACCAAAGCGAACAGATATAGTTAAAGCTGAGTAAAAATCAAATTAAATAATATTATTTTTTATTTATATTACTTCATATAATTTACACTAGTTGATAATTAATATAAAATAAATAATACCCGACTGCTTTTCAGCTTTCAATGGTTTTCTATCTGCCACTGGTTTTTCATCTCTGTATTTTCTATAGCCATCTGAACTAATCAATGGAGATGCTAAGGTGTCATCAGTAATTTTTCTGTTCATTGGTAATGAATCAAGTATAAATTGTATCAACTCCACAACAAATGGAATAGAAACATTTAATCGAGTTTTATCCAAATGAATATGTATTGTTCTATCACCTGAATATGTTTTTTCAAAGGACAAATCAAACAATGGTGGAGTTGATACAGATATAAGTATTTCATTAGATGAATCTGTTGGACCAATAGATTCAAATATCCTGTTTATTTATATTAAAATTTAAATATTATTTTGACATTTGATTATTTCAAATAGCATACTAAAATATTATGCTTACATTTTTTCAGATCTATTATGTCTTCTGGTATCTTCTAACACACATCTTTGTACTGTAGTACTTAAAACTACTCTATCGTCTGAAAACATATCTATTTTAATACTTATGTCATCCAAATCCAATTTGCATAATGAATGATTTATATCTCTAATAGGAGAACTTAATATCTAAAACACAATTTTAATTTAAATAAAAAATAATTAAATAAACTGTTTAAACACTTATAATTTTAAAATAAATATTAAGTACTAACTTCATCAGAATTTGCAAACAAAGCAATTTGTATACTATCTACAGTAAATTTGAAATCAACTTCTAGAGTGGAGACTTCATGGTTAAAAAATACTTGTATCTTTTTTAAATCTTGATCTTCAAGAACTTCAGAAATATGTGACATCATCATATAAACTATTTCATCAATACAATAACCATATTCAAAGTTTTCTGCCCAAACTTGTAAAAATGTTGCAAAATCTTTCTGTCCCAAATTAATTTGTATATTATCAATAACTCCATTTATCCAATACAAAACTTTATTTGTTATATTTTTTTTAATGTCTAAACGGATCCCAAATGGTTCAACCATTGGTTCCTATAAAAAATGTAAATTTATTAACATCTCTTATCAATAATAATATTTAACTTTGCAAGTACTTGTATAACAAGTGTTCCATCCAATGTCATAATAGCTCTAGATACATTAATTGCATCCCAATTTGCTAAAATATTATCAATTATATCAATATTATCATAATCCTTTTTTAATTGTTCTTTAAAAAAATTTTCAACTGTAAGATCTCCTAAACTGCATAAAATAACATTGGGAGATGTAGAATTCTGTGGAAACAATACTACAGGAACATGTAGACATATTGACAAATGAATTTTACTCTTCCAACCATTTCTTAAATCTGGAGTAAAAGGAAAAATTACTTTATGTATACGCCGACTTAAATCAATGAGTTCTTCAGAAATAATGGGCTCCATGAAATACTAAATTAAATATAACATTTAAATAACAAAAGTATCAACTTATGAAAACAAAAATATTATTTTACACTAACTAGAAAATCTAATAAAATATTGCATAAAACAGTAATATGCACTCGTCCGATGTACATCTTGATACTTCCATCTGATTTCACATCATCTTTTCTTGCTTCAATGTTAGTTTTATATAGCCTTGGGTTATGCCGCACATACTTGAATTCCAAAAATTTATCTTCATCTGTATATAAAAGCTACAACATTTATGTATATTAAAATATTCTACTAAATTGAATTGAACTTTATTTAAATGATATACCTTAGGATACAAAGTAACTTCAGATAAATCATCAATACTCATATTCATTGCATAAAATCTAAATACCATACGATCGTTTGCTTTAAACGTGCAATCACTTTCCAAACCACCAATCTATCCACAAAATGTATTATAATAATGTATTGAAAATGACAATTGACATTTTGAAAATGTACCTTAACATCGAAAAAATCTAACCCAGTATCACAAATTAATATTTTACAATTTGAAATTGTAGCAGAATAACTGAACTTTGTTGCACCTTGAGGCACAGGTGGATCATCACTGGAAAAATAACTATTAATACAACTTTGTATATTTTCTGTAGTCAAAACTGAATAAATCCGTCTATTAGCGAGTCTGGAAAGGAATATTTTATAATTATTACCTTATTATGTAATTGATGTGAATAAAACTTACTTTTGAATAATATATTGCAAATATTTGTAAAATGTTATAAATGCTGTTCGATGAAATACAAATGATACACGATTTAAATCTAATACCAAAGACTTTTCAACACTGTGGAAATGACTTTTAAAATCAGGACAATCAGCTTTTACCTAAATTATACAAAATATAAAAATGGAACTCAATAATGAAATTATAATCATGCATTAAAATATTTAGCATCAATACTTTTCTGTATAATAAATTAATAGATTCTTGTACTAAGCAGTTGGAAGTAATTGAAAATAATTCGACAAACTCGCCGTTTTTACAAGTGTGTTGCAAATCATATAAGCTAATTGATCCAATAGATGTTTGCACAGCTGGACCATACTCCATAATTGCCAAATCGGAACAAAATCGTTTTAATGTCAAGTTTAGATAAGATTTTTCAGATCGATCACTGGAACGATGGAGGTTAACAGAAATCTAAAAATTATAAATTAGAAGATACCCATAAAAGATTTAAATTTGAATTTACTTCTCCAATGACACATCTAAAAAGAGATGTTATTGTATTATTTGATGAAACATTATCATCAAATCCAGGTAAATCTACTGTACGAGCCCAAAGTTCAGCAAATTCTTCATCGCTAATTTCTGATGAAACAATACTTCTATAAAAATTAAAATATACTTTTACATTAATCCAGTTTTTAATTTAGTAAATTTGAAGAAAAAAAATTGTTAGATTTATACTTTGTTTCGTAAGCTTTATTATTTATAAAGAAATTGAAACCGTTTAAACATCATTAAAGGCATTAATATAATTATTTCATATTAGTACAATAAGTTTAAGTATTATTTTATGTTTTACTGAATATTTAGAATATATAACAATACTTAAATTAATTAAAAGTAACATTTTAACAACAAAATAAAAATAAAATTAACCTACAAAATTCTGAAATGTAAAAAGTCATAATTATAATATGTAGCAGTTTACTTTTTTTCTACATCTTTAAAGGCCTTTTTAACTTCAGCTCTTTCTTCAATTGATCTAATATTAATTCCTTTAAATTTTTGATAAAAAGCTAAAGTAGATTTCAATTCTTGTAACTCTTCTTTACTTTGATGTAAATTAATCTAAATATATCGTTAAATAACAAGATTAATTTTAAACTAAGAAAATAAATCTTAAAAATAAGATCAAACTAACTTTATCTAAAATATATACTTCATTGTCATCACTATAATGTCTTTTTATTGTTGCTGATAATACGTGGTTTATTGGTAATGGAGTATTTTCAAAAAAATCTAATATGGAGTTGATTTTGTAATCAGATAAGTTCAATTTGACACTTTGTACTGAAATATTAATTTTTCTTTTTGCTAATTGTTTGTATTCAGGTCTAACACTATTTGATACAACAATTTGTAAAACTGTCTTTGCAAGAAAGTGCAAGGAAGAATCAGCCTGACTTCTTAAACTCCTCCAATCATTTCCTACAAATCAGTTCATACATAATTAATACATTATTTACAAATTATAGTAAATATATTGTAAATTAATCATTATTGTTTAATTATAGATCATGATTGGTAAACATACTTAAATTGTACTTAAGACTAATTATTACTTTATAATAATTATTATTAAAAATTAACCTGTGCTACAAAATATTAATTGAAATCCATCAATATCAATATGATATCTATCATACAGCTTTTCTTCCATTTCCATTTGTGTGACATCATCCAAACAAATTGTTTCTGGTTGTAAATCACTTTTGATTTTAAGACCACCAAAATCCACTACCACTACATTTTCACCCCTATCATTTAAATAATATATGTTATGATCAACAATTATAATTTTTATGAATATTTTACATACTTTTGAATAGATCCAAATTCAGGTATTACAATATATGGTAGTTGAAGATCAATATTTAATAGAATTTTTCTAAACTTAGATTCGGGCCTATTTGAGTTGAATATTTTTTCAAACATATTAGACATTGTTTTAAAAAACTTTTCAATTGTAGATTCAATATTTATTTTTTGATTATAATAAAAGAAGCTGAGAAATGCAGATATAGCAAACTAAAAAAAAATATATGTATACATAACTATAACATAGTTACCACAATAAATTCTATTTTGAAAAACCAACTTCATGATAAACCAATTCCATTGATTCTGATGAAATATTCAATCCATATTCTGCCTCTGAGTTAAGTGGATTTTTTTCAAAATCAATACTCAAAAAATATTTTGATGAATTTCCTTGTAGCATAAAATGATTAAATAATATTATATATTCAAAAACTATAACTCAAAAAATCATTCTTCATTACCTCTTATAGTACATGTGTCGACTATTGGAACAAGACTATACTCAACAGAAGCTTCCACATTTATACTTTCAATTCTTGTAGAAATTTTGTATGCTTTAGCTGATGGTCTAGTTTCAAGACTGCTCATCAAATGGCCAATTGTGATTACCATTAACTCATTAGAACCACTAATTAAACTAACCAGGCAGTTGGCTATTGTTAAATTTATTTTATGTTCTGAAAAATTTGGTTTATAATAAATAAATATATTTATAAATATATATATATATGTATATATGCCTCAATATTTATTACATATTAACATACACCTAACCTACCTATATATTGTTTTGGCTTATCAGATCTAGACGTTTCTGACCCATCAGTCTTGCACAGTAAATCATTAAGTCTATCCTTTTCTGATTGACTGAGTAAGTTCCAAAATGTTTTACCTTTATCAGATGTTAAACATAAACGATACATTGATTTAAAATTTGCTGAACCCCACCATTTTGACTGAAATTCTTGAATAGTTACACTTTCAGGGTTCTCTTCAGAAAGCTACATTTTAATATTTATTTTTTAATACATTTTTATTCAAAAAGAAAATTAATAAATTAAAAATTAATTTCACACCTGAATTTTAGCATGTTCTCTAGCTAAAACTAAGTTAAATATATCTAATTCATCTTCGAGCATTTGTAAATCAATTTTTAATTCCATATCATTCGGATTCACTAGAACTTTTTTGTATACATTAACATAACTTTTATAATTTTTCCTGAAATACAAAATTACATATTATTTATAAATTTGTATACTAAGTTTTAATAATTAATTAATTAAATTTATTATTCACCTATGTGTTTTTATTTTGTGCCAAACTAATGTAATCCTCTGTCTTAAGATACATTTATAAACATAAATCCACCAACTTTTAGAATCTTTCAAAACATTTTTGTAAGGACGAATGTCACGATAAAATCTACAATAAAAATAAATACATTAAATTAGTTAAATATATATACTAACAAACATTTTTTTTAAAGTATTGTTGAAACTATAAAGTAATTATTTTAATAATTATATCAAGTAACCTATTAATCTGTGCCAATTTCATAAATTCAACTGTTTCCATCAAAGCTACAAATTGTTTTCTAGACATTTGTAAAGCAGCATCCTGAAGAACAAAGTCAACTAGTAATTTAGGAACTCGTACTTCATTTGACTTATTTATTATTATTTTTATTTTTAGAACGACTGGTTTTAATACTAATCAAAAAATACAACAAGTTAAGAATATATTAAGCACTGAGAATATTTATGCATAAAAGTACTCACTAAATTCTAAAGGCTCATCATTTATGTTGAAGTTATTTAGACCTGATCGCATTTTATCCTGCCAATCTGACTCTATAGTTTTATTATTATATAATAAAGTAGAACACATTGTATTACAATAAATTGAAGCTGAATCTATTTTAACGATTTGATATACAGAACTCTGTCCACGTTGTTGTGACAAAATTGGCTTCCATTTGCTAAAATCAAAAACAATTTAAATCATAATAAAACTTCATCGTTTTTATTAATGTTAATTCATAGTAATTAATAGTTAATTATTAGTTCACCTGTTGGTGGTTTCTAGTGAAATAGATTGTATACATAAACCTAGAGCTCTAGGAGAATCTATATTAGTTACTGAATCTTCAAATCTGATATGAATACTTCGAATATATATTTGTAAATTATTCATAACAGTTGTTATTAAAGTTTCAAGAAAACCACAATTTTCCATTGAGCCTGATACAAATAATAAGAATAAGTTGAAAATTTAAAAATTGAGTTTTGGTTTAATTAAATTACTTTAAAATTACCATTTCCAAAGATAGATAAATTGTCAATACTTTCTAAAATAGTTTTCTTTGCAGCTCTCATTAAACGTTTTTCTAATTCTGTATCCCATTCTCTGTCAAGAACTTGACCAGCAACAATGAATATTTCCTAATAAACATTTTGTTTAGTGTTATAACTATAATAAACTTAAAATATAATTTAAATACTTCAATTTTTACAACTACTGGTTGACTAGAAAGTCCATTCCACGGTATGTTCACATTAAATTTTCCTATTGATCCAGCTTTCACTTCAATGGGCAATCCGAGTTCATACTAAAAACGAAAATAATTATGATATATTATGTTTAAATATTAATAAGCGGCAATACATTACCAATGCTTCGGTTTTTAACTTTAAATTTGACAGCAATACATTCCCTCCGAATATACCAACATTTAAGTTTTCCAAGTCCAAATCTTCTATGTACTTGCCCAAGTATCTGTTTAGTAAAGATGCAACTATACCCTCAAACATGATTGGAGAGGATATTTGCGAATTCAATAATTTTGTTTTAATTTTTCCGTAGCTACATTATTTTAAAATGATTACAAATGAAAAATTCCGTATGGAACTTCTGACTAAGACATGTGGTGAACTCTAGCGAGAAGCTTCGAAAGTTCGAATATTATTGATCCATTTAAACACGTGGGAACGGTCTTGTTGACGTCATACGAATTTCGGAACCAATATGGCTAAAATATATATATATATATATATAAAATTTATACAATATATATAACAATAGTTAAAAATACTTGAAATGAATACAAACTTTATTATAGATGTATTATATAGACTATAAGCTATATAAAAAATTATTAATAAATTATAGCGATTTGAAAAGTTTAATCAACAAGTTATAATGCGTGTGTAGTATAAAAACTACCTTATTTGCTCATTTATTATTTAGATTATAAATCAATAAAATACGTTTATTTTAAACTACAAATAATAATTATTCATATTTCAAACTGGGTTAAAACATTATTAGTTAGAGTTAGTAAAACTTAATTACGTTAATACATTAACAAAACAATACGAGGAGAAAAAATTATAAATTTTATATAAAATGTTTAAATACTAGTTTTGTTATTAAATTATTATTTTTACTATATCAAAATTATTTGTAAAATATCACAATAAAAAAGTACATTTAGAAGTATGCAGTGAATTAGTGAACAGATTTTTGAGAGGCCATGGCCTCTCAATTTTCGTCTATAGATCGATGGGTGGTTCATGAAAATCTGTAACACAGACTTAATAGTGACTATACAATATAAATACGACATACATAAACGATAATAATAAATACTAATTATTTAGATAGGTACGTCCAAATCGGGTGTACAAAACTTAATCAGAAGGTACAATGATTTTTTAAATGTTTAGAACCCTAACGCTGACCCTGGTGGTAGGCATCTTAAATTTTGTTAGCCTCATAGGTATACAATTATATATATACATTGTTTTAACGCAGTTATACTATTCAACGTAATAGAGAAAAATGAAAACAATTTACTTTGTAGATTAATATTTATGTTTTATATTTTCCATAAATATAGTTTCGTTATTTTTATGTCAATGACAAATAAATTTAAAAATTAAAATTTTTTTTTTATAAACATTATATTACTTAGAATCATAAATATTCCCTGTTATTATTTATGATTATCGAGGGCCATTTAACCATAATTTCCTTTAACCTTGATCACTTCATATTAAAACTACTAACATAAATTCATATTAAGCTAATATTCCATCAACATTTATGTTTTAAACATAATATTAAGTGAAAATATTATTAGTTAAATACGCGTTTACTTAGGTATTATGTATTGCGATGTAGGTCATGAGGCAAGTGTGTTTTTAACTTCCTGTAGTTAACCTTAACAATGAATAAATAATAATTTAAACAATTGGTCCAGACCTTGACAAAGATTTAATAACTAATAATTTTCTATTAACTCATATTGTTATTTTTTACTTAAAATATAGACATTTTATTTAAAATCGACGTAACAAGCAAATCATTATTCAGTGTTCAGTGTAACTTTTAACTGTTAGCACACTCATTTCACGATAAATATTACTTAACGAGAAAAATGCAAAAAGTGTTTTGTATATGTATTTTCGCAATCATCTGCCAAACAGTATTTGTAAGTTTGGAATACTCGTATTAAATAAAATTTGTAAGAAAAAATATAACACTATAAATAGTTTATATAAAATAATATACTTATAGATTGCTGGGTTGGAGAGAACATGGAATTTACGCCAAAAACGAATGACAAATGATGAAGAATGTCGAGCTCTTATGCCCGGTCCGGGAAAGGTATATAATATATATTTATGTTATATATAGTTTCAACTTTTAAAAAATAGCTCTAATTTTTTAACATTGAAATAATAACCTTATACAGCGAAAATAAATAATAATAATGCTTGGTTTCACGATAAAACATTTATAAAACAATGTCCATAATTTGTCATTCCTACAAATAAATATAATGTATAATAAACAATACAAGTATAACTTTCATTCATAAATATTTAAAATAAATAACTTAAATTAAAAAAAATTGTATTATTAAATTTTATATACATATCCGAGTACATCGAAAATTGTAAATAATTATAAATTCACTCATTATTGAATACACCCACGAGTAAAATTCTAAAAATACTTATTTACAAACTTAAATAATTAACAATAATCATTATTAATAGACTAAAAATCCAGAAGACAAGGATCCAAATTAATCATACGTATGGTAGGTACATTGAACGAGGAATTACGTGAATAGTTTGTTATACGGACACTGATTTCAAAAACTTGTTTATTATGGGACCCAGTCCCAGTTACATATATGCAATGTAACTATATTGAATATACGTATAGCAACGATCTAACCATGAATTAAATTACTTACTTTATTTAAAGAAAATGTATATTTCTTATGGTTCTAACTATATTGAATATTTTTGAAGAATTTACTTATAATGTATTAATAATGTTATATTATTGAGAATATTTAACATCTAAAGTTAGATTAGTTAAGTCTCTTTCTATCAGCATAAACGTTTTGAATTCATCTATTACTTCTTCAATATTAATTTATGATGTCATTTTTTACTCGATAAATATTAAGATCAGCAAAAAAAGATGTTCTTGAACAGAGTGCTTCTTAGTCAAGACTTCTCAATAGACAATTTGGAAAAAACCAGCTCACACGAACAACTTGTCACAATTATTGTTAGAAGTTATATTAATTCTTTATTGAAGTATGAAAATGTTGTTTAACGGTCATTCTCTGGTAACCAATTCAGCTAGGTAAGCTGCAATTTTTATAGTTGATGACCCTCTAATAAATATTGAGTTAGACATATTTTTAATGAGCTTAATTTCACAATTAAATCCATATTAAATTTTTTCTTCAAAATTGAAATTTTCAAGTTTTAATTAAATTAAATTTCCTGTTGCAGTAATTAAGCTTGGAAGTTTTTTGACTATAGCACCGTTCTACCCCAAAAATATTTTTTTTAGGCCGGCCTCCCACCAAAAGAGTAAAACTATGTTAGTCACCTTTAGTCATTTTTGACTGTCTGTCCATAATTTTTCCTGAACTTCTCGATTACTGTGTAATTTATCTTTATAATTATAGATCGTAGATCTTTGTTGGACAAGTGTTAAAAGAGTTTCCAAGTCTATATTTTCAGCGGTCATAGTAAAGTCTGAGTAGAAAAATTAAAAATAATACATACCAATGTTTATTATTTGTTAGGTAATATATTATGTGGATATATGATGTATATGAAAATTTATGTTATATGTTTATAATTACCTTTATATAGGTATACAAAATGTATAACGAATAAAAAAAAAATATATTAATATTTATAATATAATATATAAAAACAAGAGGTTATTACAATTAATAATAATAATAATGAATTATAATCAGAAGCGGAACTAGGAATTTTACGCCCGGGAAAAATGTTAAAATACGCCTTATTATAAACAAAGTATCAAATATCCATCCCTATAATTTTTTCTAATAATTAGCATACAATCATACTTATTGAGTCTTAAGCATATTATCGTTATGAAAGATAAATATATATTTACTGTACCTATACATATAATAAAAAAATTACACTCTAAAATTTTACGCCCGGGGATGAATCCCCGTCTTCCTCCTGCTAGTTCCGCCTCTGATTATAATGAACGATCGTTCTGTAACGACTGCGGTATCCAACTGATACCGGCCAAACTGGCGGTTTGACTAATACAAATTGCTTTGTTTTGACTGACGGAATAGAGCATGTTCTATTTCGATAAAACATGATTAGTCATGACTAGAATTGACTGAAGAGCAAAAATGTTTTGTTTTGACTGTGACTTATTAGTGTGCGGGTTTCATTGAATTACATGTGTTATATTTTTAATTAGTTATAATAAAGCTGCCTCAGTCTGCTTTAAGCAGTTTTGCACTTTTGGTGTGCGGCCGGCCTTAAAGTTGGATAAAAGACAAAACATTTTATTTCATTCATTATGTTTTCCTCGGTAAAGTGAGAGGAATTTTGTTGATTTTCTTTTTTTTACTTCAAGTATTATAGCCTTATTTTCACTACAAATCTTCATAGTCTCTTCGAATATTTTCTTAAACTATCATTATCTATTGTGAGGTTATTTGAAGATGCCTTAAGTAATTGGTTTATCCAAAAAGCTGATAAAAAGTCAAATTCATTTGATTGAAAATTGAACTTACTTTTTGCACCAAAAATTAAGAATTAGCATATGAAATTAAATATTTTTATTTGTTTTGTAAGATCACTTAATTTAACTTTAATTTATGATATATTAGAAATACCTATTAAAATTTCTGACAAGCATTGTAGAAGGATTAATTATTTTTCACTGCTTGAATAGCTTTTGCTCGACAAGTCTATCTAGTTTTGGATAAATTTTTGAGTGATTTAATATTTACATTGATTTATTTTTTAGATGTTTTTTCTACAATGGCGTGTCTAATGTAACTACCTTCTACATAACTATAAATTATTAGAATTATACCAAATAATTTAAATACATGATTTTGTTTCCTAATGAATAGACAAGTTTAAGCAATAATAGCCATACATTATATTAGGATTTTATATTTTTATTTTGACTTGAACTTATAATTTCCAGACATTGTTACAGCATCATCATCAAAATAAACAGCAAATCTATTCCGACCAAGTTAATTGCATCTTTAAGAGCATTGAAAATAGACTCCATATTAATATAATACATTTTATTGAGCTCAATATAGCTCTTGTGGATGATTTTCATTTTTATCATTTTTATAATAGTTTTCTTAAAATTTAGCAATATTATTGTAAAATATTTCTAAAATTCTGTACCATTATAGTATCATAAGAGAAATTTTAAGCTATGTTATTTTTTTGATTAAATTTTATTCAATTAATAAAAACCTAATCTAAGCCATTAATAATGATCGAGTTAGAATTATATTATATCATAAATCCTCAGTCTTTTTTAATTTTTTTTTATAGAAATTGGTTGACTGTTGTCAAATGCCAAATATATTACCCGGTTTGGACAAAGAATGGGAGATATGTTTTGAAACTTTTAAACAAATGAAGGACAAATTAGATTCCAAAGAATATAAAGAAATGGTACATGGAAAAGGTAATTGTATTAAAATATTTACCTAAGACAAATTTAAAAAAAAATTTTTATTTGATTTGTCTTACTTTATAATGTTAACTCTATCAGAATAAAAAAT
The DNA here is from genome assembly GCA_034509805.1 of Sipha maydis. Taxonomy (NCBI): domain Eukaryota; kingdom Metazoa; phylum Arthropoda; class Insecta; order Hemiptera; family Aphididae; genus Sipha; species Sipha maydis. The sequence continues at coordinate 92,020 of JASXSY010001325.1, read as the reverse complement.
ATTACTATAATCGTAGTATTGAAATAAACAGGGTGATATTCAATATTTATGTACAAATGAAATATAATTATTTGCCAACTGTATTTAATAATTTAAATAGTCACATTTACTCATTTTAAATGTATGTTATTTTGCATACTTGTAAGCCCAAAATATCATATAAAACAAACTGTATTAATAACTGTATTGCATTTATAGATTTAATCATGATACAATTTGTTAATTACAGATCCACCATGTCTCTTCCAATGTATTTTTAAACAGTCTGGATTGGCAGTAAGTAATACAAAAATCAGAATTAATGTTGCTACACATACATATGATATTTTTTGTTTGTTATAAATTCAGGCTAATGATGGAAAACTTAATAAAGACAAGATAGTTAAAAAAATGAGTGAAGGAATGAACAATGATGAAAAATGGAAGTCTTTGTGGCAGCCAACATTCAATAAATGTTTTGATGAAAGTAAAGTTTACTTATATTTGTTATTTAATATTACAGTTACTTTGTAGATTGATTTTATAAGAACTATTTCCTATTTTAGCTGAACATGAGGAAAAAAATCCTAATCCCATGGTTATAATGAACACTCCTGCAGGAAGATTGATGAAATGTTTTTTGAGAGATATGTATATGGTAAAAATTATAATTTTTATTTACTTATTTCAGTTAAACTATTGAATATAAGTGGGTAGCTATTATTTAAAAACTTAATTTTTTCAGTTTTACAAAATAGTGGAAAACATTTATTTTTAATACTAATCTTTGTATCAAAACTAATTACTTTAAAATGTAAACTCTTCATTATATATTGAGGCATATTTTGTACAATTTAATGAATTTTCAAAGTGTTAATGACTAAAATACTGTAAGAAATAAATATCTATAATTTTTCTTACTACAACTGTTTTAAACCAGATATTTCAAAAACAACACTAACAATAATTACATTAGTTTTTAAAACTAAATATTATGATATTGAGTTAAAATGAATATTTATTAACTATAATACTGATATACATATTATTTTGCATTTCAGAATTGTCCAAAAGATGAGTGGGTTGAAAGTAAGTATACTAATGTTGTAAATTTTGTTTATGAATATTAATTTTTTTTCCACCTTACAGGTTCTGAATGTACAAATATGAAGAAGTTGGTAGAGAACTGTCCAGCAATGCCACCTCCAGTATTTAAACCTCCTCCAAAATTGATTTATTAAAAGAAGAGTACTGTTAGTAAAAAAAATTATTTAGAATAAAATACAAAACACAATTGATTGTTTCAAAATGGATGTATGGTTTACAAAATAAATAATAAACACTTTAGAAATTAAAAAAAAAAAACGGTTTTTTTTTTTTTTTATTTACTTAATTTATATTCTATAAAGAACATTAAATTATGTAAGACTGAAAATGAAAATCGAAGAGAATTTTAACCTAAGTCATTAACATCTATAAGGACTGTATGTAACGCTTGAAAATGTTTTACATTCTTTCAAAGTAAACACATAAACGGGCCAAGTATAAAACATTTTTAAAGTTAAGGCAAATATTTTTCAAAAATAAATACAAAAAAATATAATAAAGAATTCAGTGTTCAGCCTCATAATAATATGCCATAGCCAAATGTTCTTTTAATGGGTGTAAAGTAATACCTCTCCCAATTTTGACGAGTAATAGCTTCATCACTGAAAAAATAATTGAATATTAATTATAATACCGTAGGTAATAAGTAGATATAAAATATTTCTTACCTTTTGGGTACTCCTACAAGAGTAACTTTAACTTTTGTGTGGTCTTCTTGTTGATTTATATTAACAGTTACAGTAGAATACAACCAATCAGGCCATTGTTTAGTTCTCCAATTTTGAACAATTTTTTTACCAGGACACTAAATAAATTATAAATTTAATCAATAATTGGATCATCTTCAGTATTTTTTTTTTTAAATATTTATTATTTAATTTTCACAACCTTTAATTACAAAATATTAAAACACTATATATTTTTTTTTGTTAAGAAATAAATGTAATAAATATAATATTAAAAACGATAAATCACTACACAATCTTGGATCCCCTAACATCAATCAACGGACCCCCAATTGGGAACCATTACTCTATGCTGTAATGCGATTGTAAGGGAACAATAGATGAATGAGATATTGTTTAACTACCAACTTTTCAAAGTAAAAAAGAACCAGATGGGCCTCGCTCTGCTGTACACTTTTGGGGGTGAAGTGCGACTCTTCATAGGATAGGTCATTATAATGGATTTGTTAAATTTGAATTCAATGATAGGTATCATTGTATACGAAAAACGATTCTGAACGGAGATGATATGTTTGTCTAGAATATAATACAATGTTATTTATAAATATTGTAATAAGTATATTTTATTTTGAAATGAAAAATTTAGAAAAATCGAAAATTTAAATTGTCTATAAATAAGTCAAAATACTAATATATACTATTAAATCGAATATTTTAAATGCCTATAAGTGGCTTAAAAATCAATATAATATTTTGAAAAAAAAAATGTCATAAAGGAAATGCCAATCTTAACATCTGGTAAAAATTTCAAAAATCTGCGACTTATAATTTTTGAATTATAACCAATATTTAAAATCGTTTGAGAATAAATCGATATTTTATTCAATTTCGTAAATATTTAAATTTCAAACAGTCATAACATTTTTTCCTCTAAGTCCGGTAGAAATTTTTTTTTTAAAGATTTTTGAAGAGTAGCTTATAGATAACCTAGTGTTAAAATGTTGAACCTTAAGTATGAACAGAAAAAATTTTATGAATTTTTATCTACAAAATAACTTGCAAATTATCGTGATTTTTCCACATTTTATACAAATTTGAGCTTTAAGGGCTTATAAAAAAAATTTGAGTAAACCCATCACCGATATTTTTTAGTTACGATAAGTTTAACTTATTATTAACCTTGTATTAAATTTTCAAGAGTTTTCGGTCAACCAATTCAATTTTATATAAATAAATAAGTCAAAATATGTCAAAATACTTTGAAAACTTAACCATGTACAGAAAACGTCAATATAAAGATTTGGTGAAATCTCAAGATGTTGCGGTTTTTCGTTTTTGAGTTAGAGCATTTAAAAAAATTGTAATTTGTAAAAACGTGATTTTGCGTAAAATTTCCCATTTTTCATAATTTTTTTATCGTTTCTTTTTAAAAGTATTGAAAAGTTGGGTTTTAGATTAGCCAAAGTATCATCTGCATTCACTTTCCTTTCAGAAAAGATGCTACATAAGCAAATCAAAGCATTTTTACTGCCAAAATAGGTGTCGTCAGACACGAAAAAAAAAAAAAAATAAATAAATAAAACACACATCATTGTAAAACCAATAGATTCCATCACTCCGTTTAGAATCTCAAATTTAAAACAAAAAAAATCTAATAATAAAATAATCAAATTACTAATATTTGATGTATACCTTATCATTGTAGAACTACTTAGAATTCCATACTTAGATATGGACTTCGAAAATTCAAGAAATCATATGTTAATTTAAGCTTATATTAATTTAAATGTTCTATTAATTTATTATGATTATTAAAATTTAAAATACTAAGAGATACAGAGACAACAAATTACTGATAATAAACCCTTTGTATTTAATTACTTCGTAAATAACCATGGTTTTTCTTGAATTTTTGAGAATAAATATAAGATTAATCTTAATAAATAATATGTGTATAGTAATATTATAGAATATATCAAATTATTAACTTTAGTGTTTATACAGTTAGTTTATTAGTATAATAACTATTCTATTTGTTTTTTTTTAACTAAGGATGTATTCAAAACAATTTTAATTTAATATAGATACTCAAAATATTAATAAAAAGTATCAAGTATCGCTATCATTGAAGATCTCCAAGTAAACATAGTAACATATATATTTATTTTTTTAATTACTTACAAGTTCAATAAATTCACCAATAATATTTCCATCGAACAGTTGAAACTTTCCACCTTTAATTGCTTGAAATTTAACAGATTGATGAGTGAAGGCTGATACAAGCTACGTAAAAAAAATATTTTTAATAAAAAAAAAATAATTACAGTTAAACAATGGTATACTTACATCAGGAGTAGTGAGCACATTATAAAAATCATCACCAGAACATTGAAATACAACATCCATAACAACCGTAGTAGTATCTATTTTAGATTTAGATTTGTCTTCTTTTGCTCCCTGTATAACAAAATCCAAGAATTAAATTAATAAATAATATTTGTAAAAGTAATCTAATTTAAGCATCTTACATTTTCAGAATTGTGAATTCTATTCAATGATTCTTTGGACAATTTAGGTTTTGAAGAATTTTCAATATCTTTTTTTGGTAAAATCATGCCTTTGGAAAATTCTATAAAATATTATGTAAAAAAAAAAAAAAAAAATTAAGTAAAAAATGAATTATATGAAAAATTCACTTCAAAAATTATAGAAATTCAAAAAACCATGTAAATTTAAACACAAATTTTTATAAGACTTAATTATTAAACAATATGATATTTTCTTAAATATTTAATCCTCAGTTAACAAGATTAATTTAATTGAGATCGAACTTAATATAAATAACAATCAACTAACACTAAATAACTCAAAATATATTACTTAAATATTTTTGTACTTAAACTCCTTATATTAGTCTAATTAGGTAAAAAATGCTAAAAGAAAAAACTGATATAAATCATATAATAGTAAATAAAAATGAAATATGATTTAGGTTCTTATTTTAGTTATAATGCTAATAATTAAAATGTGCATTAGTAAACATAATTTATTCAATTTATTACTCTAAATCTTTAGTTGAAATATTTCTTTTCAATATATAATATACAAACATAATGCGAAGTATATTTTTATTATATATACAACTAGAGCACGGATTTCTAAGCAATTGTATATTTTTCTTTTAATATTTTTGTCAGTTATTTCCATGAATCATAATTTAAAACGAATGGTAAATTTATTTTTTTGCATATTTCTGTATATTAAAATGTTATTGCATATTTTTACATATTTTGCCGAAATCCAAAATTTAGCGCATATTGAAGCGTACATTTAAAAAAAAAAAAAATATAATATAATATTTAGCCAAGTAGAAAAATGAAAACTAAATTTTAGAGTCACAAATAATAGTTTATATATATATATATATATATATATTTACAAAATAAATAATTGATTACGATGTAAACTTAATCGATCTTGCTGTATCAGTCGGTTATCGACATCTATCTTATTTATTTCTTATACCAAGTCTAAAAGTCATCGAGAGATTGGCAATGGATGATGCACAAAGTAATAGAAAAGTTTTGGATATGAAGATAGTAATGTTGTTAATGATTTAACAGTTATATCCACTCATTTAGCATTTTTAGTGAGTCATTAAAAAACTGGAATCTCTAAAAATGACTAAATATGAAAGATTTTCAATAATTGACAAAACAAAACGAAAGAAAAAAATTATTCTATTCCTGGATCGAAAGGTGCAATACTTATAACAAAATTAAACAAGCTTTCCAACAAAAATAAAGGTCTGGAAATTCTACGAAAAATTAATGCAGTACTTTTAGGTGAAGCCGTTCAACTCGAAGATCTTTATCAAGACATGATAATTCTAAGTTACTTTAAATATGCTTCAATAACTTCGGTTGACATTGAACATTCATTCTCAGTCTTTATGTAAACTGATAAACGTCACAGCTTTACAGAAGAAAAACTCGATATGCATATGATTATTCATTTAATAAAAAATAAAATTTTAAAAATACATTGAGTTGTTCAGAAAACTCCCTACATTTTTTTTATTAAGTATTTAAGTAATTAATTATTATAGGTTGTTAAGTTTATAAATTTGAAATAAATAAAAAATTTTTTTTGCATATATTTTGCAAATTTTCATGACTAACTGCATATGATATGGCATACTTCGATGCTTTTTAATGCATAAAAATCCGCACTCTATATATAACTAATGCGAAGTATATTTTTATTTTATTAAAATATATATGAACACTCATACACATTAATAAAATATAATACACAATTATTTTGTTGTAACAATACCTTCTTTTAGATCCTTAATATATTGTTCTAATTGATTACGAATTTTACTTCGCCCATGATGATAAAGAAAATCTTTTACTATAGTTGCTTCATTTGAAATTTCTTTTAATGAAATATTAATCTAGAAAAGAATAAAATCATAAATAATAAGTATAAAAATATAACAAATACATAATAATGATCTATACTTTAAAATACAATTAGTATACCTCAATTTCAGATACGCTATTTTCTTCGCTCAAATTCGGTATATTAATGGTACCTTCAATACATTTATCTAAACCACTTAATTGTCCTTTCCAAGCTAATGTTAAATCCCATTCATAAAAAAATATTAACTTTCCCTTTCGATTATTAGCAACAGCTTCTCCTTCACAAGTATCAATGTTTACAATTTCACATCTTGCTATATCACTTTCTAAAACCATACCAACCAATAAAGCATTAAGTTTGTCTTTTGACCATTGACATGCATTTTTTTCAGTCCTAAAACAAATATAGTTTAAATTAATAAAATATATAATTATAATACTTAATTACAATAGATTTAAATACATAAAATACTATACAAAAATACTATAATATATATTATTATTAGCATAAACAATATAGTGTTTCAGAATGAAATCACTTAAAGAAGTTTATCAGAATAAGTAAATTTGATTTGATATCAAACATGAAACCACAAAAACAAACCTATACTATAACAATAAGAAATTCTACAACAAAAACCGAAAATAGATTAATAAAAATAATTTAATTTTTGAAAAATGAGTATAGGCCAAATAGATATTATAATTTAAGTTTCAATTCAAAATAAACTCTTAAGTTTAATCAATACTACATGAATAAATTCAACCTTACCTATAATAACAAATTAATAAAACTAAATAATTAACAACTAAATAATCACCACAAATAAAAACTTTGTTTATTTAAAAATATTACCAGTGCCAATTATTAACATTGGTAGCGTCTGGACGTTCCTCAACAATCCATCGAGGGTCTCCTTCTCCCCATTTAGCCATCTGAAAAATTACATGAATATAACATGTAACTAAAAAAGCATGAAAAAATTAACATATAATTAATGGAAACATTGAAATGAGCATAACACCACTAAAGTTTAAAAACATACGAAAAAAAATGTCTTACTATACAAAAATGAAACAACTACAAAAAAAACAATTGTAAATGACTAATAAAGTTTGAATTTCTAAAAAATTGGTTTTTCGTAGAAATTTGAGTATACACCGCCAAAAGAACTTATGATCAAATTGAAATCCCGTGGTGAAGCACACTAGCGCCTATTGGGTACTTCTTAAAGAAAATTGAACTATGGAAAATTCTAGAATCATTTAACAGTGTGACCAAGTTGATAAGAAACATGTCCAAAGACACTAGTTTATCGATAAACGAAACCTAAATTTGAAAAAGTTCAAGTCAGGAGCGTGCCTTGACATTTTTTTTTCAGTGGGGAGGAGTTGATGTTTAGTATTTTTACGACTAGGTAAAACATTTTTATATTTATTTCAAAAGAATATAATTTTGGTAATAATTCATTTTTATTAATTTTATAGTTTAATAGATAGACGATGGATTAATTGATTAATTCAATAATGGATGGATAATTAATAACCCTGGAAAATATTTATGATAACAAACTTAAATTATATAAAAATAAAAAGCAAATTTTTTTCTTCTAAATACATTAAAATTTCGTAGGGGGGGGGGGGTTGAACACCCAAATATTCCCCTAAACACGCCATTAGTTGAAATTATCATTGAAAATAGTAGATGCTCGTCATAGCCATATTATATCTATGATGCTCATTAATGCATCAAGAATTTAATTTAATCTTCTTCTTCTTCTTCTACTTCGCCTTCCTCCCAATTATTTGGGGTCGGCCACCCTTGTCCTACACCTCCACTTTACTCGGTCAATCACATCTCCTCTGCACACACCGACAGCCCTCATGTCATTCTCAACAATTTAATTTAATAATTTAATTAAAAGTTATAATTTTCGTAAAAGCAACTACCTATGTATTTATTTATTAGGTTAAATACTTATCACTAAGCCGTCTGTTCAACGTACGTTTGACAATTTTGCAAGTCAAATTTCAGATTATTTCTAACTTAACTAATTTAATTACTTGATGAATTCATACAGGAAGAGGTTACAAAATCTTTCATTTTTCATTTATCAATAAGTTCAGTTATAATAAATTCGAATTAAAAAGAAAACGTTTTGCATTCATTCATACAAAACGTTAGTCAGCGGCAAATTTCGAAAAAGATTCCATAAAGTGTCAATGAATACACTGTGACTGTTGGCGAGCCTGTTGCCGGCAACGGCGTCATCTCCCACTTCAAGCCGTATGCTGTACATCGAGACTACAACTCCGTCACAGGACTAGACGCCGCCATTTCCGTCTTCGTTCCCTAGCCGTATCTGTGTGCGTGTGCATTCATCGTGGTCGGCCATTTTCTGTCAAATTATTGCTGTTTTCAGCATCATACGTGTTTTTTATAAGCCCTAAGTTGTCAAATATTCAACGTGTTTCCAGTCGTTTTTATTGAACTACTGTCGACTCCAATTTATACGTGATGGCACAGATAAAAGATGAAAAAATGGACACGTCGATGAACAACGGGCCGAATGCACACCACGGTCCAAATATCAATCAAAAGCCAAAAGAAGAATTCCATGGTGGCGGCGGTGGCCGTGGTGGAAGAGGCAACCGCTTTCAACCGTATAGCGGTCCAAATAGAGACCGCAAAGGAGGACCGAGGGATAATAATATGGTAATTTATAATTTTAACGTTTGTAATTTGTTTCCCCTCCCCTCGCCGTACATATCTAATTGCATTTATAAACTTTGTGTATTGTGATATAAGTGTTCGAAATATTTTGTATAATTTTTCTTGAATGTACTCCTCCAATAATGTAAATTTTTTAAAAAAATGTATAGCCATACGTTATAAATGGAATTTGATTCATAAGTTATCCGTGTTAGTGTCATTGAACTAACTAACCTACTGTTGAATTAGTTTCATACCCAGACGACCTATTGTTGTACTATCCCATATTAAGTTATATAAAATCACTTGGGTACAGTTATAACAGAAGTTCTGGCCACATGGCTTGATACTTGTTTAATGAAGTGACAATTTTATCGAATATTTTGTTAGGAAATTAAATAATTTTAATTTAAATTTTTTTAAATTTTTCATAATAACATTATGTGCTTTCATTAATGCATAGGAACATTTTTAAATTACTAATTTTATGTGTTAGGTTATCTTTTGTGTATGTTTTTACAATAATTTCGTTGTTAGATTTGTTGTAACAAGCTGAAAAGCTTAAGTAGTAGAAGAATGTGAGTAAATAAATTTAAGGCATATTAATTATAACTTAACACGTTCACTGATACCGCCGATCACGGATCGGTGCTAGTAGTAGTGTGCTGACGGCTGCCGCCGATCCGTGATCGTCACTAGCACTCGTAGTTAGAAATGTTTATAAATAATGCGGCCATAGAGATACTGCTTCAATATTTAACATGGCCATTTAGAAAGTATTATTAAACAATGCGTTCCAGTTGGTTTTTTGATTCTCGTTAAGTTTTATTGAAAATAACTACAGTACTCTTGCGATTTGCACACTGTTGTTTTTCTAGACATATTATTCATTTTATTATTCGTATTTTATAATTTAGTATCTATTTATTTTATGTTATAATAACATGGACCTTCCTGCCGGTCCATCAAGAGTTGATCACTCTTGAAGTCCCATCAAAAGTATGAAAACACATATTATCGGATGCCGAGCTACTTGATATTTTGAAAAACAATAAATATTAATTAAAATATTTCATATAACGTATTTTATATCAATCAAAATTAAAAAAAAAAAAAAAGTCGTTACAATACCTATGAAACTAAGTATTAGAATATACAACGATCCATGATCGGCGCCAGCCATTGCCTATATTAATGAAGCTAATCCCGACGTCGATCACCGATCAGCACACGTAATATGTTGTCAACAGTTACGCGGCGTGTGGCACTATACTAGGAATATACGTACGGAGGTGAACGTGTTAAATAATACTAGATCCTTGATATATATGATTTTAGATTAAAAGTTAAAAACTGGTTTTTTTTTTTTTTTGTTTTACTGAATTTACAGTTTCTAATACAAATAAACATAGGAAACCATTATTTATTTCACTAAATATGCTTTAAAGTAAATATATAATTAGTTTATGAATTATACTCTTAATATCAATTTAAGTTGAATAAATTGTACTATGATATAAACAGCATTTATTTTTTTGTTTGAGTATGTTATTTTTCATTGCATTATAATCTATATCAAGTACATGCTAATTTATGTATCATTATTAAACTAAACATAATAAATTGTTAGTAAGATATTCAATAAATTATGGACCCATTTACAAGTTACTTCAAATTATCTTTTATTATTAAAGTAATTAATATTTATTATTATATATGATTTTAAAAATTCTACTATGATATGTACAGATAATAGTATAAAGTCTAAGTTCTTTCCAATCTAAATATTGAACAAAATTAGGTATATAAGGTATTATTATCTATAAAATAAAATTATTTTTCTATTAACTATAGAATTATTAAGTATGATGATGTTCATGAATTACCACCAAGATCTTTGAATCTTTATGATATTAATTTAATTCAATCTGATATAAATATATTTGATATTAGGTTATTTAAATCAATGTATTTTAGTTAAAGCATACTTAAGTTCCTTAACTGATAACATGTCTGTACAATAAAAATAATGACAACTGTAGATATTGTTTTATAATGTATTTTTGTTAATTCTGATAATTATTATTAATAATTTATCCTCGTTAGACTACAAAATACATTTTCTTGAAATTCATGCTATATAATGAAAATGTAGCTTATTTGAATTAAATTAAAATTATTGATTGTAATTGTCTTTTATTCCTATCTAAAACATGATTAATTTAATTATTTAAGTATGGCCCATTTTTTAAACTGTACTACATTAATAATAACATTTAATAGGAAATTTTACCACAATTTAATATATCGAATTTGGATATTGATATGCTTATTTTATTAATGAAATATAAAGTGTTGAGAAAATAAAATGTTTTGTTGGGAAATATTATGAATTATTTCATATGTGTGTTGACATTATAGACACAAATATTTTAGAAATAAATAAAATTATTTTTACTATTTATATGATGATTATTTATAAATATATACTACCAAGATCTTTGAGTTTATATGATAACTATACAATCTGAGTAGAACATTTTATAAATTGATTGTGCTTAAATATTTTTTTTTTTTTAAATATGAATGAAAATGAAATCTAAGTTATACCTAATACTTAACTCTATGGTAAGTATGTTACTTTTATAAATATTATAGAAATTTAGGAATAATTTAAATATTAATGATGAGATATGTATCAAATTATTCTGATTATCATTTGATGACAATCATTTTATCACCACCCACCTCTGAATATTTTTAACTCATAAAAATGTATGTTATATGATGAAAACATAGTTCATTTGATGTATTATGAAATTATTAATGCAATTGTCTTTCGCTCCTATCTGAAACATGGTAAACCCATGATTATAACTATTTATTATTTGTATATTTTTCTTTAACTTAGTATGTTACTTTAATATCTGTTAAACATATTTAGATATAATTTAAATTTAATGATGATATATGTATCAAATTATTCTGATTATCATTTGATGACAATCATTTTATCACCACCCACCTCTGAATATTTTTAACTCATAAAAATTCATGTTATATGATGAAAACATAGTTCATTTGATGTATTATGAAATTATTAATGCAATTGTCTTTCGCTCCTATCTGAAACATGGTAAACCTATGATTATAACTATTTATTATTGATGTATTTTTCTTTAACTAAGTATGTTACTTTAATATCTGTTAAACATATTTAGATATAATTTAAATTTAATGATGATATATGTATCAAATTATTCTGATTATCATTTGATGACAATCATTTTATCACCACCCACCTCTGAATATTTTTAACTCATAAAAATGTATGTTATATGATGAAAACATAGTTCATTTGATGTATTATGAAATTATGAATGCAATTGTCTTTCGCTCCTATCTGAAACATGGTAAACCTATTATTATAACTATTTATTATTTGTATATTTTTCTTTAACTTAGTATGTTACTTTAATATCTGTTAAACATATTTAGATATAATTTAAATTTAATGATGATATATGTATCAAATTATTCTGATTATCATTTGATGACAATCATTTTATCACCACCCACCTCTGAATATTTTTAACTCATAAAAATTCATGTTATATGATGAAAACATAGTTCATTTGATGTATTATGAAATTATTAATGCAATTGTCTTTCGCTCCTATCTGAAACATGGTAAACCTATGATTATAACTATTTATTATTGATGTATTTTTCTTTAACTAAGTATGTTACTTTAATATCTGTTAAACATATTTAGATATAATTTAAATTTAATGATGATATATGTATCAAATTATTCTGATTATCATTTGATGACAATCATTTTATCACCACCCACCTCTGAATATTTTTAACTCATAAAAATTCATGTTTAATGCAAACCTAGTTAATTTGATATATAATGAAATTATGAATTCAATTGTCTTTCGCTCTTAACTATAAAAGTCTTTTAATAAAACATTCAATTATTTTTAATTTATGATGATTACTTATAAATATATACTACCAAGATCTTTGAGTCAATGTGATAAGTTATAATATCTGAAAATATGTTGTTGTTTTTTTTTTTAGTACATTAGCACAACAATATAAAATTATTGCTAATATACGGTGACCTTTCTGATCAGTATTTTAGTTTCATTATATCCCTGTCGCCACGCTTTAATATTAAATATTGATATTATTGTGCCATTCTTAAGTGATTGATACACCAGGGTAAAATAAATCCTACTAGGAAGCACTGAGAATTGTTTCTTGAGTGTGTCGACATCACGGATACATTTATTTAAATTTTATTAATGTCATCAGATTTATAATCGAATTGATGATTGCAGAAACGTCAATAGGCAAATTTTTGAAAAACTGTATGATATAAATAATTTTGAAAAAAAATAATTTAAAAATGAATAATTATTAAAACATACACTAATTACAAATTTACAAATTTTACACTTATGACATAGAAACACATACCTAGTATATTTTATTACTAATGATTCAATTATAGAGTATTGATATGTGTATCATTGTGCATTGAGTTTATAATTATTTAATTGGTAGAAAATAGTGAAATGTTTGTTCATTAATAAGTTTAATTTATCCCTGTCGCCACGCTTTAATATTAAATATTGATATTATTGTGCCATTCTTAAGTGATTGATACATCAGGGTAAAATAAATCCTACTAGGAAGCACTGAGAATTGTTTCTTGAGTGTGTCGACATCATGGATACATTTATTTAAATTATATTTTAAATTTTATTGATATCATCAGATTTATAATTGATCGATGATTGCAGAAACATCAATAGTCAATTTTTGAAAACCTTTTAGTTAATTGATAAAAACTGTATGATATAAATCATTTTGAAAAAAAAAAATTTAAATATGAATAATTATTAAAACATATACACTAAATAAAAATTTACAAATTTTACACTTAAGGCATAGAAACACATACCTAGTATATTTTATTACTAATGATTCAATTATAGAGTATTGATATGTGTATCATTGTGCATTGAGTTTATAATTATTTAATTGGTAGAAAATAGTGAAATGTTTGTTCATTAATAAGTTTAATTTATCCCTGTCGCCACGCTTTAATATTAAATATTGATATTATTGTGCCATTCTTAAGTGATTGATACACCAGGGTAAAATAAATCCTACTAGGAAGCACTGAGAATTGTTTCTTGAGTGTGTCGACATCATGGATACATTTATTTAAATTCTAAATTTTAATAATATCGTTAACATTAAACTTGATGGAAATTTGATCATAATTTATGCTTACCTAGACATGATTCATAGTATATTACAACTAAGTATATTGCAAGTTGAATTAGGTTTTAAATTTAGGATTATTTAATATTTGGTCTAAATATTAAAGTAATTAATATGTATCAGTAACTGAATTTAATGAAAGTCTGATTATTGTTTTATTTTTGTATATTTTGTAAGAATTTTGTATAATTTTTTCAGCCTAGAGGAGATTTCCGCAATGATGGAAATCAGGGTGATCACCAAGGAGATAATGAAATTATGAATAGAGGTGGGCGCAGTCATAATGATGGTGGAAGAGGTGGTAGACGTGGAGGTGGTGTTGGTGGAGGAGGTTTTAGAGGTGGTCCACCTAATCGTGTTGATGATCGCCTAACTAGAGCTGATGTAAGTAACCCTATATTCATGTAAATCTATATATTTATTGAAATTAACATTTTTTTTTTATCAGGCTGTTTGGAATGAACGATTAATGCAAATAATGGGCCCCACTCATGAGCTTCCACAGACAGATAATACCGAAAGAAAATTCCTTAGTCAATGTCGTCTTTATATTGGAAATTTAGTTGATTGTACTGAAGAAGAACTCATTGAAATGTTTAAACCATATGGAGAGGTTTCTGAAAATTTTTTGAACAAAGAAAAAATGTTTGCTTTTATTAGATTGGTAAATTATTTGTTTAACATCAAATCATTTAAGCCCATTAATTGTATTTCTATAATTTTTATAGGATTATCGTACTAATGCTGAGAAAGCTAAACGAGAGTTAGATGGACAAATGCGTAAAGGGCGCATGTTAAAAATTAGATTTGCTCCCATTGCTGCTGCTATCAAAGTCAAGAATCTTACTCCATTTGTGTCTAATGAACTTTTAGAATATGCTTTTTCAATATTTGGAGATGTATGTAGTTTTTAATTTCTTAATAGTATTTTAATTAATTTATATTATTTATATATTTTAGATTGAACGTTGCCAAGTTATGGTAGATGAAAGAGGTAATTCAACAGGTGAAGGAATTATTGAATTTTCTCGTAAAAATGCTGCAAGTAATGCATTGAAACGGTGTTCAGAAGGATGTTTCTTTTTGACTAGGTAAAAATGATAATTTTATTTTTATATTGGTTTTTAATTAAATTTTTCTTTTGTTTAGTTCCCTCCGTCCATGTGTAGTTGAGACTTATGAGTTTGTAGATAGTTCTGATGGTCTCCCAGATAAATTGTTGCCCAAAAAAACTATGGATTTCCAAAAACAAAGAGAAGTTGGTCCAAGATTTGCCAATCCGAACTCTTTTGAACATGAATTTGGTACACGTTGGAAGCAATTAGCTGAATTATACAAACAAAAGGAAGAAGCATTAAAACGTGAAATGAAACTGGAAGAAGAAAAATTGGAAGCACAGATGGAATATGCTCGTTATGAGCATGAAACTGAAATGCTTCGAGAACGTAATAATGATTATTTTTGTAATAACCAAATTAGTGTAGCAATAAAATTGTATTTTTTAGAATTGCGCCAGCGGGAAATGGATAGAGAACGACAAAAGATGGAGTGGGAAATGAAAGAACGGCAAGCAGAAGAACAAAGGCTAAGAGAAGAAGATATATTCAGAAGACAAAGTGAAGATCTGAGCATGAGAATGCATCATCAAGATGAAGAAATGAGAAGACGTCAACAAGATAACTCATCATTCATGCAGGTATGATTCAATATTATTTATATATTTTTAATAGTTAAATATTCAATGAGTTTGGGATTTGTATTGTATTTAAATGAAGAATATTTAAGTTAATGCTATATATTTCTATATAACTTTAGGACCATCGAGGAGGACCACCAGGTAAACCTCAGTTTGATGGACCTCCAATGCCCGTGGAAGGAATGACTGTTCGTGAACTGGAAGCGATAACTGGTAATTATATACAATATTGTTTATTATAACTTGTATTCAATCATTTTGTGAAGTCTGCCTAAATTGACCCTACACAATCAAGTATATTATTGATAATGTAAAATATATGTAGAACGATTACAAGATATATCATTAAAATAGCATATGTGATTGAAAATGTATTGCACAATAAATAATAGTTTTGATTTTAATAAACAAACTTTGTTGTAATATTAAATACTCATGATTAGGACCAGAAAGTTGATACATTTGCATGTTTTTAATGAGTGCATCAAAAAGTTGCTGGATGAGCTACAAATTTGAATCACCACCTGATGAGTTTAAAAATGAAATTTTAGTTATTATATATTTTTGTATATTTTGAGGTTTTTTACATATATCTGCATATTTTAAAATTTTAGTTGCGATATATTTTTTTTTTTATTTATGTTTTATAAAAATGTTGAACTTTGAGTATATTTCAAAATATATTAAATAGTTAAAATATATTAAATTATATTAAATATTTAGTAAATATATTTTTATAAAAACATAGCCAGTATAAAATAAAAACCGGTTTGAAATTATGAGTCATACTCTAATAATTTTATATTGTGCAATTACTACTTTACATCCTGATATGCGATAAGCTGGTAATACTTCTAGCTAAATTTTATTAAAACCTTAGGTAATCGACAATTATTATGTTCTTGAATACTCTGATAACAGATCTGAAGAACTATTTTTTGGGGAAGCATTTAGTAGGGGTTTACGAGAGGTTTAATATACTCTGTCAAAAATTTCAAAAGTCATGTCAGGAAAAGAAACAACAATAGTGTTGGTCTTCCAGAAGATCTTCAAATTAAATACTTCATACATTTCAATTTGTTCCAATTTCTTCTGTTGTTGTAGAATGGAACTTTACTGTTTACAAAAATATGTTGGCTGATAATCGCCATTTATTTATATTTGAAAACCTATCAGTCACTTGTAAAATGTAATTCTTAAAGTAAATACAACATAATATATCATATTAATTAATAATTGTGTATGTTTTTCCCCATCTTTTAATTATTATTTTGGCCAAAAACAAAAGTAACTCAAAGTTTTTTTTTTTTTTAAAAATGCATAATTATGTGATTTAAGCGTATATTGCATGCATATTTTGATAGTTTTTAGTTATTATTTAACTAATAACTAATAATAATAACTTATTTTAGTTATTATTAACTTCCAGGCCCTACTCATGATAGTAAAAAATAAAATATAAATTTAGGTATTTCTATATATATGCATAAAGATTTCATGATGTTAATTTATGTTGAAGAACATTATTTAAATAATTAAACACATTGGAATGTACTAATTCTTTGAAAAAAATAAAAAATGTTTATGACATTTCTTATTACATTATATATATATTTCTTTTTGTATATGTTAAGTTGCACTATTGTATAATAAAATTAATTATATTATTATTTTTAATAATGCTGATAACCACAAACTTTCAATCAAATCTTATTAAAATTGTAGCATTTATTTGCCTACAAAATAATTTAATTATTATTTTATCTGTTCTTCGTAGGGAGCTCATAAATTGTTTATGGCTATATTGTACTTTTCTTTTATACCAATTTTTCATCCAACTTTTTTGAGTTGCGGCTGATAGCTTACACAATGCAAATTACTTTTGGTATCATTAAAGGTACGTTTATAAAACAATTTTAATTTATAAAATATTAGAATAACATAAATATGCTAATATATACTTAAAATATATTCAGTATACATAACTGTTAATTAAGAAATAATGAATGGTTTAGAGAAAATTAATATTAGTTCAATATTATTGATTGTGTAGGGTTTACTAAAATTAACATACATTTTTTTTTTCATTTTATATACTAACGTTGTTTACCTTTTTTTTTTTTTTTTTTCTAGCACAAGGAGGAATGGTAATGTTTTTGTTATTTATTTTTTAATTTTAATTTTTAGGATTTAATATTAAGTAAACAAATTTAATAATATTATTTTCAATTAACTTCATTAGTTGTGATAAAATTAATTTGATTGCTAAAGCAATATAAAGAAAAACGATCTATTAGATATTAAATAATTTTACAGTATATAGTTTGTATGTAAAATTTGAAGAAAAAAATTATTACATACATAATAATTTTTTCTTATTCTCCTAAACAGGGTGGGGAAAGCCAAGTGGCAAATTTACAGGTCAGTCTATTTGAAGCATGAGTTAATAATTATCATTTATTTATAATTTCTTAGGATTATGAATGTTTTAGTCGTTATCTACTTCTTGATTATAAAACAAAAGTTGATGATGTCTTGTAAGTTGTTTGTGAATTGTTGTGTTCGTAATTTTCAGGAAAAACATGGCATTTTAAACCATACAAAAAAAAAAAAATTGTAAATAAAATGGATTATTTAATTTAATACTTGTATTTATAGGATATTTCTCTAAATTCTACATTTATAGGATTAATTAAATTATTTGAATAAGTAATAATATATAGTTTCTGATTTTGTGTACCATATTTATGGATAAAATTGTTGTGTATGTATAACAGTATACTTATCTTATTTTGGTATGTTGAATTCATCTAAATATTATTTTGACACAAGGAAATGTTTAATTAACTTTTTTTCTTTTGTATTCAATCTTGAGGGATTATATGATTATTCAACCATTCTAATTAATATCTAGACTATTGAGTATTAAATTATTTATACATAATTCCATGACCATTTTTAATGGAATGCACTGTTAAAATTCTTCTATATATCGATGTAGAATTTTCTAGAAGTGAACAGGTTTCAAAAAAAAAGATGTAATATTTTATCAAGTTCTTCAATAACTAATTGATTTAATGAATCAATTATTTTAAAAACTTGATATAACTTGTTTATTAGAAATATGACTAATTATTTATTAAAATAGTATTAATGTGTATACACTCACAACAATGTTGTTTCAATATATAATTCATATAATTCAAACTATTTTAAATAGTTAATAAAATGATACAATTTATATTCGAATTTGATAACTTGAATTGAAAATTATTACTTTGTAGTATACAGTAAACTTTTTTAAAGATATCTTTACTTAGTGAAAGTTGATGAGAAAACTTAAACTGAAAATATGTATGATTGTTTTACAATTCCTTCAATGTGGAAGATCAATATATAAATTTTCTTCATATATTCTTAGTGACCAAGTTATTTGGATTAAAATTTTGTGTGCTAAAATTTTAAGTACTAATATGTTTTTAATATAAACTATATATCTATTTTATAGTTAAAAGTTTTCTTAGAATTTGGTATTTCTGAAAAATATATGTTAAATGATTTATTGTTTAATGTTACTTTTAATTATTTGGGAGATACAAAAATAAATATTAAATTAAAACTTAAATTACAATTCTCCGTTTCGTCTTATTGTTTATATTTAATTCATTAAGTAGAGTACACATTTGAACATTTCACCGTAAAGTAATATTGTAATGTAACAAAGTTTGTGTTCGTTGTTACGTGTTACATTACACGACCAGTTTGTACTTTTGCAGCAAACACTTCACCAAATGAGCTGTTCGCAGTTGATCCATCATTTTTTTTACCAAATGTCCGAGTGTATGTATGTATATTTCATTAAAATGACTTATGTAAAAGTAGCTTGTGGGGCTTTCATTTTAATGTACAGCATAATCAACAAAAAGAAAAAGCGAGTAAAAAGTAGAAAATGGTAGTAAACACATTTATGTAAATCAAGGAACTTGTATAATAGATCAGATTTACTACTTTACTTCATTTCTACTGTATCATTGTTCCATTCCATATTTTTTTTTTTTTATATTAAATATACTACCAAAAATAGTAATTATAGTAATAATAATTAATGAACTAAAACTTAGTGTAACTAAAAACAAATCTGTCAGTGACTATTTGCGCTAAGCAACTGGTTGACCTAACATACTTGTGGCGTAATGTAATGTAACATTATTTTGATGTTCATCAAAAAACTGACAACCTAGTGGAGCGACAATGTGAACCGAGCACGCCCGAATGATAAAGTAACGAAGTACATGTGACACGGCCCTAGAGCCTAGTCACTTTCTCTCAACCGTATACACTGCCATTCTGGCCTAAAAGGGGAGAATATCAAGAATAATGAAAGATTCGCAGTGGCTCAATGTTACGCTCTCGGCATTCCGGCGCGTGGAGTTGCGGCTCAAAACCCGTACCGTGCAAATTTTTTCATTACTTTCTCGATATCTATCCTTGGACCGGCCACAACAACTGTGTCCGCGTCACATGTTTAAGCATTACAGTTGCATTACAATGTTACATACCGCGAAAATATTCAAGTGTGTACCACTTAAACACCTTAACAGAATAGATATCCTTTTCTTCCATTACATTTCATTTTTCAATTTGGTGTGTTCTTTATTTTTAAATTGTATTGTTTTGGTTTGAAGTATTTTAATAAGTAAAATTATCCATTCATGGGCTATAAAATATCTTAAATATTCCATAAATAAAGAAAATTTAAATAAAGGTTTATTTCTTTGAATATTTTTATTTTATTATTAGGTAATTTAATGATTACATAACTAATTCCCAATGAATGCGTTGATTTATTTGATAACCGATAGGAATCGACGCCGTTCGTGGAAACTTTTGTACGTGACAATCAAGGAGTATTGCCGCCACCAGGCCTTTTCGACGCAGGCCCTAGAGGAGACAGGGGCGGAAGGTGGGGTCAAGACAGACGTAACGGCCAGGATCGTAGAAGATTTTAATCTTGCAATAAAGATCCTAAGAATAAACTATAGAACAAAAGTTTGAAGATTGATAGTTAAATGTCTTCATTTGAAGCCATAATGATAATTCATTTCATAACCGCTTATGTTACTTGACATGAAAAAAACTAATTTTGATACGTATCTAAATGAAATATTTTATGAATAATCTCATTCAAGAACATTGAATTTTTCTTGATGTAATTCTTATCGTTAAAATTTTGTGGCTTATTTGACTATATTTTCAACTCTAAAAGAAACAAATTCTGGTAACAGAGTATTTTTATTTTTATTTTTTTTTTCTTCACGTGGATGGATTGCTAAAACATCAGTATTTTGATGACCATATTGTTTCGATTTTTCTACATTTTTTAAATGTAACAATACAGTTAATTTTATACATTATTTTAATTTTAAGTAATTAAATATACTTTCATTACTAAACTTTACCTGCGGTCTCAAGTCAACTAGTATTTTTGTTCTTTTACATAACTATTAATTTGTTTTTATTTACTTCCAAAATCATTGTAAATACAAATTATTCATAATCCTTTTTTTTTTTTTGTAATAATAAGTAATAATTTAGGTGACTTGCTAAATGCATTGTGTTAAAAATAATTTAACTTATGGGACCGTAAAAAGCTTAGTAATGATTAATAAGTTGATATTATTTTGTTTGTGTGCTGTTTGAGAAGCCTATTTTCTTGGATTTTTTCCTGTAGTAATTAATTATCGTGTTTTTGGTATAGAATATTCTCAAACATTCGCTTTTGTGAGGTTTTACATATTCTCTAAGATATTTATTGTGTTTAAATGTATGAATAACAATAATATGGTTTATGTAATCTACATTTTTACATTTTTCATCATATCTTAACTAGGTTCTTATTCTTGTATTTTTAAATAAAATACTTTAAAAAAAAAAAAAAAAAAAAAAAAAAAAATATATATATAGTAGTATACAAGTATACAATAGTATAAATAATTGATATGTTATATTAAAATTATAAATATCGCTATTTTTTAAGAATGACTAGGTAGAAACATGTCTAAATCGGGAATGATTCTGTAGTTTCTATAACAAAAATGTTTTTTTTTTTTTTTTTTTTTTTATTGAATGAATCAACAGTAAATAATTAGATTGATCTAGGCAATTATAAATAGAGAAAAAACAATCTGATACTTATCTTAAAACTAATAATACTTGAGTGCATTTGTTTTAAAGATATTTTAGTACAAAGTTATAACTCTTTTTGTATGTAGATCAATTTCATTATTATTTTTATTATTATTAATATTATTATAATTATAAGTAAATTAGGTGCACGAAAAATAATTTATTCATTTTAATACAATTATACATATATTCCTAAATATACTTCTTACTAGAAATGTAACTTTGTGTTAAATGTTTTGATCTAAAAAAAAATATTAAAATGAGACTTTTCTCTGCATAAACTGGAGTACTGTCTTAATTGATAAATATAAATGTATGAAGATTTTTACTGATATTGGTATACAATTTTTAATAAATAAAAAACTAATTTAGAGGTATAATTAATTTATCAATACATTGAAACTTGTCTAAAACTGATGCAAACTAAGCTGTGAAATTTTCTTTAATGATAAAGGGTGTAGTTTCACGAAAAATTATACAATGGATATTATACTTACTTAATACAATATATTAAAAACAGTATTGAGTCATAGGTGATACTGCTACTGACAAATGTTATTGTATCATTACATTTTTATTTTATATTAATATTGGATATCAAATGATTTTAAATCTTTTCCTCATGGTGGTTAGTAATGTTTTCGTTTATGGCATACTAATTGAATACAAACATTTTTCTCAATTATTTTACTGACTCATAATTAGTTGGTTCATGTATCACCTAATAACATGTGATGTATTAATTATGTATTAATATAAAATAGTATTTCGATTAGCTGTCCTGTGGTGGAAATAGTTAACAGTTCGGGTTTATTTTAACCCAATTTAGTTAACATTTTTTCTCAAAATGTAATTTTTGTTTTGTATTAATTATGCTTATTAAGCATAATTCAGAATTTGCTTTATTACAAAATGTTGTGAATAAGAAATAATTTTAAATGTATAAAAACAAAAAATGAAATATTTTGAAATAATTTATAAAATAAGTAATACATTTATAAAACTTGTTTGTTCCACTATAATAAAAAAAAAAAAAAACTGACTGCATAATAAAATGTTCTGTTATAGTTATTCATCATTTTATTTCCTTTTTATTACTCCAATCATTTTTCTAATTTTTATTAAAGCTCTGAAACTTAAATTAATATTATTATATTCAAGAATTATTTCTAATTTACATATGAAATATTTTGGTTCGAACATTATATAAAAAAAGAAAAATAAATAATTATAAATATGTTAATTTTAATGACTATTAACAATTAATAATCAACTTAACCTTAAAATTCAAAATATATCTTCTTTTTAGGTTAAGATTGTGTAGGTCAACATAATTATTTTTTACTTCTAATTAATATACTAGAGCATATGAAGAAATACAATTTCAGTAATATGATTAGCGATTTATAACTCAATAAAAATGTATTATTTTAAATAAAAATTAGATTAGGAGTGTATTAAATAGATATATTCATATAAATAAATCTGAGTACTTGAAATGTATTTCATTTCATAAACATTATATATATTATTTGTATTTTTAGTTTTTATAATTGATTTAAAATTTTTAAATAATCGATATTTTAGTAATTATTTTAATTCAAATAAAATATTTTCAGTTTTTGAATAAACAATAAATCAAATTACATTTAGTATGTATTTATGATATTAACATTTTATTAAACTAATCAATAATAAAAGTGTATACTTCGTTTCAAATAATCACAATACTAAATTTAATAATTTATTGCTATTATTAGTTCTTTTAAAAATTGATTATTTTAATGTGAAATTATTAATATGTATTATAATATATGAATAAAAATATTTCTTAGTTTCTTATAAATATAAATAAACAATTAATTCAAATGATGGTATTTTATGTCATAATATTTAACACACTTTAAATGAAATTGCATAGTGGTTTAACTCATTTTATTATGATGTATTCTAATGCTTAAACAAATTAAAATATTCCTTTTAATTTTTGTCAATAATTTTTTCATTTAAATCTTATTAATTCCTTTATTTTCCATTGCAAAAACCAAAATATCTTGCATCTAGTTTCTATTTACATTTCCTAGATGTAGAATATGAAAACTGCAAATGAAGATCATTCGAATTGACCATCGAGAACTACGGCGTATGGTATTTATTAAACACTTAAAATGACGAAGAATTAAATTCTTCGTTTATTTTATCTGAAGGTATGTCTAAGAAAATTTTTGTGATACCTATATTATATGTTAAAACACAGGTAAAAAATTTAACCCGGCAATCTTCATTATTTTTTATATTTTTATATCAAATTTTTATATAACTTACATCAGTTCAATATTATTTAATTATGATTCGATACATGCATATGTATGTACATATATGATTTATTGAAGATTGCCTGGTTTTATTTAATATTTAATATTCTATGTATTTTCATAATTTTTCAGCATTATCAATATGTCAAAGTTATTGTTGCTCTCTTAATTTGTTATAGGCAGTACGATTGAATAGTTGAATGAAAATATTATAAAAAATGAATTTTGCGCGATATCACATCGGTGACTTGGTTTTTTAACTTATAAAATAGTCAAAAGTATTTTTTTATCAAAGAAGATTTTGTTCTTAAAAATATATTATTGTTCTATTATCTTATTTGACACGATGAACTGAACTAATCACATCTGTTGAATAAATGTGTTGAAAATGTTACCATTAAATCGTATAGAATTATTATTTCTTTAATTAAAAAAAGATGTATTTACTATTTTCGAAAATTTAATTTTTATAATTAGACTTATTAGAGGAAAATTATTTATTATTAATTGATAAATGTTCAATAAGGCGTAATAATATTAAAACCTAAAATATATATTTTTTTAAATCTCTATATAAATAAATATACATGTATATTTAATATTTTGCTTTTCTCTGGCCCAGGAAGTATTAAACTATTAATTTTAATATTCTGCGAGTATAAAATTATTACTATTTGGTGGGTGTTTATGATAGTAAATATTTGATTTATTGTATAAATAGTGTATATTTTTCAATTATAAAATTATGTGAATATAAATATTAAAAACTATTCTTATATTAGTTCTCTGTTGATTCATTTTCACTTGCATAACAATTTAATCTGTATATTGACTTTTGTTATATTTCATTCTTAAAATGTACATTTCTTTATTCTTTCATGCATAGTTTGTTTTAGTATTTATCTATTATGATGGTATTTCATGTTCGTATTTGGTAATAAAATCCTAAAGAATTTGTCCTAACTTGAAAAATATCTATTATCTGTAGAGGAAAAGTTATTGTTGACTATTTATTTAAATACTTGAATGGGAAGGGGAGAGAGTAGTATTCAAAAAGTACAATAAATCGTACTATTATAATATGCGCCATTATACGATTTTTAACTGACTTAGTTTTTAGCCTGTTGTACAATTACATAAACTTGATGACCATAGAGATGTGCCGAACACCTTCCGAAATGTTATAAATGGAACCTACAGTTTAAGTCTAAAGAGTAAAGTTCCTGTATTTACTAATTTTGTTCAGACTAAATGTAATTTTTTCCAAAGTATTTAGTAAAAAATAAATAATATTTCGTAGTAGAAAAAATTACATTTTCGTGCCAAAACTTACTATGAACCCCTAAAATTAACTGCATAAGTACAAATCATAAATAATTGAAAATATATGATTCTAGGAAACATTAATTAGGACTAATATACAATATTAAATAAAAAATTAAAGTTATGTTTATACATTATAATTTATTTAATATATCTATAGGTTTTTTAACATGGCCCAAAAATGTATAGGCACTCCTGAAATACAAGTTTGCGTATGTCTATGTTGATAAGTTTAATGTTTGTGTTTTGTTATCAAACCAATTACTTATCGTACTCTTGTGTTTCATGTTACTTTATAGAATTGTATGAATAATGCATATTTAAATATTCACATGAATCCTTTCGAGTTTTAATTTCACTTAATGTATATCAAATTTATATTACATATTTTCGTGAAATAAGTTAATATATTCCGTAGAGTTAAATAGCTAATGATTTTTTAATGTATTTAATTGTGAAATGTTGATTTAGAATTACTAAAAAATATTTATGGTTGATAACATGAATCCTATAATGCTTTCTATTTAATAATGTCTTTAGTTTAAACATAATGAGTTATTTTTCTTTAAGTTTTGGATAGACAAATTGTTATCTTATAATAATGTCAAAATTGGTATGTATGAATAAAACGCCATCGTCTGATATATCATAGCAAAGTTTTTAATTAAACAAAAAATACATTTGCATGGCAATCAAAATATGATCCGTGATAATGTTTTATATTTGCTAGTTAGTTAATAAGCGGTTAATGTAATAATGATAATATGCTCTTTTGAAGTTTGAATAGAACACCATAGCCGTATTGTCATATACGAGTACGTGGGGTTTTACTTACACATGCTATTGCTATTGAGGCAAACTCATTATTTTTTTACGTTATCGAAATTGTATTTTTAAAACATTAAATAGTTAATTGTATTATATGTTGGTTTTATAAATTCCGAAAATCTATGTAAGAGTTTGATATTATTTTATTCTTACTAGCCACTGCGGCCGTTTTTACACTTACCGGTACAATCAGAACCGGATTGGTAAATTTATCGGTTCGATGACAACCCCGGAATATGCAGCCGTTGAATTCGTTACTTCAGATGCCGAACCATCTCCGACTTGTCGATTTCTATGTGGTGAGGTTTATTGCCACAAATTTCACACTTTTTTACAAACGATTTGTCTATATTTTTATATATTAAGTAATCAAAATTAGTTAATAATGAATAATATAATATAAATAACAAAAAGGTGAAAAATTATGAAAACCGTTTTATTACGCATGTACTCATTGCATTGTTTTTATTTTTATCAATTCCGGTCGTTATTTGTAATATTCGACAGACATTATCTATTTTTTTTTTTATTTACTTCTTTACAATAACAACCAGCTGACCCAAAGTCTTGGTTATGCATTTTTTTTCAGCTTTACGAACTATCTAGACTTTCGTTGGCTTACTATACATGACCTGCCCATTCTATCTTTGTCCCTCTGATGAATTGGATGACGTCTTAAGCTGGTATAGTTGGGCGTTAGAAATTATTTGCAATTTCTGTTTCGTATTGAATATAGGTCTGTTACTTTGTCAAAGAACTTTTCTCTCAAATAGACGAAGTTTTTCATCATTACTTCTCGTTATCGCCCATCTGACGCATGTGTCAATAGTGGGCGAATGTAACTTATATATAGATGTTCTTTCGTTTTCTTTGGCAACGTCTTTGATTATAAATAGTTTTCTATGCATGAAAACATCGGTTAACTGCATCCAATTTAATATTGATTCATACAGACATGTATTATAGATTTTTAAGGTAGTACCGAAGTACTTTGTACTCTTGTACTTGTTTAAATATGTTATTTTCCATTTGGAGGTTATTGTGATTACTCCTCGTTTTACCATCATGTATTTAGTTTTTCCTTTGTTAATTGTTAAACCAATATATTTTCCTATCTTTATTATTATTACAGCAGTACTTTGAACACCGTTTCGGGATTTCTCAATGATCACTTACATCGTTTGTATATGCTAGTAAGACATAACCTTCATCAATGTTTATTGTTTCAGTTCTCGGTATGCATTGTTATTATTTTTATTATTACTCTATTGGGTATGAATTGAAACCGGCTCCGGTTCCGATTTTGGCGGTATGTGTAAAAAAGGGCCCTAGGATTTTAGTATTTCATATTTCTTCCGTTATTTATATTTATATGTTTATATATATATATATGTATATATTCTACTTTTGGAATTATTTTATTAGACAATATATTGGTATGCTTATTAGATTGCACATGAGATTAATCATACATGTATCTTAGACATAAATAAAATAGGTTACGCGGATTCACATTATCTAAGTCTTAGATTCTAAGATATTATTTTTTTTATCAATATAAGCAACTTCTGTATATGAAATAGGTAGGTCCATTTTAATTATGTTAAATATCGTAGGTTTAAAGAAATTTAATACTTAATGATAGGCTAAACATTAAATTAAGTCACGCGATACGATTTACTGTTGTTGCGTCATGTTATTTCCTTGATAGACTAACGATGGCATGCTAATATTGTATATGACTGTTGAATTTTAAGGCGATTGAAATCAATAAGCAATTCACTTTGTTAAATACAGTCTTAACTTGATACTCATAGATGAGCTTATGACGGCGTCGCCTGTTCGTTTGGTCAAATATTATCAACTGTCACCAAGTAATTTACTCTTAAACCTTTAATTTCCAGGCTCGACTGTGTATGGCATTCGGCTGACCACGTAGTTACTTCGAAGAGACTCGAATCCAGGACATGAGTGTACTGTCTTAAGAAGAAATCGTCGTGTCATATGTGTAAATACTGTCGTCACGTAGCGCATGTTTCTAGAAGCAGCAAGGTATTGATTTTAAAAATATTACTTAAACCTTTACCTTAGCTATCACTGCAGTAAGCTATCCAATGCACCATTACAAGGTATTCACTTAATTAAGCTAAAAGGATTACTAAACCTCAAACCTATCCTTTTTAACCCTTCTATGTAAATAAATACTACTATAGACTGAAGTAGGATGAATGTGTCTGCAGCACGAAACCCCATTGTCGGCAATAGTTAGTCAATTTATCATTTTATAATACACTTTTTCAGTATCTCTTTAAATTAATTCGTTAATGGGTATGCCAAATTTCAAGAATTAAAATTGGCATTGATTCTTAAGACATAATATAAAATGTGTTTTTTTAATTTACAGCGTTCGGGCACAGATCAACCACGGACGTTCGTTGAGAAAACTGATAAAGTAATTAAAAACAATTGAAAAAAAATGTTTAAAACAAATATAAATTGAAAATTTAATAAAATATTTTTTGCTTAATCAATCTTACTAAATATTTTATTTTCCTACGTATTCCATGAAAAAAATTATCATTTTTATATCAACAATATTTATACCCAATGGGCCTCGCAGTTTGGTGTTACCTTCTATAGTCAGTAGAATTTCTATAGCAGAAATATAGATGTAATAAAAATTCTTATGTATCATAAATTATATGTGAAAAAACATGTTCAGATAAGACATTGCTTCTAAGTTTTAACTTTAAATTTAAAAAAATAAAACCTAAGAAGTGTTTGAAATCGCTTTTAAAATTGTGAACGTAAGAATAAAAAGTATCTTTACCTAACCTGTAGTTGAGTAAGTAATCGATGTATAATATTTATTTGTGTTTAGGATTTTGTCTGTGAAGAGGACTCGTTAAGAATAAATTATAAATGTCTCCGTGTACTACGAAATGACTAATTAAGCCGAATGAGCGTTAATAATAATTAATGGCATAATAAAAACATCTATTTTTGCCGATCTGTTAGTTGCTAACTAATATTTTATAATTAATGTGTACTCTGAATTCATATATGAAAAAATAACGTAGAAATTTGGTATCAAAGCTGTTGATAAATATTGAATAGGTATGTGAATTTCTTTCATTTCAAACAACGGTATTCTAAAAAATTAAAGTGTAATGATTGAAACTAATGTTCATTATTGTAACATGCATAAAAATTAAGAGTCACAAATAACAGCTATCATCAATCCCATAACGTAGATACTTATTAAAAATATGACCCAAATTACAAACGTTTCTTTTCATATAGCGTGCTCTTGATATTTAAAAATATTCATTCTTAAAATTATAAAACTCTTAAATTTTAATCACGTAAACACTGGTTGAGAACTAAATTTACTCTTGGACCTTATATTTAAAAATATCTTAAATTACATCGTTTAAGGCAGTGTTGTACTGTATTTCTAAAACAAACCATCAAGAGATCTTACAACGGTTCATTGCGATGTTAACTTAAGTGTGGTCGTAGATCTATGGCGCAAACCCAGATAACTAGTTCGAAATTATGAAGCGGCCACTGTTTTAATTTTAACTATAAATTAAGTTAAAGTTCTCGAGGATTATAATAATTATTGTTGTAAAATGATCATTATTCGTGAAAGAAAGAGAACAAGACACAAGAAACAGAAAATCGTTTTCGACCAAGTAATGTTTGGAAAACACCACTAAAAACCTTGAATGCTCCACTGCACGATGTATAATTATAATTATAATATAATTAAAATTAAAATTACAATTAATATAACTCGATATGAGGTGGTTGATATTCTAGGCTCTTAGTTATATATAATTGGGTTATAGGAATATATACCAAGATCCTTTTTACCAGTAACCAATGTTAATATATACACCAGTTTATCGAATACAATCTTAAATAATATAATAATTCCCGTATAGAGAAGGACGTATACTAGTCCACTTATCCACCTTAAAATAGTACCCAAAATTAACGTGATCGACCACGTGTCAAAGTTATTTTAATAGTTCATTTGAAGAGAAAATAACACAATCAGCCTTAAAAAATGAATATTAATAATTATTTCCTATTGATAAAAATTATGTTCATGAATTCTTTAATTTACATTTTATATTCATCTATTATACAATAATAATTTGCTAGGAAAAGTTTTTATTTAATATTTCAAATATTTTATTATTTATTTACATATTTAATAACGCTAAAAAAGATTATTCATAATACTTTCTATTTTAAGAGTACCTAATTTTAAACAATCGCAAAATAATAATAATATTTATTTTTTATAATTCTATACTATGATAATAATCTGTAAGTAGTATAATTTAACAATGAAATGTCAATATTAATAGATACTGTTTAATTCTCCGGCATAAATGCATTGTAAATGAACTATAGTTTACTTGTAAAATATTAAGAGAAATTTGTTGCTCAAAATTATACTTTTAGATGAAAAATTAAATACTTAGTACACTATTCATACAATGGTTTATTATAATATAGGTAACTGATTTTTTATGTAGACAAATGGTGTTAATATCAACAATTATAAAATTTAATTTTCATGTTCATCGTTTTCTATTTTGTTAATCTAAATTATAATTTTATTCCTCTTTTTAGAGGAATTATTTTCCTGTGGTCCGCTATAAAGAGGTTTCATTATATATTTCTTGTACATAAAAATTATATAATTACAATGATTTCAGTGTACGATTTTCTATAATACTAAATTATATAGTAAACATTTTTTACCAAGCTGCATTTTACAAATATCATAAAAATAAAATAAATACATTGTTATAAATGAGTAAGTACCTCAATTAATAAATAGGTAGTAAATATATTTCAGGAGTATGCTAAAAAAGTCAGTTTCACAAAATAAGAAATAAAAAATTGTAGGGAAGAGGCGTCAAATTTTGATATACTAAGAAGTTCTTGTTAGAATGATACTAAATACAGGCCTGTACAATAGTGTACAATAAGATTGATAACAGTAAGGTAAAGTATAGAAAGTTATCAGTATTAACTAAGTTTTACTAAACCATAAGCTGTTTTATCATTATGCCTATGTGTTATATCGGTGCTTTGGATTAGGGATGGGAAATATGAATCGGTTGAATGAGTTGATTCTCTTGATTCAGTTCAGTAAAATGAATCGATTCAAAGAATCGATTCAGTGATTCATCTCGAATCAATAAAATACACGTAACTGAATTGGGGTATGAATGATTCGTTGGATTTTTTTGATTCATTGATTCATTGATTCGAGGACGTCGTTGTTATGGGCGATTCTCATAAGTTTCGATTCTTTTAATATAAATTTTTTGTAATAGATGACGCTTTTTGGCATTTACAC
This sequence comes from Sipha maydis, assembly GCA_034509805.1. Classification (NCBI taxonomy): domain Eukaryota; kingdom Metazoa; phylum Arthropoda; class Insecta; order Hemiptera; family Aphididae; genus Sipha; species Sipha maydis. The sequence goes on along the minus strand of JASXSY010001325.1, from coordinate 60,067 downwards.
GTTTTTGCTTTCCCTTGTGAACCCTAATTGACAATGATTGATATATAAAGGTTTTTCATACTAATTATTATCAGTGCGAGTACTCCCTAGTCCCTCTTGATGGATCTTGGGTATACAATGGAAATTGTTGTAGTACTATATGTTGCTACATCAATCACAACGGAACTCATGTCCACTTCAATGGACAGTGTCCATGGATAGTCTCTACTGTCCAGTGGACACAGGGAGGGATTCGCCTTAATTTTTAAATATTTTATTGAATAAATTTCAAATGTTTTTACTTAAAACAATATATAAGTAATATAATGCCAAAGCTGGGCAAGTTCCTCATTTTTTTCAACTAGTTAAGTTACTTTAGTATAAAAACTAACTAAGTTAAAATATAAGTTAGTTTCTGAAATCTGCCAAATTTCTAATTTACATAGGCGTACGCAGAATTTTATGTCTGTTGCAGCATACATTTTTAACCAGCCCTACAGAACAATAAGCACTAAGCAGCCCACATATTTCGCTCATGTTGTGTATGTACGAAGAATTTCTCCATCAATATTTTTAGAATTTTCGTATTGATAAAATGGTATTATCTTTTTTAAATTGAATAACATTGAATATTTATATCTGAATTTAATTTTAAATTAAAAATTTTTAAAATTATTCATTCTATGTATACTGTATAGTGTTACCTTTCGAATACACTTCCACCAGCCACCAAATCCAAATTGAAAATATAAATTGTAACTAACTAGTTAAGTCAGAAAGTTACTTAAAAGTAAATTTCTAACTTAACTTTAACTTTCTAACTAAAATAAATAATAATATAATAATGCTCAAATTCAGAAATATAAATACTGGCCATGTATAATGATTTTGAAATACTTTGTTATTTTTTAATTAAACTTGTTAATTAAATCATAAATTAATTAAATTATTTTACTAGGTAAGAAATTATTAATTTAACAGGTATACCGTATATTCAATTTTCAAAACTGATTTTAATTGATTAGCAAGTGTACTGGGTTCCTATAGAGCAGTGGTCTCAAACATACTTTTCGCATACCCTTTCCATGTGGCCCCCAATAAAAATACATCATATTGAAATTTAAGTTTGAGTTGACTGAGTTAAGATTTAGGTATTAAATGTTGATAAATATCACAACAATGATTATGGTAAATACTGTAATGTTTTTATTAATTATACCTTTGTTACTTTCACATAAACTTTTTTACAAGATTAATGATGGATTGCATTACATTATACATTATACATTACATTACATTATATATTAAACATTATATTATAAAAATAATTAACAATAATAGTAATAATAAACTCTGTTACTATGTTTCAGTAAATAATAATACAGAAAATTGATCAATTATCAAATTTAAAATTATAAATGTTATCTAGTGTATCTTATAGGTTTTTTTTAAAATTTTAGTGTGTTATGGTCATTTTAAAATGTACAATAAGAATTTTAAAAATGCTCATAACTCATTAAAATTAAAATATAATTTTAAACTTAAAACTTATGACATTCCCTAGATGGTTATATTCTTTCCGTTAAATTTGGTAAAAGGTCAATGAAAACTTTAAACAATATCCATAGTGTGTAATATTATTTACGAATAAACAACAAATTTTAATACAAAAATTAAATTAAGTTATTTACATTAAGTATATTCATAACAATATTTATGAATAACATCACAATTTAAAACATGTCTTGGTTTATTATGTACATTAAAAACAACAGAATTGTAACAGGCCCATACAGGTTCAAACTGGTTGAAATTGTATGTAGGTATATTTAACAAAATGTGAACACTTTTGTATTAAACAATCATCATTCTCGATTCATCAGTGACCAGTATTGTTTATTGCTTTATAATATTTTTAAATTTAAATTTTTAAACAATTTTCTGTGTAAAATGAATCGTAAAACTAGTGTAATTTGGGACTATTTTACAATTATTGAAAATGAAAAAGCAAAATGTAGTTTTTGTAAAACAGTGCTTAAGTTTAATCAATCGTCAACAACAAATTTACTTAGACACGTAAAATCAAAACATCCAACAATTGATTTATCCAAACGTTTGAGGCCTACTCTTGATTTAGAACAAAGTGATCCTGATGACCCTTCTTGCATTAATGACATCCTGCCGGCTTCAACATCTTCTAATTCAGCCCCATCAACTTCAACGTCTAATAGAGATCGATCCCCCATTGTTCATCGTCAGCCATCATCTAGTGGTCAGCAACAATTGCGTATTTCAAATTATTTCAGCAAACCAGTAACTGCATCCAAAAGACAATTAATTGACCAACAGGTAATTAAAATGATAGTTAAAGAATATTACCCTTTTAGCATAGTAGAGGATATTGAATTTAAAAAGCTTATAAATATGCTGAACCCGGGTTATAGTCTTCCGTGTAGGAAAACCCTTTCAACATCATTATTACCCGTTCTTTATAATAAAATTCACCAACAAGTCCAATCAGATATTGAAGTTAATGCACAGTACATTGCCTTAACTACTGATGCATGGACATCAATTAGGAATGAGAGTTATACGGCAATTACAGTTCACTTCATAGATCAGAACTGTCATTTAAAGTCATATCTTTTATCATGTGCCAAATTTTCTGTGAGACATACAAGTCAAAATATTAAAGATGATTTACAAAACGTTATAAGGCAATGGGGTTTACAAAATAAAGTAGCAGCGTGTACCACTGACAATGCTGCAAACATAACTGCAGCGATTCGCTTATGTAAGTGGAGACACATTCCGTGCTTTGCTCATTCCCTGAATCTGATAGTACAATCTTCTCTCGAACACTTACAAGAAACAAGAAGTAAAGTTAAAACTATTGTTGAATATTTTAAAAGGAGTTCAATTGCCACAGAAAAATTAAAGCAAATGCAGGAACAGTTGATGTATACTCCAACTCATGCATTAATACAAGATGTAGTTACCCGATGGAATTCGACATTTCATATGTTTCAACGGTTCCTTGAACTAAAAACTCCATTGTTGTCTTCCTTAGCTGATTTAAATTATGATGTAAATTTAACTTCTGAAGATTGGCAAATAATAAGTCAATCATGTAATATTCTTAAACGTTTTGAAGAAATCACTATTGAAATGAGTAGTGAAAAATCTGTAACAATTTCCAAAACAATTTTATTTAGCCAAGCATTGAGTAACTATTGTCATAAATTAGCATTAGAACAACAGCCAATTCCAAAACTTCAATTATTCATTAATACATTAAAATCAGAAATTGATACGAGATTTGGTGACAACGAAAAAAATATGTTAATGGCTGAAGCAACATTTTTGGATCCTCGCTTCAAAAAATATGGGTTTAAAAATCATATTGCTTTTGAAGACGTCAAACAATCTATAATCAACAAAGGGAAAAGCATAATAAGGGGGAAAAATGTACAGCAAAGTAACTTATCAACTAACTTAATCCCGACAAATAGCATTAATAAAGAAGATTCGATTTGGAATGATTTTGATTTGGAAGTTACTGATATAGTTCAATCTCAAGATCCAACGGCACTGATAATTATTGAAGTGGATAAGTATCTTCAAGAACCTATTATAGCAAGGACTAATGATCCATTAAAATGGTGGAATGAAAATAAAAATGTTTATCCTTCTTTATTTGAAATAATGAAACGTCGTTTTTGTATTCAAGGTACATCTGTTCCGAGTGAACGTATCTTTTCAAAAAGTGGCCAAGTTGTAACTGAAAAACGCAACAGATTAAATAGCAAAAGAGTGGAACAAATAATTTTTTTAAATTCTAATTTAGAATAAGTATCATGGTATACTAACCTTATCATCTGATTTTAAGAAGTTGATTATTATAATTAAAATATTAAAATTTGTTTTCTTTACTAGGTTTTAATGTTGTTATTATTTAATATGTGTAAGTTACAGGATTAATTAAAGAATATAAAAAAATAAACAGAGTAATAAAATTTAAAATTGTGTTATAGTTATGTCAATGTGTAATTAGTAGTTACCTTTGTTTTTCTTTTTTTCCGTTAGTATCGAGGACCAGAGGAGAAACCATGGTGCCAGTACTTCTCCTCCCGGCTCCCGCCTCCGAAGTCCGAAATAATTACGTATTTACTTAGATTTTATTTTCCAATTTTGTAAAATATTATTTTAATATTTTATAATAAGCACTGATAATTACATTGATAACCCTGGATAAAGTAGAAATCACGGACTATGATTATAATCATAGTCCGTGGTAGAAATGTTGTTGTTCTTATCTATCTCGATGTTGCTACCATGCTACCAGATACCATAGAATTAATTGATTCAGATTCGAAGATATCTGGCAGTGTTACCGGTGAATCAATTCATTCTACAGCTCTGAATCAAATCATTCAGTTAATCTAACTGAATCGATTCAGTGAATCGAATCATTCGTGAATTACACATCCCTACTTTGGATTACTTCTTAACAATTACTTCGAAGCATAGGACGTACTGAAATATTTTTTTACCAAGTATTAAGAGACCCGTGCATTTTTTAAGTTAATTGACTTTTATTGAAAATATTTTGTCACCTATAGGTAATTACTAAAGTTAATAGTATTTTGAAATACTAGGCGAAACACAATAAACTGTCAAAAGAAGATCTTTAAATTGTGCAAAGAAAAATAATTAGGTCATTTACGATCGTTACACTTGTGTATAATAAAATATATCATATTATTAAGTTTTTATTTTATCTATCTAAGTTGCTTATATATATTTTTACGAAAGAAAAATTAAACTTCATAATGTATTATACAAATAATTTATTTTTAAAAGAAAAAAACTATACCGATTTATTCTCAAATTCTTAAAATTTTAAATCTTCAAGTTGATATACAATGTGAATTTATACCCAACCATATATGTTGGGGAATAAAACCCATTTTTTAAATTGAAATAACTGCTTTGGATTATAAATAGTTTACTATTCGTGGCTGTATCACTATGTCATTTGCAATCCCTCCAATAGTATTAATTTTATCGATTTCTGTATAAGTACATCATAAAACCAAAATTTCATATGATTTTAGTACATATTTAATTTCTTAAGGTTCATATTTTATTTTTGCGGCCTCTTAAACCACACATCTAAACATAAATGTCTCCATCCATCTCGATTTTGCGCTAATATATGGCAATCTTCATCCGGATAGAAGTCTGTTACATCCTTTTTTTTGGATACATATTACTAACATAAAATTAATACTGAAAGTAGTTTAGGTTAATTTTTCAAATATTAAAACAAGCATTATTTTTATTTAATTTCAAATAATTATGTTATGATTTATTGTAAATTAACCTAATCATAGTTCATATAAGTTATTACTGTATAGATAGATATTCTACAAGCATTTAACATTTTAGTTAATTATTTTCACAAATTTAAGCTATTCGTTGAGCGATAACATTTTTAATTTACAGATTATAATTTCTCATAACGTATTCTAATTTAATTTAGTATAATAAAATTATTTTTTCGATGTTTGAATAATTTATCGTTGGTTGTATTTCATATAAAATTCTAGGCTTGTGTGTATCTATAAATTTTTTTTAAAGTTATATCTAACATTTTTTTTTTTTTTTTGCATATAGTTCTTAAATTCTGTAGGTAGATTCAAAAATCTTTTTTTTGTGTGTAATGCTTTAAATATCATTGCTATTGAGTATTTTACAGTTTTTAGCGATGCAGGTAGGATATTTACTTTGTTATCAACACTAGTTATTACTAAATTATGACAATAAAACATATATAGTTGCCCCGATCTCACTCTTTGAACACACATATAAACTGTAACTACTAATAGCAGTAGCATTTAAAATTTAAGATATTTCGGTCAGATGCATATTTATGGGGAGCTGAGATCTCTATTTCAAAATTTCTATTTTTACCCTATAAAATGTAATTTATTGAAGCACATATTATAATTGATATATGAATTATTAGTTTCAAATTATTCATATTATGTAATATACCTAATTATACATCCAATAATTTTAGTTGTAATGATTTAATTTAATTAATTTTATAAATTATAATTATAATTATGTAGGTTTTATCTTAACCAGTTATGATTTTACAATAAACATTTTTTACTGTTTAAAATTGTTTTTACTTGTTTACTAAAATTCTAATTTTTGTTTTTAGTTTATTCAATGAAATTGAAATAAAGATGAATATGAAATTTTGTTTAGAGGAAATCCTAAAAAGAAAATCTAAATACGGTTGTATTTGTAATCTCGATCACCTTAATTCTAGAATACGTGTCTATATTATTATAAATTTTTACCCTGCATAGTTATAGATTAAATTATTATAAATGTTTTCTACTACGATAAATTATTTTATTATTATTTTATCATCTAATTACAAAAATGCATTGCAGAAATTTACTTTTGTATAATATAATATCAAAAATGATCATCGCATTACTTATAATATGGCGAAAATACGATAATACATTAGGATATAAACTGGATGCATTTAAGATTGAAAAATATTAATTAGTTTTCAAATGTACAGTTGTTAATTTTTATTCTAGTAAGTATGTATATGAATACAACGTTTTTTGTTTATAAACATGGTAGATACAGAAAATATCAATAAGAAGTTTAGTTAACGATGCGTTAAATTTACTCCCTGAATAACGAATGTATAAGAAAAAAATTACTACAATTAAGAATTGACTAAACATAACATATACAACAATCGAACAGAGGTATGTGTTTTATTTAAATTTTATTGTAGAACGACGATAAAAGCCGTCACCAAAGGGAAAGGCATAACAGGACCTTTTTGTCCTAGGCCTCAGTTAAGCAAAATTTAAGAAGGGAATCTTAAAGTCCAAATTGATTAGAAATACGTTACCCATCAAATATTATTAATATTAATAAATTATTTCAAAACTATTTTTCTTTATAAAATAATAATAAATTTAATGTAATAAAAGTAACTTAAATTTATATTTAAGCACTATTATACAGAATACATATTCAGTTATTCTAATTTCTAAATAGTTTCAGTAATTTCAACCTTTTTGAGTTCGTGACCCCTATAATGTCACCAAGATGTCTAACGGCCTTTTTGTAATATAAGCATTGAAAACTATTACAAACTGTTATTATTGTATTTATTTGTGTAGACATTTTACAAAATGGTATATTATAAAATCTAATTGGCGTTAATTAATAAAAAAAATAAAAATGTACATTTCATTATTTTTTTAATTTAATGACTCTTTTGCTGTTGTCAATTGGAAATAATTTTGTCGATCTTTGGTTCATCAGATTTGGTTAGAGTGATTCTCATTGTTGGCGATATATCAAGCAGATTTCTCGATTTAGTTTTAATTGTAGTAATCGTAGAAAATCCTGCTTCGTATAAATAAGTTGTTGAAATAGGAATTGACATTTTTAAGCTTCTTCTGTTAAAACATGATACTCATTTTGAATTTTTATTCAAATTGACTTATGTTTTTATTATTATTACGTACGTTTTTATCGACTGTCGGACTATCCAACTATTGGACACACGACTGAGGACTATGCAAAACAAAATGTATATATATATAAACGAATTTTGTTTTCACATGATGCGACCTTAAAAAAAATTGTTGGCGACCCCCTGGTTGAAAATCGCTGATTTAAACTATAATTTATAATGATTATTGCTGGAGTTTGAAGAATTATGTAATATTATCCAAATTTACGTAAATTCATTATCGCAAGTATTGACGTGACAATATCCAAGTTCTTTTTAGCTATGGATATATTTTATTTATAAATTATCTAGGAATAAATTTAAGTTTTTAATATATTTAGTAACTGTTAGTACATTGTTGAGAAGTTATTAAAAATGTAATTTATTGTATTAATGCATTTAAATAACTTTGATTGTTGAGGTATGGAAAACAATTTACCAACATTTTATAAACTTGGTGTGTATTTTTTTTAATTTGATATCATACTTGTTTAATAGTATATTATTGTGATGATTGAATAATCCTAAATTGATTTGACCAAGGCCCTAAAAATTGTTAAGACAGATTTGATGATGATTATATAATGAGTATTGGCTTATTTAAAAAAAAATTGTGGAGGGGATTATAATTTTTCTAAAAAAACGAGTCATTTTATAGTATACAAATATATATGAATCGCTAAGTGCAGAAAGGGTACATATCCAGTATTTGATAAAAATCACTATTACACAATCGAATTGAATATTTAATTAATAAATGTTTTTATTTTCAGACGAGGCATATATCATATAAAATAGATCCCCGTTAAAAATAATTTAAAATTTCCTTAATTGCAAAAAAAAAGCACTAGTCCTGAACATGAAATCTTTTTGCATTGAAATTATACTGTAGTAATTCTATTGGAACCAAGGTTGTTGAACATGATTACACTTTATTGTATTACACAAAATATTATTTATCAATACTTTTGGTACTCATAATTTTAACACAAATAATTTATTTCAGGGGCGTACCCAAGGGGGGGGGGGGTTCGGGTCTGGACCCCTCCTATTGAAATTTCTACATTTACACAATAGTTTAATAGTAAATAGTATAATAATAGTAGGTTTACATTGTATTTTAATTTCCCATTATCTTCAATATACAAAGCTTATAGATTATATTATTAAATAATATTATAATGTATAAACCGTGTTTAATTTATACCAAGGACCAGGTACGACTAATTGTCTTATTCTGTGCTGATAACGCGGACTGATTAGATTAATAATTATGGCGCGAAGTGTTATCACAGAATTATTGTAATCGTACAATTTAATTTTTGCAATAGTAATTTTTATAATAAACCTAACATTTGAGACTGTTGTTATAAATTTTTAGTTTTTTTTCGAAGCGAATTTAGATGTATTTTATACAATTTGTAGAACATTTGTAAAATTACAATCAGCTATAATTAGTTCATTAGAAGTAATGAGTGGTTGATAGTTGGGTTGATAGAGAGACTTCTACAAAAGCATCACAATTGCTTCTGTCGCTTTGTGATACAACATTCAATATCAGTTTAATGGTTATTGATGAAATTTTTAAGTATACATATATGTTATATAAATCATTACAAAGATAAAATATTGACTTACTTGAAGTAATTAATCTGGCTAAGGATATAACAAATGAGATACAAAATGCAGTATTTTCAGTTATATTTAAGAACTTAGAAGAAAAATCTAAATGCCTTAATATACAAATTTGTATTCCAAAGATCTGTAAACATCAAATCAATCGCTATTACATTATTAGTAAATCTCCAGAAGAATACTTCAAAATATCAATATTTATACCATTTTTGGATTACTTTATTGATCAAATTAAATAGTCGTTTTATTGAACACAAATTGGTTTTAAAAGGTTTTGAAATGTTATTTAATGAATTGGACAATAATAACAATGATATTTTACATTTGATAGATTTTTATAAAGATTCGAGTAATTTAAGTAAACCTGATATTGTAATAGCAGAAATTAAGATGGGAAAAAATGTCTTAAAAAGAACTGAAGTAGATCAAAAGCCAAAAACTGTAATACAATTTCTACAATTTTGTGATGTAGACTTGTTCCCAAATATATACAAGTTAATAAAACTATTATGTATATTACCGGTCACGACATGTACTTCTGAGAGAAGTTTCTCTTCATTAAGAAATCTTAAAACATATCTCAGAAATACTGTATCGGAAGACAGACTAAATGGACTTGCGATGCTTAATATTCATCGAATTGAAATCTGAACACCAGATGATGTAACTGAGGAACTTGGAAAAAAAAACAGGAGATTAAAATTTTAAATTAATTATAAGTTAAATAATGTAATTTTTATATCATTTTATTACCAAATAAAAATTGATTTAAAATTATAGTACCTATACCCATTGTAGTAAACCTTTCTGTATATATGTGAGTGTGTGTATAACTATTGTGGCTATTACTATAGTAATTTGTTGGTAATGAATTAAATTATATTTATAATTAGAGAACAGATAAAATAAAAATTTTGGACCCCCCCCCCATAAAAAAATTCTGGGTACGCCTCTGATTTATTTTGTTTTGTTTCATAAGGCAATAACAAAAAAATAACAAATGATCAATGCTCTTTTTTTGGTACTCTATATTGATAGTTTTGGTAGTGTTGACTTTATAAAGTCTTTATAATATTTTTTTAAGTGATCATAAGTACATTTATAATATGGTTTATACTTTATTGTTCTACAATATATAATTTGTATTTCAATTTTTTTCAGATATATTAAGTTTTTTGAGTTTCCTGAAAAAGTTGTGACTTGTGCCCTTTCTGTATTTAGCGATTCTTATTAGGTATGAATTATTAGTTATATAATTTTATTATTATTTCAAATATAAATAAAGATTTATTTATGGTGAAAAAGGAAAACTTATCTTTTTTTCCCAGTTAAATAATATGTTCAGTTTAAATTATTTTTTATTTATTGATAACATCGCTAAACTGTTAAATCTTCCGTATAAACAAAGAAATGTTGCAACATTACAACCACATGATATAAATTAATAAATATTTATATTTTTTTTTACTGTACCTTCACAATAAGTTATTTATGAATTTCGAAAGTTTTTTTTGGTGGAGGGGAGATGTCGAGACCTGAGATTTCCCTCAAAAAAATACACCACTGATATTATGTTGAACTAGTTTATCCTAGTTTTATTCTGAAAATTTAAAAAAAAAATGTTTTATTTTACGTCTATTATATTTATTACATTATTATCTATTAATATTATATTATTTATAATATTATATATTTATGAACTACATTAATTTATAGTGTAAAAAACTTATAAGATATAATTTTATAAATGTAAAAATATATATTTTCTTAATTTTGTACACAAACTCCATTCCCTACCATATTAAATAATATAATAGTTTTTATTAATATTTGGCTACCAAGTAAAATTAAAAGTAAGAACATAAAATAAGTTTCCTGATAATTATTGAATTTATTCAAAATTATTAATAGTAATAAGTAGCATAATACTTTATAATTGTTCATTTTAAATAATACTAATTTTTTTTTTTCATTAGCGTATACCTTATTTTTCTTGTAACAGTTGTATTTTCTAAATATAAAAGTTTCATTTTGGATTTAGAAGCTTCAAATGTCCACTATAGTTTTTATTAAATAATCATAAAATGAATACATCGATACATTAAATTGCGCCGTATTCAAACATATAAATATAATTTTTACTTTTCTGCCTTTTTTTTTCTATTATTTATAAGAAAAACGTATTCTGCTACCAACGACAAGTTAACGACTAGGATGTCATGAACTTTTGTTTTCTTTAAAACACGCTATATTTTCTTCGTCGACCTTGTCCAAATAACAAATATAGGAATACACGATAAAATTATTATTTTATATTTTATTTTTTTGAAAAATTTACATATACTTTTAATAGGTCGGTGAAAGTAATTAGTTACCCGTTTTAAAATAACTGAGTTATAAAATTTCGACTAAGAAATTAAAAACATTTATGACACAGCCGCATAGGTTATTTTTTATCTGGCTTAATATCTTTAATAATATCAGAAAAATAAAAATATGTATTCGTATTAATTAAAATAAAAATCATAAAAATTAGTAAACCTACAACTGTGTTCTATATTTGTATTCCTTATTATAAACATTTTCGACCTAATCAGAAATTATATTTCATGCAAATTGATAAAATAGTTATTATACAAACCGCACGAATATTCGAAAGCAACCATTAAAGTCGGTAATCAACACGCATGAAAATGTAATGTAGGTAGGTAGCAAGTATAATATGTTACACCTACTCAATATTAAAGTTTCTGTAAAAGCGATAACTGATTTTTAAATTTATAAATTAAAAAAGTATTGATTTGTTATAAATGGATTTTACACTGTAATCTTATTGCTGTGTATATAAAATTATATCTACACCTATAAATAATTATTTCATAATATTAACTATAAGTATAACGCCATTTGCATAGATACAGCTATAATTTTCAAAATTTCATCAAAAAATACTTTTAGTTAGGTACTAATATATAATTTATCATTGACCGTTAAATTAAAATTTTTCTTTGTCTTTTTATTTTTATTTTTATTTTTCTTTAATTTTTAATGTTCTATAACGATACTATTTGGTTTAAGATACGTCAAGCAGAAATATTTGCAAAATGTTTTATATCGATAACAATTTTAAATTGATTTGTTATAAATTCATAAATAATAACTATAATATAATAACAGTAAGTCTAATAATCCACCATTATTATTTTTTGAAATTTTATATAACAATAACACCCTAGTGAAATCGATTAAATAATTATAAGTTATTATATATTCACATTAAATGGAACGTAAGTTTTGATTTTTTCGTTACATTTTTTTAAAGGCGGTCCTATATAACTCACAAGTAATCACAAGTTTAGAATTGAGTGACTATTCCGATTAACTGGACGATCTTTGAATTGACGTCCCACACTAATCGTAAGTAGAGTCGAGTACGAGCTACCAGAGGCGGACTGGCAGGGCGAGTATGTGGTCATACCCACCCAGGCTTTCCAGAAATTTTATGTCCGAGCTTCAAGCTATAATTGCCCATGTAACAATAGACGCTGTTTGCTAGTTTGTAAAACTTATAATCGCCCTGGCCTTCGGAGCATCAATCCGTCCCTGAGAATTATTACGAGTATTCACAAAGTTAAACAATTACCAAGTAACGTATCATTTATTTAATATATGATTTTTTTCAATCATTCTTGATTATTTCGAGCAGTGTGGGAATTATCTTAATTATGTATGAGTGTAGTTTAGCTCACCTTGACTCTGTCAATTTAGCCCCTTTTGACGATCAATCACGAATGCCATCGTGAGTGCATAATTATAGCAAGTGCCTAATCTCACATTACTCGAGAGTGTCAACGATTGATTTAATTGTTAATTAATCGTGTATAATTGTGAGTAGTATGTACTAGTATAGGACCAGCTGAATGCAGAAATTTAATTTTGATTAATTTAGATATGAATATATTATGTATTGATTAAAAAGTTATTGAGTTATTAAGGGATTACACAACTGCAGTGATAAAGCAATTGGCAGGTAGTGATCCATATCATCTAAGTAAAGGTACATCATAATAATAATTCAATATATATCATATTTTATGAATTCATGATTATTGCTAAAAGTAATTTCTAATTTGGTGCTTGCAGATAAGTCCTTAATATATATTTTATCCATTAAGCCAGTGATCTCAAACAAGTGGCTGGTAATAAATATGGTACTAATAAAAGTGGTGAAATTCGTCTATGCGTGTAAAAGTTGAAATGTAGTGATGTAATCACATAAATACACAAAAAAAAAACCTTCGCCGTTCGGTTAATTCCCAATGACGAGGATGTTCAGGGGTGGTTGTACCTTACCAGGTGCAGTCTTACGTATTTATAATAATAAACTGATAGACTGGTACCGAATTTTTTCCGGATTCCTGCCGAATCCCAAACTAGAGTCCGAAGCCGAATCCCGTTTTTTTTTTTTAATTTCATAGGTTGTTTTAAAAATCCGTTTGTTAGGTACAAACTAATTTATCTAATTATTGTTTCATAAGGTTAAAATTAGAAAAAAAGCCATATTTCAGGTATAACCATATCTAATATGCTTATTGTCATTAAAAAGATAACATGAAAGAAAAATAAGTTTATTTTTTAAATTTTTAGAATAGGCTGGAAAAAAACTTGGACGAAACCCATCACACAAACTGGTCTCGATCTAAATTACCATTTTATAAAAGCACCATAGTATCATTCAAAAACTGTTATTTTTCTAATATTATCTTTGATTTTGGCAAAGTACTCCACTTTTTTATACAAATTTCAATTTGTACACTCATCTTAGCTTCTGTAAATTAAAATATATTCGGATTTGACACATAAAAATAATTATTGAATTTTGAATGAAATAAAATGCAATTGTCTGTAATACAAGGTGCAAAAGGTGAATATTCTGCACAGACGATGGAAAAAAAAACATCTTCTGAAATGTATGTCAAGCAAATAGTTACAGAAATTTGTTACCCTGGCATCAAATGGTGTAATCAAAAGAAAATCGAATAAAAAAGAATCAGTAAACCTGCATTCGGTGGTTAAAATGGCAATCCAAATAATGATCTCGGAAAAATACTTAATTGTGAATTGTACTTGTGGTATTTAAAATTTAAACCCAGGGTTTAAATTTTTCTGTACCAACTTTAACCCAGATAAAATTGTATAAGTTGCTGTATGAACTGTGGGTTTGAAGTCAACAGGAATATTATTTGGAGCAATATTTAAATCAAGAGATTCAATTTTTTCTTAAAGATAGAAAAACACACGTCCATATGATGTTATTTGTATGCTATTTGTAGATTATTTGGCAACAAGAAAAACATCAAAGATGTAAAAAATTTATTAAACAACCCATGAGTTGCAAAAACCTGTATACAAAAATTAGAACAACTGTAAAATGCTCCATAAACCGCAACTTAAGCATTCACTCAAATATACGTCTTATAGAAACATATTATATGTAAAACATGTATAAAGCAATTCTTCGAGATAAAATAAAAAAAGAACCGGATGGGCCTAGCTCTGCTGTACAGTTGGGGGTGGAGTGCACCTCGTTTATAGGATAGGTCAATATTACAATGTATTTGTTAAATTTGAATGCAATGATAGATATCATTGTATACGAATAACATATAGGAATAATATTCTGAACGGAGTTAATATGTTTGTCTAGGATATAATACATTGTTATTTATAAAAGTATATTTTATTTTGAAACGATAAATATATTTTTCAATTAGGATGGGTTGGCAGTTGCATACAGCGACATAGTTAAATTATTTAAAAATCATACATGTAGTTATTATAATAATACCTTATATTAATATATAGCATCAATTTCAATATTTATATATGTGATATCGTATAATGTATGTTGGTCATTACACATGTTGACGACGTTGACGTTGATACTTGATTGCGACTTTTAAAATTAACAATGAATTTATGTAATTGATAAATTAAATAATTTCAACATCTCCAAAATCTTTTAGTTACGATAAGTTTAACTTATTATAAACCTTGTATTACATTTTCAAGAGTTTTCGGTCTGCAAATTAAATTTGATTGATGTTAAAAAAAAAAATTTTACAAAAATCGAAAATTTAAATTGTCTATAAATAAGTCAAAATATGTCAAAATACTTTGAAAACTTAACCATGTATAGAAAACGTCAATATAAAGATTTGGTGAAAATTTCAAGTTGCGGTTTTTCGTTTTTGAGTTAGAGCATTTAAAAAAAACCGATATCATTTGTCAGTCTAGAATATTATACATTATATCATACTTTACATGTAATTTTATGTCAATATTCGCCTGTTCAAACGCTTATAAAAAAAATTGTGCTTATGGATTTTAATGATTTTTGAATGAAAATAAGAACTACTTCTGTGGAATATTTTATTAACTTTTCAAGTATTTTGTACGAGCCAAATTTTTTTACCACCGATTATAAAAATAAAATGTAAAAAAATCGAATATTTTAAATGCCTATAAGTGGCTTAAAAATCAATATTATATTTTGAAAAAAATATGACATAAAGGAAATACTAATCTTAACAGCTGGTAGAAATTTCAAAAATCTGGGTCTTATACTTTTTGAATTATAACAAATATTTAAAATCGTTTGAGAATAACCATGTATAGAGAACGCCAATATAAAGATTTGGTGAATATTTCAAGTTGTTGCGATTTTTGGTTTTTGAGTTAGAGCATTAAAAAAAATGTAATTTGTAAAAACGTGATTTTACGTAAAATTTCCCGTTTTTTCGTATTTTTTTTATCGTTTTTTCGATTTTTTTCAATTTTTTTAAAAAGTATTGAAAAAGTTGGATTTTTGCCTTGCCAAAGTACCATCTATATTCACTTTCTTTTCAGAAAAGTTGCTGTTTAAGCAAATCGAAGCATTTTTACTGCCAAAAAAGGTGTCGTCAGACACAAAAAAAAAATCACACATCATTGTAAAACCAATAGATTCCATCACTCCGTTCAGAATTTAAAATGTACTAAATATTACAATACAAATTCATGTTTTCATTTTTTCATAAAATATAAAAATGTGCTACAACGCTATGTGCACCAATTACCATCAATATTTACCTATACAACCGTAAAATATATCATACTGAATTATATTTCTAGGTCACATAGTGTATATTAGAACCCACACCACGTCTTGTAGAAATAATATACAGATGAGATCACTAATGTAGAACAATATTTAACGATCACCACTATAATATACTATTGTGAAACAGAAAACATACTTAAATTATATTTCGCCTTAATTTATTCATTATTCCTGCGTTAAATTTTTAATAAATTATATAATATATATATGGAACGCACGTGCAAAAAAAAAATATTACTAATTTGAGAATAATGTTCACAAATTCGTTTTACAAACTGTTATAAAGTACTTAATTTTTTTCTCAAGGGTGGTGCTATTATACTCCAACCACAGATCATTTGTCCTTGTATAACCAAGTAGGTATAGATTTTTCGAAATCATCAAATTAATAAGACTTTTTGAGCTGATGCTACCTATTACAAATTTATAATTGTAAAATTATATCTTTATGTAAAATGCTTTAGAAACTGGCTCGATGTTCGCAGCATAACCATATTTGATCTTGTCGATTCTCGCACAATTTCTTGTTCGTAAAAAGTATTAAATCATTATATAATATATTTTATTTGCAGTCAGAAGAATCGAGAGTTTGTTAACTCCGCAAAGGTTTCGTTAGTTTTTGTGAACATTCTGTTATTTACCGCGGAGACTACTTGTATATCAATATCTAATATCTATTTAATATCTACTATCTACTATATCTAATATCAATCTTGGGAAATCTCGTTACTAAGATATGAAATATTATTACACCGAAAACAGTTATCTGAGATGCCGACGCGTATAACTACGAAAAACTAAAAAATAATACCACATATAACGTTTTACTTTTATCACTTTTAAATATTTATACATTAATATGATACATTTTCATTAACGTTTTTTAAACTAACCAACTTAACGAATATTAAACAGTATAACAGATTTTATTCTACTTTTATTGTAATTATTTTCCTTTATCTGCTATACTTTATCTAAAATATTTAAATAATATTATAATTATCCGGCCAATAAACATTAATTAAATGTGAGAACATTTTCACTTCTAGAACATAATTTTTATAATATTTATATCGTAATTAAACATGATATTTTTCAATCTAATACTGTAAAAAAAAAAAACAATTTGAAAAAGTACCATTTTTGAATGGTGATAATTAACTGTAGTTAGAGTACAGAATAAATTAAATCAGAATGGAAACTGATAAGAAAAATACACAGCGCTTATGGCCGCCCAAAAATATGGTCCGTCATACCGAGAAGGCTCATCAGTGTAAACCTAAAATTTAATATGAAATATTTGAAATATAATAAATACATTCGTATATATATTTTCTGATACTAAGCTTAATGTTAGCTTTTTCTTGAAGAATATAAGTAAATTTACAAACATACTATATATATACTAATTGTATTATACAATAAATCATATAATTGAAATTTTTTTGATAATTACTGAACATTTTGTTTTCAAAATGCATAGAACAAAGTCTGTATTTTTTATTTAAAATAACAGGATTAATTTGCAATAATGATTTGTATTTGCATTTTTCTAACCAAATAGTACATCTAGAATAATAACATCAATTAATAATAATTCATAATTGATAAAAAAAATGACGACCTATAACATAGCCTTATAAATGAGAAGATTAATAGAAGACATCTTAAAGAGTGGCTTAGCGATTTATATAGCTTCTTCATCTGCTATGTTCCATAAGCTCGAAAAAAAAATGTTGAAAATTAAAGTTTTAAACATTATAATAAATAAACAATTTTACGAAAAACTGGAATACTATTCTTGGGAAATTAAATGTAGGTTCTTGGAGTAAGGAATTTGTCGTCTCCTTCCGTTTACTCGGACATCCAGGGAAACAGCATTTCATGCCACAAAGGCTATAGTACGATAATATATTAGACTTTGTTTAAAATATTTATACAACAAGAATCGAGTAGGTAATAACAAAATATATCAACAATTAAAAAAAAAACACGTGGAAGCGACCTTAAAAAACAATCAGTAAACAAAATACGTTTTCAGTCGACCAGTAATGTTCACCAACAAACCTGAAGCCCTTACATTTTTTAGTTTGTTTAAAAGACAAAATATTAAATTTTATGTTTTTTTGACAAAAATTTGGATAAACAGTGTATCTAAATTATACAAATATAACAGAAACAATTTTTCGTTCTGTCCAATCTGTCGAGCTCTTTCAATATGGGCGGCCAAGAGTTTCCATTCTGATTTAATCTATTCTGTGGTTAGAGGTAATAGATAACTCGAATGTTAATAATATAATGAAACATAATAAAATATGAATTATCATTTATTGTATTGTCAAATTCTTGTTGTTTCAAATAATATTATAAATTGATCAGTTGGCAACGCGAGGGTATAAAGTTTTGTATAATTTCCGTTCCTTAAAGATTTTTTTTTTAATCACGTACAGGCAATAGTGTCTAAAAATCTACATAAAAATGCTCACAAAACTGAAATTATAGGAAACGTGTACAACAGTGGTTCCCAACCTGGGGGGCGTATACATATCGCTGGGAAGGCGCAAGCAGTCATCACAAGGTAAAATTTTTATTTATCAAATTATATTATATTTAAAATTAAGAGAAAAAAATATATAAAATAAAATATATTATAAATATAAAATTAAAATGATTATAAAAATAAAATGTAAGAAAATCGAATATTTTAAATGCCTATAAGTGGCTTAAAAATCAATATTATATTTTGAAAAAAATATGACATAAAGGAAATACCAATCTTAACAGCTGGTAGAAATTTCAAAAATCTGCGACTTATACTTTTTGAATTATAACAAATATTTAAAATCGTTTGAGAATAAATCGCTATTTTATGAAATTTCGTAAATATTTGAATTTCAAACAGTCATAAAATTTTTTCCTCTAAGTCTGGTAGAAATTTCGTCAGACACAAAAATAAAAAAAAAATAAAAAAAAACACACATCATTGTAAAACCAATAGATTCCATCACTCCGTTCAGAATCTAAAAGTAGTCTTTCCGAATATTTTATAGTTTATTTATAAAATGTGAAGTAAACAAAAAAATTACAATTTTTTCAGCTTTTAGGGGGGGGGGAAAGATTTTTGAAAATCTACAAAGGGGGCGTAGAATAAATAAGGTTGGGAACCACTGGTGTACAACATTTCTTTTTTGTTTTATTGAAATTCCCATGAAGAGCGACCAATATATAAATTTTATTTATAAGTGTTAAACAGATAAAATATAGTAGGTAATAATTGTATATCAAAGTTACTGATAACGTTTCTGATGTTTTCACTGTATATTATACTGCCCTCTGTTTGCATAATACCAAAATGCAGGGTACTTTGACACATTTTGTCTTTCTCTCTCTCTCTCTTTCTCTTTCTATTGGTCTATTTTTGAAGCGAAAAGCGAAAAACAATAATTATTGCGATAGGGGGCTGGAAAAAATACGACAAACATAACACGATAATAATAATATTCTATTTTGCGTGCCCGTTCACCCAATTGCCGTCCACTTAGTAAGTGCACATGACATATAATAAATATATAGATAGTGTGATAACATGCAACCCGTTGTAAAATCGGTCGAACCTAAATAAACGGCCCAGTTGTACACTACCAGTTCGGTCAAGATGATGTGCGCCATGAAGTCGGTAAGTCGATTACCTTTTTTTTTATTGTTTGCCGTAGCCTCATTTTCCATGCACACATATGTGTGATTATGCAATCGTCATTTGTCTCTACATATTAATAATTAGTGTGTGCAGCGTAAACAATGTACACATGACGTGTACCTACTCTACACTCTAATGACGGCGGTGTGCGATACGATATGATGAGGTGTCTAACCGCAACAATGTCAAAAAAAAAAAAAAATAATAATAATGATAATAATGTTGAAAAAATACAAAATGAACGTAAAATTCTATCGTCGTCGTATCAAAGACCGATAGGTACGACGCACACGCAAACGCACCCGCGCATGTCGTGTCAAAACATTATTTATGAGCCTCATTGCGAGGCCATCACCATCTGTGCCGGGGCTGTTCATATTGTTTCAGACCACTTGTTCCCGTCTATATTGTTCGAATGCGCGAAATAGCGACAATTTCGCCGGTCTATTGTCACGACTTAATTGGTTTGTTAATGAAACCGCCGTGTCATTCAAATGCATCATCGAAGACAATATAAAAAGGAAAACTCGAAACGCGTGGTAATTTTACATTATTGTATTGTTTTGTTGTCAAAAAGCATCGTTGAGTAATCACAACGATTCGGAGGAAACTCGAAAATTATAATTAAAACTATAGAAATAATACTATGTTCTAAATAAAATGAGATGGTGGATTTAATATCTAACTTGCCCATTCCTTGCCGACGTTAACGCGATAGCTTATCAGACGAGATACTTGAAGTAATGCGTTATAATATACAATTATAGTAGTCTGTGCACATCGTCATTGTAATGAACACGATTTCAATAATTTAAATGGTCTTGAAAATATGGTTTTTTTTGTTCAAATTTTAATGAAAACGAACTAAGACCTTTTCTTTGAAATATATATATATATATATATATATATATATATATATATATATATATATATATATATATATATATAATATAGCTGCACTCAGAACGTTCAATCCTCTGAAATGAGGTTATTATAAAAAAGGTATTACAGATTGTAGATATATACACTAATGAAAAAATATAAAAATAAAATTATAAACTTCATAAAATACAGACATAAATATTTAATTAAAATTTCAAGACTTTATAATCTCGTAACTCAACGTTAAAATTGCAGTTAACAGAATGAAATAAAATAATAAATGTCGAACAAAAACTAAAGCAAATTACTGAACACGAGAATTTAAAAGTTAATCGAAAGAATTTTAATTTATAATGAAAAATGTATTTTTATATATTGTTGTCGATGGTGGTTTTGTAAAAATTAAATGTTTTAACGATTATAGCTTGGTAAACGCGCATATTATTATTTTAAAAAAAATCCCAGTGAAGTAAATGTGTACAATATGCTTAGAATTTTGACTTTTTTTCGATACCAAATACACACACACACACACACACACATAATACATTAGTACATTGCATACATATTATAATAATTATTCAAAACAATATTAATAAGTCAACTATGTATTTACTATTTAGGTATCATTATAATACGATAGAATTTTACTTTTAATAGAACCATGACATCCGAATCAAATCCACTAACCTTCACGCATATTGTGGTACGAATATACCACAGTTATAATATCAAAAATTTGGTGTGTAATCCAATAAAATTATATGTATTTATAAATATATTATAATTTAAATTTAGTTAAGTTAGTTATATATGTTCATTATATTATTAAAAAGTGAAGTTATAGTAATTCTGAAAATTTTATACATAAATACATATTTATAGATTAAGTTATCTGTCATCGTTGACTATTATATTATTAAACATGTAATTACCAACAATGTATTATTCAACACTTAATTATACCATTTTAACTGACCATCAACATTACGTGTTTAGTACTTATATTAGGGATATTTTATTCTTTCCTGATGATTTTTTTTTACACTAAAAAACATTTTACTAGTTCATCTTCTCAATATCAGGTTATATTTAAAAATTAAAATACTCAAGTATTTGAATAATTATACACCACTTATAATATCAATAATTATAACTGTTATCGCTAAATAAAATAAATTATAGTTTACCTATGAACAATTTAGTCATACATTTGTTATAATTTATAGGTACTTAATTAGATAAACACAATATCTATTAATTAATATATATATATATATATATTTGAATAACTTCTACTAATTAAATATTTATAAGTAATGTACACATGTACCTATCATAACTAAACACAGCTATATTAAATAAATAGTTAAACATTTTTTTAAGAGAGTTGTTTAGATTCTAGATGTTCAATTATACCTCCTTTAGATTCACTGATTCGTTGGATTTTACATGTTAATATTGTATTATTTATATGAGAAGATATTGATATTATTTTAACCTAACTTATTACGATATACTTGTAGCAACTTACATTGACACACACATCCGTGCAAGAAATTTGTTAAAACCCGAGCTGAAATTGAGCCTACCATGCACAACTGTAACCACATTTCCTCTTCTGCATCTGTACTCACGGTGACAGTGATGACATAAAGCTATGCCACTGACCCTATGACCGTAGTAGAAACCTACAATTAAAGTTAAACGAATAGAAAGATCTTTGTAGATACACGAATTAAATGGTACTTTTGAAATACAACTTAATTAAACTGATAATGTGATCACATAGCCTAGGAATAAAGTAAATTTTCCTCCAAGTGTATAATTCTTAAAAATAATGTGCAACCTGCAATATTCTGTCGAAACATCAACGATGATGAATATGTTTTATTGTTGATTATTATTATGTCTTTCGACTATGTATACTTAGGAATTTAGCATTTGTTTCGACATGAAATGATTTTAATAGTTGACAATCCCAGTGTAGTTTTAAATCGTACATAATTAATTTGTATATTCATGATAAATATCAATGGCTTTCACCTGAATATAATTTTTTTTTTTTTTTAATTTCATCGGGTTTTACTAGTACAGCGTATTTACTCTAACGTCAAGCCCACCAAAGCTACATGACCTTTGATATGTATATATATATATGATGCTTGACAATAACAATATAACTGTCGATAAGTAGTATAACATTTTTATTTTTTGCTAAACGACTTACACGCGTCGCTGACGACGATTATACAACCCCGCAAAAGGCGCAGTAGAACTCGGTTTGCCATTGTATTATATACACTTAACAGTATGCACATAAATCCCGCGCGATCGTATCGAAACCGAGTGAACTGGAATGTGCGATATTGCACAGGCGGTGAGCTATACTCGTAAAATTCTAAGTCATTTTGTTGGTCCGAGCCTGTTCTGTTTGTGCGTCCCCGCCTCAGTGCACGGCTTGACAATTGCGATTTTTCCGCCGCACTGTCAAAATGCGTACATTTTTGTCGGTGCTATTGCGCGGGCACATACTATTCCACATCGTATGCAATACAATGTAAAAGTGATCCTCGACTTCACTCGTTGGGAGGTGCCAGAACGAAGAATAAACACTTCCAGAAGGGTTGTCCTGCCGAATGGAGTGTAATACCAACCCTCGCCTAAAAAATATTGACTTGCAGCCTTTGATTAGGTTTTCGTTTTGAGTATTGCCTTAGTAATCGTACATATTGATATTATGTGACATTTAAACACTTATTGTAATTCCATTACATTTAACTGCGCGAAATACTAACATTAGAATCATTTTCATTTTTGACACGATATTCATGACTTATCGCGTGCCTTATACTTCTGGGTGTTGGTGTGTGTCCCATAATCAGACGAAGAAAGGTTGATTGTCGTTTTCGCGAGAAATAGCTTTGAGATATGAAATGGTTAGAGGTGCATTTGAGAGTTTAAAACAATTTCGATATGTGACTATAACAATATGAGTTACTGCATTGCACCTACTTAAATTACTTAAGTATCCTGCAGATATATCTATCGTCAAGAACTCTCATGCATTATTCTTTGACATTATTTATCATCATTAATAATACTCGGATTTAAGAACGCGAAAATATGATATATCTACATAATGCCCATAACTATACAATAGATATAATTATACTAAATTCATAAGATTTCATAAGATGTGCAAAATCTTACAGCCTGCATACAGATTTATTATTCATAACAATAAAATAAAAATATCTAAGCTTCAAAATCTTGAGTATGGACGATAAAAGACGGTATAGATGATCTTACTGCGCTTAAAAAACTATTTAAAAGATTTAAAAAAAAAATTCATAGTTCTGTGAAAAATTTGAACTATATTTGTATAATGGTAGGTTTCAGAGACTATGGGACTATTCATTGATTTTTTCCAAATTTATTAGAGATGTATACACTGTACTACGGAGATTAGAGAAAAACAATCAGTTACCGTGATTATGGCAATACTGTATCATAATTTTGTTTCTATGGCTACGAGTGGTCCTAATGGTTCCCTATGATTGTGAACCGACACAAATTGCCCTTTATATAATACACACGGCTCAAGGGAGGAATCAATTTTCTCGATCGACCCCATAAATATGCTACTGATCCAAAACCTTGTTTATAAACTTTTTCCGAGCTCTTATATGTATAGTATGAGCATAGCCTGGATTTCTTTGGGAAAGCATTTTGAGTTTTATTTTCCAGGTCGAAAGCGAATAGCCTTTTCCCTCGTCCATTATACTTTTTGTATTATTCTGTTCGTAATTATTATTGAAAAACAATATATATATATATATATATACAGGTATATTTGTCATAACTCATCAGTGTTGATTCTTAACTTACGAAATACACTGTTAAATGTTCAAAATCAAAGTTCAATGGCGTAATTTGTACGTATAAATATATTGCAATATTAGTATCTAAATGCTATTTATAGTTTTTTTTTTCAATTCCTATAAGTTATTTTTTTTTTTTGCGATTCAATGCAAGTTCATTTTATTTTCTCAAACAACCACTTTCTTTATTAATTATTAACTAAATAAACTTTGTACTGTTGTACGTGCCAATCAATTTGTCACATACAATATTAAATATAATAATATTAAAATAATAATAAAAAAAATTTCAAAAAGACCACTGTATTCCATAGTATAGGTCAATACAGCAAATGAGCTGAGGCATCAGTTTGTAAAATTATGTGAATACCGCGATAAGGGGGCAATGCGGATCTTCGATCGAGACGCGTTTACGTATCGGGAGACCCGTGATTTGTATGTTTGTTTTATTAAAATTATTTCAGCATTTAGTGTAAATTGTAATTATTTTATATTTGAGTAGCCATAATATACTAAGTCCTATTTCTCTGATCGATTTGTAACCGGTTAATTTATGGTCGTTTGAGTTCTCAAGTTAAGTAGAGATATACCATCGAAAGATAGGAACACAATAGTATATTTAAATAAAAAATTATTTCTTTACTAGCCGAACATGAAACTATCCAATCCGATTTAAAAACACATCCTACAGCAATCCATTTATACATAAATGATATCGTTATTGCTCAGAAAAAAACTATAGTAGCGTAAATGATACAAGAAATTTCTTTCCCCCCCCCCCTTAATCGTCAATTTAATTAGTATATAAAATCGCAACATCGAGAGGGTATCGCACAAATAATTTTTTCCTCCGATGAACATTTTATATACGTTACACACACCGGCTATGTTTATTCGTTTATTGTACACGTATAATAATAATAAAAAATAATAACGTATACAGATTATATCGTGTATAAAATAAATAAAAAAAAAATAAAAAAAAATCAACCATAACACATAATATTTACGACAATAATAACAGCAAGCGGTCTCATTATAGCATAATACACGGTAAGCTGCGTATAGTGTTGCCAGAATCAAAAATGTTTGCAATATTTTTAATATTTTTTTTCGCATCATAATACATACATGTTTATATTCGTATTATTATTATATTATATATCGTATTATACTTGTATCTGACCCTGTTATGCACGTGTATACATAATATGTCGAAATTAATACATAATATTGTACATTTAGTACAATAGAAAACAAGGAGATATTGATGCATGGGAACCACTATTTGGTAGTATGGTAAGGTCTGCACTCTCTCCTAATCCAATGCAGGCTTTTTAAATACATAACTGAAATGCTATTGAAATTGAACAGTTTCAAAGCCTCAGAAAATGTTTTACGATTTCGTATCAGTGGAAAACGTTCTTAGTAATATATTTTTTTCACAATGGGATTTTCGCACATTCTCATAAAAAAATTATTTAACTTATACTAATGGGGGAGGGAGAAAAGCCCTTCGGACCCCTCCACCCTTAAATCTACCACTATCGACAAACGACTATTCACGCGTATGAACTGTACTGCTTAATATCGTTTATTCTATTTTAACATACTGGATAAAATCTCACACCGGTCTCGGATGTTGTTGTTAACGGTTTTGTTTTCTGCACACGCGTATTACGTAATATCATATTATTATATTTTTTGTGTTTCACGAGTGCTACATATCATGAAAAAATAATATAGCTGTTATAACGGCCTCGGACCGTGGCGAAACCGATCGTTGCTTTCAAACGGAGACTACAATATATATATATAACAAATAAAACAAATTTCCCAACATCAAAAACCATATTTTCATCCGGTGGCGGTACATATTCGTTTCGACAAACCCAATGCCGCCGTTCTACACACACACACACACACGAGGCCGCCGTCGGCGTAATCGATACTCGCGAAACGCTACAATCGCTGCCGTCGCTAACACTAAGAATCGAATGTAAAAACTTGCAACGTGTGCCTGCGGATAAGAATGTGTGTACGCGAGCTTGTCGTATATTCAGACGAGCACTTATGTTTGGGTTTATTATCGACGGGTGCAGTGTATGTGTGGATATACACATTTTGATAACGGAAGAGGAAGACAAGGAACACGGTTTTGAAGAGTTGTCTTTCGAGAACGCTCACACGGCTACAATAACATAGAAACGATGTGTGGTATAGCTGTGCAGGTTACAGGATCTTGT
Source organism: Sipha maydis (assembly GCA_034509805.1). NCBI lineage: Eukaryota > Metazoa > Arthropoda > Insecta > Hemiptera > Aphididae > Sipha > Sipha maydis. The sequence goes on along the minus strand of JASXSY010001325.1, from coordinate 33,018 downwards.
GACGATGGAAAAATAATAAAATAGCGTCGTGAACAAATAAACGCAATATGTTTTTTTTTTATACAGCTATGCAATTCACACGTTCGTCTTTTCCAACCACCTTTATGTCTGGGTAGCCTTATTTATTTTACGAGGAAGACGTATTGTATCCTACCTCGTTCGTTTCACACACACACACGTACATTTAAACCGTTTTACAACGACTTCGAAGAAACATGTAGAAAATCTGTTAAATTATCGGATATATATTTAAATGAGTGATATTTTTTTTTTTGCATACACGTACAATTATACTATAGAAATGTTTATTACATCTTGTGATTTCAATGGCAACCTGTCCAACTATATACAAATATATGTGCATAATAAACATAATCCTTTAAAGAAACAGCATACACATATGCAGTATGGCGTAATATGTGTTATATTTGTTCGTTACATTGACGCGCGAGATTTTAAACACTCGTAATTCGTGTATGATGTATATACCTATTTACAGGCTCCACGAAATACATTATTTATGATATGATGTATAAATGTATTTATGTATATATATTAACGTTAAGTGCACGGAGTAACGTAGAACAGATGAAAAACATGCTAGGTAGGTAAACATTGTCGTAACAATACCCATATTTACACTTATCTTGCCGCCAAAAAGAGGATCGCAATATTAATTATTCCATGGATGTAAAATGCCACACACACACATATATATATATACACGCGTGCGAGTACGTGCAATCGCTTATGGTTATATAATATCGTATATTCACGCACCCGATTCGTGCGTTCGTATATCATATGACTTATAAGTCGTAAGTACGTATACTTTGAGCATAAACTGTGTACAACGTCGCGCTTTGCGTGTAATATTATATTTTTTGACGAGTACACGCTATGCACACAATGCGTGATACACAATGTAGGTACGGGATTGCTGCGGCGTTTACAGTATACGTGCTCAAAGTGCGCACTAGAAGCAATAACCCATTTGTTTCACATGTTTATAATAATCCATACTCGTTCAACACTCTGTATAAACGCGATACGTGAGTGGTGTGCTATGTGTGTGTTTTAAAATATCGGGTTGTACGCCATACGCATTTATATATATGAGCCACTAATAACATAATAATACGTATTTGTTCGGCGCGCGTTAGGGATGGCATCGCTAATCTTTCCCCGAGGCCATTTTATATATCATATTGTATCACATATTGTACAGAAAACGACGAGCGTCGGCAGTTTTTATTTTTTCCTCTTCTTGATCCGCGTTTCACTCATCGTTCCACCGCATCGTTCATCCGGTATCCCGTTTATAAGCTCGGTGGAGTTTAATTGCGTTTGAAAACGAGCTTGAGGACCACACGACGACGATGTTGAGGAATTGAGCTTCAATACGAAGAGGATGTTATATTTATATAGAATATTACACGTGCGCACACGAATGCACATAGCCTGTACAATACAGTGATTTATTATCTTCGCGCCCTGCATATTTTGTTCCTCCACCCCTGCTGTCTCGCACTCATCCTTTACCCATCGGATGAGGATCGGCTTGTATTTACAATGCGAACGCCACATACACACACACACACACACACACACACACACATACATATATATATATATATGAAGGTGTATATATTAAAGTGTATTATAGGCGGTGGTGTCACGTCGCGTTCGTTAATGCGTGAGATATGATCGTTGTCGTAGAATGCCGGTCACGAGAATATATAATAACAATGCGATGGATATATACATCTTGTACATGTATATATAAATAATATCGCTCGGCAAAGCATGTAGTTAGGCGGTGGCGAACAGGGATTATAGCTCCCGCATTATATATATTGCGACCCGGCCCGGGAAACACGGTGGCGCTGCAGTGCGTACACTATATATACCACAATATGCGCGCGCATAAAACGTCCATACATATACATATATATCCAGGCGTGTTTTACAGGGAATCGCGAAACGATTTCTAGGTTTGAGTAATTTGCAATATACATGTCGAGGCTTCTTCGTTCGTAAATGGGTTATCCGCAGATTCGCATCACCACCTCGATGCGTCTTCAACGTGATTTCTAGCATGGCGGATATGGGCAGAGCGCGTCTCGTCGTGTAGGCTTCTCAATTTTACATGTTTCGCGTGGAAAACTAGGCGGTGCGGGGCATATCGATGGAAAAGACCGAACCGTCGGTTTCTCGGGAAACGGTGAACTCTGAACGGCGACGCGGGTATTGGACGGCGGCGACCCTGTAGCGGAACGCGCACACCCTGTACAAGCGCGGCGGCGGACGGAGTGAAATTCGGGGAGCGTGTTCCGCCAAAGGGGGTTAATCGATGTCGGAGGGCACCGCCGCCGGGGAAATGGTCGTGCGACAGCGCTTTCCCGCCCTCCGTTGGACGCGCGCGCGTACCCGACCACGACGACGACGACGATCGCGACCACGACGGCGACGACGGCGACGGCGATGCGAACGCGCAGGAGCGGCCGGCTGACGTCGCGTGACCCGAACGGACGCGCGCACCGGCCGGCAGAGCGCGACGCAACGGTCGACCGTATCGATTTTTCGCGGACGCGCGCACGCACGGAAGTCGCGCCCACGCGCGCACGGACACGGTTGCTCGCGCGACCCCCGGGGAAAACCCCAAAGACGGCGACCAGCCCCGGGCAGTGAGTTATATAAAATTCGTGCCACCGCCGCCGGTGCGCTCTATCGTTCCGTCGTCCGTCGTACTATTTCCGCACGACGGTGGGATGCGGATGTCGGGCGGCGACGGCGGCGGTGGTGGAGGCGCGGACTTTTTCACCGGGGTCACCTTGCGCGCGTTTACGCGCCCGACGGGGTAGGTAAAGCGTTTACCAGTGGGTCCGGGATATTTATTATCGCTTTGCCCGTGCGTACACTTTTCTCGGTTATTATAATCGTTTCACGTTTACATGCGATTCCCGTATACGCTTAAATGTATTTACATGTGACGTACGTAACGTACACGTTTACGAGTATCGTGTTGTATTCGTCGGCACGCGCGCATAATAATAATAAATAATAGCAATCATAATGATAATAACGACGGCAATTATTGCCGTGCGTACTACGAAATGTCATACGACGATTGACCGCGGCTTATGTGCGACCCTACTACCCCGGGGGTTCCTGAAATGGTGGTTTGGCAGGGCGCGACGTGATGAGCTGTACGGTGCGCAGCGTCGTCCGATGTCGAAAACGAATTGTTTTATTGTCGTGCGGTGCCGACGACTGGGTTGGCTTGGTCGGGGTGGAGACAAATATGTGCCGGAGCACTAGATTTGCCTATCCGAAACGCCTTCCCATCCGATCCGGATGCTCTGACCTGTATTATATTATTGTTACTATTGTTTTATTGTTGTGCGATGATTTAACGGTAATGGTACGGTAAATGATTACGATAATTATTATTATTTATTATTATGACTATAATTATTGTTATTCGTGGTGAAACGTTTTCAAAACGTTATTGCCGTTGAAAACCATCGTGTTCTACTACGAGTGCGCGATTAACAGATATAGATTGTTATGGAAATTCGCGGGCACAATGCGAAAACGTCTGCATGGTTTATTGATATTCGAAATATTCGAAATACACTATTGGCAAATACTTGCAAACATTATTCCAAAGGTTTTGAAATTATTATTTTTATTCCCGTGCGCGTTTATTTTAATTCATCCGAGTGTAATATGCACGTTGCGCACGCACAAAAACCATCGTTCCTTATCGACGTGATGACAATCGACATCGACACGAAACTAATTAAATTAAACGAAATATATGTCGTTGAACAATATACATTCGTACATATATTAACCGATCGATTCATTGTTTTATTTCATTATTTTTCACGCACACACGCCCACATATAACGTATGCACGATGTATATAATTGTAATACGTATACACATGCCGCAAAATATTATGTTTTAATTTTTATATTTATTCGGTTATCTCTCCATGCTGTATTACGTTAGAAATGAGTCATTACGTAAGAAATATAAATCAAAATGTCTAAAATGTGCTGTAATTCTATTATATCTAATGCTGCTGACGTTATCTTTTGATATATATTTTTCAATTCGATCATAATGTATTTAGTATTAACAATACGCATTCATTGCTTAAATATTATTTTCTTTAAGTCAAACTGAACACAACATAAATATTATATATCATTTATTTATTCATATATATATATATATTTATATATATCATTTATTATATATAATTTTATTATATATCTTTGTTTTGATATTGCCAAATATTTATCAAAAAGGTTTCATTTTTTTTTTTTTTTTTTGTAATTAAAATGGTAACTTAAACTTTTTAAAACCTTATTTTTTTTGTATTAAATTTCAACATAAAATTTTATGTTTCAACACAGTTTCTTTTTTCTTGGAATTGTTATCCATTTCGCAACTTAGAAATGTAAAGTCAATCTTGTTTTTGTCCAGTGGAACAGGAATAATAGATCATATTTCATGTCATGTCAAACCATTCGTGAACATTTTTCAACCAAGATTTCTTATCCTCCAAACACTTATTTTTCCTTTTCAGAAGTATTATCTGCAGTTGGTTATACTATTGACTATTTCTCCAAGGCCTATATGTATGGCATATTTATATCGTTATTACTTATAATAACAAAATAATACACTATTTAATTAGCAAAATAACTTTATTTTTAAATTATTTAATAAAGTCGTAACAAACATACATTTCACAATATGTTTCGATAACTAAAATTCAAGTAATATTGTTTAAAATTTGATTAGTTCATTACTTCATTTGGATGTTTGTAAAGTAGAATATGTGAAATATTTGTATAAGTTACGTTTTTATTGACGTAAATCTATGCATTTCGAGTTATCTAGATTTTTAGTTAACAATTTTATTTTAACTTTTATATAATTAAATAAAAACCATTAATATTTTAATCATTTAATATTTTTTTTCCTTTTTTATCCTTTAAATAATTATATATTTAAATTATAGACTCTGGGATATAATTCTTAAACTAAATGTTCATAACGTTTTCGAGAAACAAGAAGAAGAAAGACTGATAATATTGCATGAAAAATTTAGAATAGTGTATATGATAGAAAGTTTTAAAAATAAAAAAGTCCATTTACATAGACATAATAAGTTATTTGATGGGATAAAAAAACTTATGTGTATAAATGAAAATCACAAACAATTAATTTCCGTTTGAAGGGTTTCCGTACAGTCTTATGAGTTTATTTAATAAAGTAATATTTTTTAAACATCACAAAGATGGACCATCTCGATTCATCACCGTCTCATGATTTAGTAAACAAATAATGAATACGGTTTCCTTTTTATTTGTATATTTTTTTATTTGTTTATTTTTTTTTTTTATTAAATAAGTATCTTTCATTGTATAAAAAACTACCGTAAAATATATTATTCATACAAAAATGATTTTTTTTTCATTATAAAATAATAATGATTTTGTTATATATTGTATTTCTTTAGGTAATACTATCTAAAGATTTATAGTAACATTATCCGTTGTAAAAGAATCATCCATCATCTTTCAATAGTTATATTTTTCATGACAAAATATATGAGTGATTATTTGTACAATGGATCAGTAAATCCTCTCTATGGTTTTAAAACTGATTTGTTTTAATTTTGAAATAACTCTTATAATCGATTAATAATATTTTTAGTTATTAGACGTAGTATAAACTATTAAATTATTAGAAAATTTTATGTAAATAGTATCTCCCAATCCAAATTATATGTTCTGACTGATTCAAAATGTCATGTCATAAAATATGTAAATTGCAGTTATTTCATAAAACATAAATTATACTCTAAGGAAAGTTTGCTTAAAATTCTTAATCACGAGATGATTCGTTTAAAGTCGATTTTCTCGATTATACTACTATCATTAATCATTAGATGTTGTGAAAAAAACAATAATGACTTTTACATATTTTTAATTAAATAGATAATTTAAATCAGCATTTTTGAAAAAAAGAATATTAACAACATGTATTTGTACATTTTATATTTCCAAGTCCAGATTCAAACACAAAAAATGCAATATCGAACCATAATTAATTGTTAATAAATTAAAATTAAAATTTTAAATACTGATGAATAATTTTCTATTTAGTGTATCCACTATCGCAAAATAATATTTCGCTTCTGAAATAAAATTAAAAAAAATATACATTGCCATTTAAAAATGGAAAACAGCTACGATAAAATATAGGAATAAATTATTTCCAAATGATGTTATCTGGTAATTATTTCAAATGTTTTAAATGCTAAATATTTTTAAAAACACTAAAATCGATTGAGAAATTACTCCAAAAAATGTTTCGAGTGCAGGTCAACGTTAAAGCCGAAATATGATCATATATATATATATATATATATATTATGCGAAAGCATTTGACCGAGGGTGACATGGGAATACAAATATAAATAAGTTAAAAATCTTTTGTTTTTAATAATTTGTGCAATGTGTAACTAATTCGTTATAGTTTCTGAATACTACGGGAAAACTATTGATTTTATAATGAGTGTAAATTGATAAGCTTCAAACTTGCTACAATATCATTATTAAATGTCTCATGCGATTGAATACAACTAATGGTTGGTGAGTGATTGACATTTCGAACCAATAAAACTACAAAATAAAGCAAATTGTTTTCCGACAAAAATCCTTTCATCTATGAAGTTTAAATTGATTTTAATAGCAACATTAGTCACCTTGCAGATTAAGAGTAAAATAACCAATGAAGTATGTGAAGACAGGTGGAAGGGCCACAAAGTTTCCTTATATTAACTTTATTGTATTTACTTGAATTCGTTCTAATAGATTTATAAAAATTAGATAAACTATACATTGATATTTAAATCATATTAATTTATTGAACACATAACATTCACTATAAATGATCTTATTATTATTTTTTATATTTAATGAGTCTTTGTGGTGCGTTTAAGAGTATAAGTCATGTAAATGAGCACCGAATCTCAGTGTTCTTCAAATAATTCTTAAAATGGTTTAAAAGATCAAAATTTAACTTGAAAATTCCTTTTCGTTCAAAATAGTAAAATTCTTTGAAAATTTATACTTAAATTTGATTATCAGTTTATCTGCTAATATAAGAACAGTTTTTATTTTAAATATTCACTGTTATTTCTATTGGTATAAACATTTTACCATGAGATGTATTGATTCGTTTTGTATGAGAAATGTATCAGCTATGTGAATTTTTAAAACTCAGTACTTATGGTAATAATAAGAAGTCATTTCAATGAATTGAATTTTGTTAACTCCTTTTTTGAAAATCCCTTATAGTACCGCTGCTTATATATACTTTATTATAATATGTGTTGTTAAAGAACACATTATGGTTATCACGTGCCAAATTTAATGCTCTTAGATAACTAACGTAGACGAGAAAAGTTATTTCTTTGGTCTGGTATTTATTTTATCTTATTTAGTTAAATTAATTCTAATTCACATTTATAATTGTTTGTTTATATCATGATCTCTGTTAAGTATAATAACAAATATATTTTGAAATTAAAAACATCAAAATTATAAAAAATGTTTACTAGACGAACAGCAAACTTTAACCGTTAGGATTTGAATAATACATTTCTTGTAAGACGTAATAGTTTGATAAGTATTCATATTTATAAAATATTGATAAAGAAACAAGTGATATTCACAATAATACTAATTTAATATAGTTAAAATCATGACTATTATTCATGCTCTATACTTTTATAGCGTTGAAAATGTTAACCATCACATTACCTAATTGTTTATACGTTCAAATAGAATAGTGGAAAGATATAATTACGTTATAAATATGTGTAAAAATGTATTACATTTTAAGGTGTCCCACGAGGGTTTGATAATTCCAAATAGTGAGTTAATAGAGTTTTCATTTTTTCCAACATCTTAAAGTAGTAAAATATTCGTGGGACATCTTGTAAAGTTATATATATATATATATACCATATATATTTAATTATATATTATTATATATACTATGAATATTTAATGGATATTAACACGTTTATAAATTCAATGTGTTTGTTTAAAACTAACCAACAATTTACTTTCTCGCTATTTATTTTCGAAAAAGCACATACATAAAAATTATTTTTAATTAATGTAACAACCTCTTTAATACACACATACTTCATTATCAAGATTCACTATAGTTCAAAGTAGATGGGATAATAATTTGCGTAAATTCCATTATCCACCTCACTTTCAACTAGTAAATATTTGTAAGATATCCTGCAGTAGCATCCATACGATGTTTGCACACTTGTATTTCTTTGTACAACGTTATAATAATACGACATAACACAGAGGGAACCGAAATCAAATATACTTTATTGGTTTCTATCAATAGTCCACTGTATAAATATATGCTGGCAGCAATCAGAATGAAAATGTAAAGATATAACTTAAAAGGCATTTTTCAATGAATGATATACTTTTTATTACAGACAAAAAAAATTTGAATATCGTTTGAAACTTGTGTAATTTATTCTAAAGAAAAATCTCTTTTGTGTGATTTAGGAACAAAAAGTTCACTTCAAATATTTATTTGGCAGTAGCATATAAAGGTGGTCGGTACATTTAACATTTATTTGGAGAGATAAATGGGTTCCATATATGATACGGAAGAAAAATCGTTTTCATGAAATATGTATAGTGAAAAGGGGAGAAACATTTACTTGCAAAATTATAACTCAAAATGATACAAAAAACTGATTTTGATAAAAATAATATAAATAATAAGATAAGTTTTCCTATAATGATCAACGAAATAATTGTTGTTATTTTTTATGATAAACATCTAACGTGCTAATTTTAATTAACTAACAGAGTATAAGTAAATAATACGCATATTCGAGGACTATATGCAAAACGATCATTTCATTTTATATTTGGAACAGAGTGAACAATTCAATGTATTTTTCCATGAAATACATTTTTATTTACATGTTCTAGAAAATATTGTATACTCAACGGCGGTGAGTTTCTTGGGTATCAAACTCTATAATACTTTGCGTGTACAACAAATACTGAAATATACTCAGTTTTTACCATAATATTTGACTTTCATTAATTCGTTAAATTTAAAATGTATACTATTGTGTTATAACATGTTTAATATTATGTATTTGAATTAGGGGCAGCGCAGGAAAACATTTCGATTATTCTCTTAATAATATTTGAAACAATTTTTATTGTAAGATGTTGATAAATAACATTATTTAACAAAATTTTACATTATGTTACTCAATATATATATATATATATATATATATATATATATATATATATATATATATATATATATATATATATAAAATATAGATTCAATACTTAAAACAATATTTCATCGAAAATCGATGATGATGATCATTATAATTAATTGTTGTTCTTAAATTTGTTTAAAAGTGCTATAAATTACATGACGATTATCATGTTAATGATACATCTAGATGATATGTTATTCTTAATGTGCAAACATATATTACATAATATGTTGATCAATCGATTCTACAAAATTAATCATAAATAAAAATTAAAATGTTAAACGTTACCTTCTATCACTGTTTTATTTTATGTATATAGCCATAAGGATTATCCTTAAAAATCGTTTATTCATTCGTGTATGTAAATCAGAAAACTGGTGTATTTTTAATCGAAAATAACAATTATAAGCCCAACTCACGTTTTTCATTAAAAGTACATGCCAGTTAACGAAAAAATTAACATGAATTATTTAAGATTTGTCAATATGATATACCGTTAAAAAAGCACTTAGAGGAAAATTATACTATTTTCACTTAGTCGAAAAACAATTATAGCACTTGCGTCAAAAGTAACTTTTTGCTTTTACTTTTTATTTTTTTTTAATAATCAATAGTTTTGTGAATCATCGTCCAATATAATATTAATGTATTCACTAGTGATTTTATACTTATGCACCACTTCATCTCTTTGTTACTGAGTTAATTGTAAAATAATAAACATAGTGTTCTTCAATTCAACTACGAATTGGTTCAAATAAACTATAAAAAGCTAAATCATTACGACTAAACAAAGCAATTACAAAATTATCTGTTACCATCCGAATTTTATCATCTACAGTACGACGAAGAAATAATTGTAGGTTTGCCTATTGCATACACGCACGTATTAAATGAACTATAATATTTCTTTTTTCTTTTTTATATTTTAATTTCAATTCCTACGTACATAAATTAGTAGCATATTGTGTGTTTCTTCATTTTCGAAATCGACGGAGAGATAAAAAGAAACACAAGACATTTTAAGTGGTTGATGTTCCTTTGTGTTTCATTTTTATTATCTGTAGATTACACGACGCGCAACACCAGTACGCCCCTTAAATTGTATACTCGGCAACTTGGTGTATATGAAGTTGTATAGAAGTAAAAACTTCGGTTGAAGTCTAAAAATTCAACACAACATCGTGTCACAACTCACGTCACCGCGTCACTAGGTACCCAATTTATGTATTGAAGCCACGGTACACTACCGGCTCTACAATGGCGTGTTTGCTTATTTTTAATGTGTACAACACACTTAATATTAACGTTTTATTTAAACATCAATATAAAAAATATTAATCTCCTGTTAGTGGTTTTGAACACGAACATGCGATATTACTATTATTATTATTGTTTACCTAATAATCATAATATTTCAAGCAAAATATGGGTTAAGGTTTTGCTATCGATAGTAAATATGTTAAAGCGTTTGAGAAGTCGGAAGACGGGTTTTCACAGATAATTATACGAAAACACTAAATCGTTTAGTAAACTGTAGTGTGACGTTCTATATTTATGAATATTTTTACATAAAGGGTGTCGGTGAGTCTTGTAAGTGCATTTATACTAATAATTAAAAGTGCAGTTGGTTGCCGCGGTGAGGTAGTATAATAGGGTTAGCATTACTGTCGCACTTTTAAAAATAGTAAATCTTCGCGGAGCGGCACCGTTTATAATAATAGTATTATATAATGTAGCGTGTAGTACGCATACACAGTGTTTACACGAGAATACATTAATTCCTTTCAACGGATAAAAAATGCATTATGTTATGTACAGCAGAAATCATTTATAATGGAAAGTCGGGTGTAGTGCATATTATAGTGGACAGCAACGTCTCCGGGTTCTGATAAAATCCATATATTTTATACGAATACACTTGACGATGTACTGTGGACTTGTGTACAAAGGCGTTCGTATAGAGAAGTCCACGGGGGTTGCACGGATTACAAATAATCATATGTAATACTGCCGTACATGCTGAGTTGCAATGATAAATAACATCATAGACGATAACTGAATTGCATATATTCCATTAATATTTAAGTAATTTGTTATTATAACAACACTTCAAAAATCATTAGTTTACGCAAACAATAATTGTACAATTTTTAAAATATGCAATAGATATTATTATAGATCCTGAGGGAAAGGGCATCTCTTTCGTCCCATCAAATGAAGCACATACTATTATAACATATATATATATATATAGATGTTAAAATACCGTATTTTATTTTGTTGTTGTATAATACCGTATAATACCGGTATTATACCTGTATTATACCGTATAGAACCTTCCAGTACCTCAAATTATTGGAAATTTAACAGAGGTTATAAACCTATTATTAATTATGAAATACGAATCATTTAAAAAAGGTATAATTTAAAAAATGACTATAAGGTCAGAAAACATATAATACAAGATTTAATTTAATAATTTTAATGGATATTTTTAGAATGCGTACTTTCCTTACTCATTGGGAACACATGATATGATAATAAATTATTATTAATAATTAATAAATGATAATAATAAATAATAATTTTATATCTAAATATTTTTAATCGTGATAATAACTAAAAATAACGCCTTAATTCTTTTTTTTTATACCGTCTGTATAAAATAATTTTATACCATGTGTATAATACTTTGTATATTACAGTTTTATACCACTGTATAATACAAACTCACATCTCTATATATATATATATATATTCATTGGCGTAATTTCACTAAAATTTTCGCTAAAATTCAGGGGGTGCAAAATTAACCAGGAAAGTTACAAACTTTCAACAAATTGTCAAAATTCTTAACTTTGCAAATTTATTTACCACTCTTAACTTAATTCCAGTTACTCCATCAACATTGTATACAGTATACATAAATTTAGTACCTATTATCATTAATATGAACTTACAATTTATTTTTTCTGTTATTCATTTATTTTATTCTAATTATCAACTGAAAATGTTCATCTATCATTATCGTAAATTCAAATCATGTTTCTGTTAAGATAAAAAATATAACATAAATATTTATATTTGTATGATATTGGTTATATTTTTTTGGATGTACACCACTTCATTATAAACCCTCGACCCACCATTGCACTAGTTATACATTATAAATATAGAAAATTTAGGGATGTAAAATTTTACAGTTTTGCACCTCCTCAAAAAAACCATGGAGTGCTAGTGCACCCCTTTGCATCCCCGAAATTACGCCTATGTATATGTTTATTAAACATTACACAGAATAAATTTTGTGTTGTTTTCATATCAAACTATATACAAATAGCTAACCTAACACAAATTAATTTCATTGTTCTTAAATTTTAAATTTTATAACGTTTGGCATTTTTTTAGCATTTTTAGCTATAAATAATTATTTTTGTTTTTAATTCATGAATTCATATTTTGAGTTCTTCTTCGTGCTAAATTTACGTTGCAAAATAAAAATCTAAAGCCAATATTCTTTTTATTTTTTTATTTTCAAAATATAATACTCAATTACTTGAGTATTTGTATAACTAAAGTTATATATTTACAATGACTTAGTTTTTTATTCCTTTAAATTTTTCACAACTATATTCCAAGGTAAGCAATGATAAGTATTGATTGATTTCACAATGGTTTTTTTCAGTTATTAATAAAATACTGATGATGAATTTAATTAATTATTTACTACACATTTATAGATCAGAAATAAGACACAAATGTTAATTTATTTTTCTGTTTATTTTTGTTAGCATTTGGAAATAGTTTTTAATAATATTATCAAATGCATTTTTTTTTTATAACTTAAAGTTATGCTAATTTTTAATATTTCTTGTTAAAATAATTTCCGCATTTTATATTTTAAGATGCATGAAGTCTTATTACATAATTGCTTACGCTTATGTTATTTTATTACTAACAACTATAGAGTAATATGTTCCCAATTGTTTCACTACTATCGATCTTTTGGTATGAAAAATGCACAACACGACATTGTGTTTACTAATTAGCAATCAGTGAATGCTAATATGTTGACAAAAATATAGAAGAACCCAAACAAATATCACGAGTTCACCCCATTTTACCAGCTTCAGATAATAAACTCGTATTTAACACTGTACAGACAACTAAGATGATTGGGTGTCGATCTCACTTCGAAAAACAATTGTTATCTTTATAACAAGGAACGCATATACAATAATAAATACAAGCTAATTTATCAGTATTGTCTATATTATTATTATTATTATTATTATCGTTGTTGTTACTTTTTTAAATATAATTGTGTTTCTTTTTTTTTCTTTTTTAATTATATTGTCCTTTCATAATATTTATTCGTCATTATTATTTCTCAAAATAATGTTTTTTAGTCCATACCTACACTACAAGTTAAGGATATTCGTTTCGTACAAACAACTTTCTCATTAAACCTAAATGGAAAACCGACTATGACAGTGGCAGCAGCGCGCAATAATATTCCAAAGTTGTCGGCCGATTAAATAGTTTTTCGTGTCCTTTTTATGTTCGTTAAGTATTCCATTAAACGCAGTCATTTTATACGCAATCGTATTTAAATTAAATGTAAATGAAAAGAATAATACCTAATTCTGAAATAATTTTTTTATGGTAATGTTTGCGAACAAAATAAAAATAAAGAAGTCGAATTACACTCCCTCAATAGTTATTTGCAGCATTTTCATTTGAACATTTATTTTTATTACTCTATGTACTAATGTTCCATACAAAACATCATATAGATACAGTGAAAATTCGATGGGTGTAAGAAGAAAAACTACTCGTTTGTCCTACACATTCATCCGTCAAACCGTTATTCCTGACAATTGAAAATTGATTAAGATAAAATAGGTGCTACCGTAGCATTTTTCCTTTTATAACTAATTTATCAACAAAATTGAAGACTGCTGAAATCTATTTTTCAAAGGTCAATTCAAATGAAATGAAAAATGAAGATTATTTCTAACTTCATTTATAATGTAATAAATACATAATTTGTAATTATTATTAATATAATTACAAGCTTAACAGTAGCAATTCTTAGAAAAAACAAAAAATAATTTTTGTGAAATTAAATATTTCGAAAACGCATGAAGTACAAATGTATTGTGAAAACAATGTTGGCCTATAATTATACCACACAGTTTAACCTGATTTCGCCAAATATTCTAGGGCGTATATACTCGTACTATCGTCATTATTATTTAGTTGAAAATGCAAATCAATTTTTCCTCATTAGATTCCGAGTAATCATTGAGTTACTATACTGCGTTAAAATGTTTACCAAATATAAAGCATGGCATCACTGTTTGACCCTCAAATCACGTCATTTAAATAATAAATAAAATGCGCGGTGTATACATCCATGTTAATCGAAAAATAATTTCATACCGTTAATTAATAATACCGTCGTGTACCGAATTAATTACATATTTCAGATTACTTCCATGCATTTTAATTAGACAATTAAAATCAACAACCATCATACGGTTAGCCGTTATAAATATTACAAACGCAGTACCGAGTACGGTCTCCGAGTCCTCAAAGGAATGCTCGTAGCGATTTAATTATTTTCCAGGACAGCATTCTTTAATTTTCTATTGACACATACATGCGGTACCATATGTGTCTTATTATTATATTATTACTTTATGACCGTTGTCCATTTGTTTTTTATAGCGGATAAACATAAAAACATTCAATTTTTTATAACATATGCGATTGGACACACTGAGCCCAAATTTACATGTACACTAACATTTTAATATCGTATACCTATCACTTCGTAACAAAATTCAACGTAATGTAAACATTATTTTTTAAATGATAAATAAAAATACAATAATTAAAATAATTAAAACGTATCATTCTATATTGTTATAGAAATATCATCAAAAATGATAACTTCCGAAAGTGGCAGAGTATTATTTTTATTGAAAATTAGCTTTTATTTTTAAGATGATTACAAATAATGTCTATAATTTTGTATAATTAATATTCAAACTAACTCTATCTTGACTTAAATGTAAAGTCAACATTGTTTCAATTAAAAATAATACCACTGAACTTAAGTCTATAATATAAAACCGTAAGATTAACAAAGTGTATTATTATTTAAAGAAAAATATGTGAGCTGTAGGAAAATTTGGGATATTTCACCCTCCTGAGTACAAATGCGCCACCTATGGTTACTAGTTCAGGGTATTATCGTGAAATAATTAGAAACGACAAATTTGATATTTATTATTTGAAAAAGCAGACTTTATATATCATAATATAAACACAGACGGATTGAAGTCACAACTGACAAATTAACTACTGTGAAATAAAATAAAAATGTTCGTCTGATGTCTGCTAATGGAGTTTAATCGTAAATCATTAATTTTCAACAAATATTAGCATATACATTTAAATCGATAAAAATTCATTATATCATTATGAAATAATGCTACAATGATTATTAACAAAAATGTAAAGAAAAATAAATAAAAATAAAAAAATAATACAATGTTCAGATGTTTTTATTTATAAAGCCCGCGTAGAAAGTATATGTTATTGACTATATGGCATAACGAATCAATTGCAATTCTTTGTTATATTCGCATTTTTGATCGATATAATATTTATGTCGGAAGAGTCAATGTCGTAGGATATAATGTTTACTAACGGAAAAAGAACTCCTGTTGATGTTATTATAATAATGGTTAAACAACGTAGTGTCGTACACAAAGCTTATAATTTAAAATTGTAATACTTGAAATGCAGCCCCCCCCCAAAAAAAATAGGTTTTTTATTTCTAACGAGATATTAACGGGATCATATTTCAATAACTAACCTAGGGTGAAACAATACATTTATTTATATATGTTTAGTTTTTAAATGGATAACGATTTTCGAAAACGTATTAAATTAACAAAATTTTACCCATCCAAAGGCCAGAAAAAGTAACACGTATGATTAATTTCAATACCGACGACATAATATCAAGTCGATTAAAAACGTCGGAGAGGGTGACTTGTACACGGTTTTTACGGAAAAGTTATTTTTGTAGACAATTTCTTGATTATAAAATGCGTTAATTATTTAATGAGTTAAATATACGGGAAAGTGTTCATTTTTAACCAAGTCTATTTAGGAAAGATAGTTTTTAGTTAAAACCTATCTCTGCAGAGGATTGTTTCAAAAAATGTGATTATGTTTTATTATCATCAAGTTTTTAAAAATAATATTTCGTTTTATTTTACAACAAGTTGTTCAACAAGATACGGGATTATCTAATGTTCACGTTTTAAAATGTTGTTAAACTTTCTACACCGATATTTTGGTTAAAATTTCTTGAAAACTGTTGTTTCTGATGTAAGCAATAAAACTTTTGACATGCTATGTAAGGAAAACTTTTTCCGGGAAAAAAAAAAATTAAAACACGTTTCTTATGTAGAAAACAATTTATTGTCATGTCTTTATATGTTATTATATTTGACGTCTTAAAAGTCTTAAAAGGAACCTTAGGTATAAAATTAATTTTTCAAGTTATACATCATAATTTATCATATACTTAATAAGAAAAAAATATGACAATGCACAATAAATACATTTTTATATACACATGCATAAGTACTTATTCTACTAAATTAACTGTTTTAATAATGGTTTAGATAGTAGTGCGTGGAAAATGCGTGTGCCTTTATTATTTATAACGAAATTGATTATGGCGAAATATAGGGTATAACAATCAAGTATTAAGGAGCAATAGCATTATATAACATTCATATACACTTCAGAAGAACGTTTGGTTATTATAAAATATCGGTCAGAGTAATATCAGTGTAATAATATTAAAAATGACCTGTAAAATTGACTTTAAAAGTGCCAAATGTGTTAAATTCCTGATGTAAAAAATTGCCTCGTAAAACTTTTAGTGCAGATTTACTACCTAGAAAAATGGCTACAGAAAAAAACCTTTTGAAACCAACGCGTTTCGTGCTACGACTGGAACATAAAAGCATCCCTTGATGATTTCGTTATTCTTAATATAATTCACCGTCGTCGCCTTATATTTGCAGAGAACGTTATTGAATCTCATAAATGTCCAAAGCGCAAAATGTAATACGTATCGTATTGCTGCACCCACCCATATGTGTATTATAGTTTTTTATATTATGTTGTTACTTAAAAAATAACGAACAGCCACACATTATATTTAAGTAAAAATTCTTACATAAAAGCTGAGAAGGCATAATAATAAAAAATTCATGGTATAAATAATAGTTGTTGCAATTAACACAGACCAAGAATTTATCTTAATATTAAAGCTAATCGTTTTTATTTAATTAATATTATATTTTATGTATTATAATACATTATTATATATTTTGCATTAATTAAATTGTTAATGTTTTGTATACGTAAACATAATACATACATTAATACATTAGTATGCATATTATATGATATTATATGTATATACTAAACTCGCTTAAAAGTAATTTAATAATTTTAACATTTTTAACTGGAACAGCAAGAAATATGTTTGCATGTACGTATGTATGTGTGTTGTGTGTGTGTGTGTGTGTGTGTGTGTACTATGGATGGGCACTTAATAAAATTAATTAACTGTCCTATTTTCAACAAATTATCCAGCTTTTAGCCATGACAATCTATACAGTTCAAACATTTTAAATGAAAATATAATTTTATATTTATCATAAAGTTTATTCTGGTATTAATGACCAACACAGTGTTTGTGTATCACTACCCAACACCATATATGCATGTAGTTTTATGTAAAATGCAATTTTTCATCATTATAAATTACAATGAAATTACGTTAAGAAATCCGTAGTTATCCGTAGTTATCCGTAATTAAGGGTCATTGCAGTAATAATAAAAATAAAAGCTGTAAAAACGGCAGGCGTATCACTATTATTAAAAAGAAACTAAAAATAAAAAGATTTTTTTTCTTTCGCTATCTGCTATATATCGTGGTTTGTATGAGTATCACAAAAAACACTGTTAAACTTTTTGTGTACAAACAATTAATTCTGTGAATGTTTGCGAGGTTTCCTAATTTTTTTCAGAAATAATTCATTGACCAAATGACTTGAAATTATAGTTTGCCAAGACACTTTAAATAAAATTCAGTTTGTGAAAGTAGAAGGTATACGTTTTTTACGTATACGTAATATATACGAGTATAGTTGTATTAATAATTTAATAATTTTTTCCGATGTTTAATGCGTCGAATAAAATCTTTTATATGTAAATACTTACACATTGATTAGAGTAATTAATATTTTATTTTATTTATTTTTACAATTAATTTGTATAATTAATATATATATATATATATATATATATATATATATATATATATATATATATATATACGTAGAGTTTAGGAATTAAATCGTATACTCAAGTTCAAAATATTCATAATGTTATGTTAATTCGAATACAACAATGATAAATAGTAATTACTTAATAGTCGAAGTCTGGGTGTATAGATAATGTTAAGAAATATGTTTCGATAGTACAGGACTTAAATAAATCGTTTCTAATTTGCAATTTTGATATTGTTAGGTATTGTTACATGTGTTATCATAGGTTATCAGTATTTATACAATACTTATGTAATATACATACATCTAAATATATTAAATTTAATATTGTTCTTTGAATAGTTTAAATTTGTTTAAATTGTATTTGGTGAACCAAACATAGGTCATAGTAGGTTTTCAAATGCAACGCAATTTACCATTGCTTTCAAATTTAAAAATATACTCGTCCCTGTAATGGTCCATCATCCAACTACTTTGTATTTCGCTCAAAACCGGTATCCAGTAGGATTTGTATTATTTTGTTTTATTATATATGTATAATACTATAAACAAAATATACCAAACAGATAAAATATGTGGGTATGATTTATTTTTTACGTACATGTACTAACGATAAAATGAAAAAGCCAATATAAAATTACACACATATACTCGTATGCTACTCGAATATAAAAAACCTAAAATAAAAGTATTGTCTGAATGCATCACGATATAGATTTGTACCAACATTTTTATTTTTTACAAGAAAAATATTTTGAATATGATAATGATCATGTATTATCATTTTTAATACAATATAGGAGACTTGCAATTTTTACAATTATAAAATAAGAAATCAATAATTTTGGTCCGGGATATAAACCGTACCGATTATAAAATGTTCTCAAATTAATTTGATTGTATCTAGAAATTATATACATATATTTCATTAAAAGGCGGATTATAGATCAACTTCCAAACTCCCTAAAAATTAAACTTTACATTTGAAAAACAATTATCTGGGACGAAAACAAAACACGGTATATTAGAATATATATATTAGATAAAAATACGCTGCGGCATGTTGACGTAGATTAAAATAGTTCGTTAAATAACTCAGTTCATAAATATCTTATGAATGTAAATAAACAATAGTACAACGTGCAATATGAGCCTGTCGATCTATTCGTTTATGATTAAAATAAAAACAACCAACCACTGCATAATTTATTAACAAAATTATATATGCGGATTCAAAAGAAAAATTATTATTGCCAATTGCATAGTCAAAACGTTTTAAATCAAGGTGTAAAACAAAGGTCAAAACATTTAGATATTTACTGCCTCTTAGACCCGAAAATGACACAACTTTATTGTATATATTCATGATATAATACAAAATAATTTTATGTCTTTAATTTCTCGTATCTAATCAAGAAATTGAGATATTGTTTAATAATCCTAAATACAATATTTTTTTTCTTTATAGCTGTCAAACTCGTATTATATAAATACTGTTAAATATGAGTCTTCAAAAATAATAAATTATCAAGTATGGATAATTTAGGATAATTCGTAATCAAGAAAATTAAATAATACCCAAATTATATTGAAGTTTTAATTAGAATAAATAGATTCTATCTTAACAAATTGTACTTTTAGTATTACCTTTTTAAATTGAAAAAGAATATTTAAAATGTATATTTTAAACTAGTATCCTCCATAACAATCCACATGTTGTATTAATATTTTTTCAGTTTTGTAAACAAAAAATTAACACACAGACTACATTGTTTTAAAAACTCACGTAAGATGTAGAATTGGTAGAACTAAAAACTACTGGGTAATCTTAAAGTATTATTATGTCTAGCATTTAAATACTGTAATGCAAATTTCTACTTATATCTACAAAATAATAATGAGTTTTAACATTTTATACTACTTACTCTGTTACATAATATATATATATATATATACATATATATATATATATATATATATATATATATATATATATATATATATATATATATATATATATATATATATATATATATATATAAATATGTATATACATGTCACATCTACCTACAGAAACGGTTAATTTCATGAAAATGTATCCAATTTTTGAAATTAAAATCAATATTTATATTTAATAAATACAAAAAAAATTTCTTTAATTGTGTAAATGTTCATAAAATGGAAACTTCAATTTAACATCGTGTAATTTTTTCAGTCAAAATCAACTCTATATTGCTTTTTGATTACTTAAAATTGAGTAAATTTAACTCTTATCCAAGATAATAAAATTTAATCTGAATGATAAGACCTGGTTATTATGTTATCAGCTGACCTGATTTGTTTATTGTCTTTAATACGTACAATTTATACATACACAAATACTGGTGTAAGTATGCAGTCTTGTCCGCATTATTTGATATTAACCAATCCAAAAACAAGCTCGTATAAAATAAAATAAATATTCATTAGAATAAAATACGTGAAAAAAGAATTTTGATAAATGGAAAAGTTAAAGAAATGTTTTAAGAAATTGAAAATGCTAAATTAAATACGCCAAAGAAATATATATTTAATCTGGCTATAATGAAAAATCTTATATAATAGAAAAAAGAAGAGAAATTTTTATTATTTGTTTCGGAAGTATTATATGCCGACAGTTGCAGAGAAAAATGTATAAGAAATATAGAAGTCGATTGACGTAGTTTTATAAAAAAAAATAAGTGCTTCAATAGTAATAAACTTTATTGAAATGTTTTATAGAATAGTTTTTGGTTGAAAAATAACAGTTTATTTTTATATCATTAAGTTATTGGCCGTTATGAAAAAAATTACAGGATGTGAAACTTTAGAGTTAATTTCATGAAAAGTCTTCTTTTTAATAACTTTTTTTTTTAGTATTGATGGAATAGAATAAATAGTTTTTATTTCATGAAATGGACAATTTTTCTTAAAGTAAACAATTTTCTTAAATGTTTGAGACATATACATGAATAAAATTATTTTTCTCTACAAGATACAAAACTATTTTAACTGAAACACATAAATGAAAATATAAATTTTTACAATAATTATAACATAAATGTGAATTATACTCATAAGCGTAAAGTAATATGCAAATATCATAATTTTTATAAAATATTAAAAATTTATATTCGATAAACATTCTTTGATTTTAAATGATAAAAGTACGAAAAATTGTATTGAAAAATCATACGACTAATATATAAATTTACTGAAGTATAATTCCATTAATTTTTTAATAAAAAACTTTTTTTTTTTTAATAATAATAAAAACGAAAAACTCCCAATGACGGGTTTGTTTCTTTTTTTACATATATAAATTCAGTTCATTTTGTACCGTTGCTTTTGATTAGTTAAAAAATTACCATAAATAAACTATACACGTATGTATTGTAAATAAAATAAAACTCGTGGAGCGTTTGTCCGTGATTAGTATGAAAACATAATATTATTCAAGGTTGTTTTTCAAAATGCAGGAAACACGGAGGAAATTGAATCAATCGAAGTACACGCATAAATCACATTAAAATCGTTAGCGGAAATGAACCGATACGAATTTCCCATAAAAAAGTTTAAATTATTAAGACATTGAATATTTTATGTAAGAATAATATCAACATACCCAGTATAAATATCTATTAATGAAGTTATTATAAAACAAACAATTTCAACTTATTCATTCGTATTTCTATTATGAAAAAGTATAATTTTAATTTACATAGTTATTTTTTTTTAGAAAATAGTATGCTTAAAATCACTGTGAAAATACAATTTTCTACTTAGATGTTCAGCGAGGAGTAAATTATTTTTTCGTGTTTACTCTTAAAACACTATATAACGGAAATTTCTTATTCTACAATCTAAATTAAAGTGACTGGGTACGTAATGTATACCGTGATACGTTGAAACTGATCTACGCTGCTCTAACGATAGGTAAGAAAATTCATAAATCAGCTACCTTTTTTATTTACTGTTTTATAATAATAAAAGTACGTGTTTTCAATTTATACTTTAAAAAATATATCATTAAAATAAGTCAAGAAAAAAATACAATAAAATGGTTTTATGAAATGAGGACGATTTTTTTCTCTTTAAATGGTTTGTTTCAGGGTTTTTTTTTTATCTAGACAAATATGTCACCTTCATGGAAACAATCTTAGGGATAAAACTATATCAATAATAACTTTTAAAATGTTTTAATTAAAAATTATAACTTAAACCATATTTTAAAATCTAGAACGAACAAAATAATAATTTGTATTTGTATTTAAATTATTTAAATTATATTTTTAAGATGATAAGGGCACTTTTAACACACTCAAAAAAAAAAAAAAAAGGTTTTTTTATTAAATTCGTTACATACACATTTATTGTTATTATAAAGTATTTGATTTATTATAATCCCCAGATGACTCACCAGTACCTATTCTATAAATGTAATTTACCTTGTTTTTGATAGATATTTTTAATTATATATTATATTATCAATAATTACTCAATATGTAAGCTGTAAATGGATAATATTAATGCAATATAAAAGAAATTGGTATTTTCAACGCAAATAAACATTAGCTATACAATTATCAAAATAGTAAATGCGTGAGTTAAGTTACTAATGGTTATTAATAAAAATAGTTACTGAATAGCGTTGCTATTTCACATGCCAAGTTTGCCGGCGATTTAAGACAACAGAGAGCAGCAATAACTACGATGACATCAATGTTTCGAACTTTACGGGAAATGTCAATGTTTCGGTATTAGTCGGAAGAAGTAAAATCATTGCTTGATGTCTTAAAAGATGCGCCACGCCAAAGTGTAAAATTAAAATACTGGAAATCCTATTAATTTGTCTTATAGTAAAAATCCATTGCCGCCGTTAAATTGCGTTAACGCATTGGATTGCTCGTGCAGTAAGAATAATAATATAAAAGATAACAACCGAAACAATAACATTTGTGTCAACACAAAATATTATACGTACATTATTATGTGCAAACACATTTTGTTATAATGGAAACCATATTTCATACTCTCGAATTATGTATGTATCTTATCGTACTCCCGATTCATCTTAAATGGAAACTTGTGTTAATATAATAAATATATATATATTTACGTAGCCACTTGCTCTTGTGAGTGTATCTTATAATGTATCGAAAAATGTACTTAATACATTATAATATATTTCGCAAACATAATTCATCTTAAATCCGTTCAGAGGCACCCGTATGTTTTTGCTGAAGAAAATATTATAATATTTATGTAAACAATACATTAATATAATTTTATTAAATATTTAATTGTTAAAGCTTGAAAAATAATTGTATTCTCTTTTCACCAAACGTGTATGCTATTTTTAACGTTTATTGATTTATTGCATATAAAATTTATATGTTTATATATATGCATCATCGAAATAAAATTTGAAAATTTGTTGTACTGTAATGATAAATTGATAATAATTTTAAAAATTACCTTCTTCTAGGTAATAACAAATTGTATTTTTTAACCAAAAAATGTTTAATGTAAATATTTTGGAATATTTTTCCACTAAAATAATTTTATATTAAATTAAAACTTACTACTCACAAAATTAAAATCAAATTAATATTATTTAAAAAATAGGATAAAATAACTTTTAACCTCATTTATCAACCCTATAAGTACAGCATTTTAAAGGAGAAAATTCGGAAAAACGATAAAGAGTCATAAATATTAATCCATTATCTCACAACCATACGTGCGATATTATTGTTTTCTTTATTGGATATTCTTTCGAAATTCAATGGTATTAAATGGCTTATATATTATTTTAGTTTCGATTTCCAATAACTCTTTTCGTGAGGATATACTTTATTTATTTCTCAAATTAAATCTAGGTCAGACGATACTGTAATTTACTGAACAATTCACGTACTACGGTTTCAATGGAATATATAGAACAATATGTTCTGAGTGAACAGTAGTCCGGTATAGCAAATATACTCTCAAGTTATTTAATACAATACACTATCATTGTTATAACATAAGAACCCTTTACTGTTGGAAACTGTATCAGGTATTTATTATTTTATAAACCTCCACAAAAAAAAACTCCCATTCCGACTTAATTTGAATGGATCTACCCTGTTTTGTATTCAACGTTTTACGGAAAAGTTTGGCAAAAGATTATATTGTCTAGTAGCACAATAAGCTTATAAAGAAACACCATTGCAGAATAGCAAAGCGCTTTTGAAAAAATGTTATCCTTCCAATATTATATCACCTAATAGAAATAAACAGAAAGAGAGAATTTCAAATAAAATCAATATTTCCTATGTACTATAACCGTATAACACTTAAGTGTTGTTAGTTCAGTGCTAAATATCTATACTCAATTTTTCAAGAGAATTTAACACTCAACCCGTTATTTTTTGGGTGTCTATTGCAGACGTTAAAACGTTTACGATCTCACAGTTGCCAAAATCCTCTCGTATCCTATTCACACTAATATCTATTTTATCTATTTCCTTGTCATTATCCTCGACAAGGCTTAGAATCTAACTAAAATTGAAATCTACTGTATTCAACACGTCCCTAGAACTTGTTTTACTATCCATATTTTTCTCTCCAATGGTAAATAAATTATATATCAAATTATAATAGTTTCATCATGGAATTAATCCTTCTATATCTTCATCATATTTTAAAATAAATACGTCATACAAGAAGTGGTGACATTAGGGACGGGTCAAGAAGGGCTGTGGATCTACCTAGGAATGTCTGGCCTCATCGGTGGCCTTACACCGTCCTGAACTTAGACATAGTAATTTATTCATTTTTCACAAACAGAATTATTTTAAACTTATTTTATCATAGTGCTATAATCATTTAAAATTTCAAAATATTTTTATTAACTCATACTAATGATTATTAATATTTATGTTTTTTAAATCTTATTTTTTTTCTTTTTTTTTTTTTTTGCACTATGTAATAATTGTTTGCACTAAATAAAGAACAAAAAAAAAAAAAAAATTCTGATACCGCCATTAGATATAATTTTTTCATATAAATACATTAAATTTTATGTATTAAATACGAATGGTAAACTACAAAAATTCTTTCAATCTTGATCTGTTCATCAAATGACTCCAAACAGTTTATTTTTAAGTTTATATTTAAGACACGCATATACAACACAAATATAAAAGTTCTATTAATAATAATTATTAATATGTATTTTATAATTATAACAAATTATAATAATATCCTTCAAAATAAATTCTCCGAAGTTTATTTAGATTATTTGATTTTGATTTACCATACTCATAGGTGGAGATTTGATTGAATTTTAGGGGGGGCTTAAATGTCAATTGTTGCAAAATGAGTACCTATTTTAATATTTTATACTACGAAATTTAATAATTTTGATCTTTTTAGGGGGACTAAGCCCCCCCAAGCCTCTCCCAATCTCCGCCTATGACCATACTAACAATAAACTAAAAACGTATGAACAATTAAATATCTACTATTTATGCAATTTAAGTGATTTTATTATAACACATCTGATTGAATAAAAATTCTTAACGATACGTTATTAATTAAAAAAATACAAATTAGGTATTTCATATACCAAAATCAAATAAATAATAAAATAATAAAATTTGAAAACGATATAATGGGAATTAATTTAATTATATACTTGACAGTGAACGAAATTACAAAAATAATTTAACTTCTATACTAAATGTATGTAAAACCATCTACCACTCTAAATTTTATTCTATCAAGAAAAATACTGAAATTATTTAGTAATTGAAGGTAAGTTTAATACGTCATTATGTTTAGTTTAAATCGATTGAATAATACATTGTTAAACAATTACTATTTATTTGGACTTTAAACATTTTTCATTGGTAAATATGAATTAATAGTAACTTATTTAACACAATTAATCCTATAGTTAGTGATGTGAAAAATACTTCTGTGAAAAATATTTTCTTAAAAATTTTAAAAAGTGAAAATAACACAAACCATGTAGATTTTACTTGAAAATTATATAAAAAATGTATCGATGATTAAATATATTAAATAACAAATGTATAAATACAAAAAAAAAATATGTATAAATATTTATACAATGTATAAATGTATTTTTTTATACAATATTAAAATATTGTAAAATTATTTTTAGATTCTGAACGGAGTGAAGAATGTATTGATTTTACAATGATGTGTTTTTTTTTTTTGTGTCTGTCGATACGATTTGGGGCAGTAAAAATGCTTCGATTGCCTTATGTAGCAACTTTTCTGAAAGAAAAGTGAATCTATTTGGTACTTTGGGGAGTCAAAAGTAAAAAATTTCCAATATTTTTTAAATGCGACGGGAAAAACCATAAAAAAATTTGGGAAAAACGGGAGTTTTTACGCAAAACCAGTTTTCAACATAATCAAATTTTTTATTTTGCTATAACTCAAAAACTAATCGATGTAAATACTTGAAATTTTCACCAAATGTTTAAATTAGCGTTCTCTATACACCATTAAATTTTCAAAGTATTTTGACTTTTATTGAGCTATTTATAGACAATTGAAATTTTCAATTTTTTTAAGTATTTTTTTTTGAATAACGATAAAATTTTTTTGGCTGCCCAGAAAATCTTGAAAATTTAATACAAGGTTTCTTATAAGTTGTTCCTTAACTGATAAAAAAAATCTAAAATCGTAAGTCACAACTTTTTTTTATAAGTGCTCAAAGTTCCAATTTATACGAAATATGTAAAAATCACGATAATTTGCAAGTTATTTTGTAGATAAAAATTCATAAAATTTTTTCTGTTCATACTTAAGGTTCAAAATTTTAACACTAGGTTATCTATAAGCTACTCTTCAAAAATCTTTAAAAAAATTTCTACCGGAATTAGAGGAAAAAATTTTGTGACTGTTTGAAATTTAAATATTTACGAAATTGCATAAAATAGCGATTTATTCTCAAACGATTTTAAATATTTTTTATCATTCAAAAAGTATAAGTCGCAGATTTTTGAAATTTCTACCAGATGTTAAGATTGGTATTTCCTTTATGTCATACTTTTTTCAAAATATTATATTGATTTTTAAGCCACTTATAGGCATTTAAAATATTCGATTTTTTTTACATTTTTTTTTTATAATCGGTGATAAAAAAAATTTGGCTCGTAAAAAATACTTGAAAATTTAATAGAAGATTCCACAGAAGTAGTTCTTAAAGTCATTCAAAAATTATTGAAATCCATAGGCACAATTTTTTTTTATAACCTTTTGAACAGCGAATATTGACATAAAATTACATGTAAAATATAATATAATGTATAATATTCTAGACTGACAAATGATATCGGTTTTTTTAAAATGCCCTAACTCAAAAACGAAAAACCGCAACAACTTAAAATATTCATCAAATCTTTATATTGGCGTTCTCTATACATGGTTAAGTTTTCAAAGTATTTTGACATATTTTGACTTATTTATAGACAATTTAAATTTTCGATTTTTGTAAAATTTTTGTTTATAAACATCTATAAAATTTAATTAGTTGAACGAAAACTCTTGAAAATTTAATACAAGATTTATAATAAGTTAAACTTATCGTAACTAAAAAATATCGGTGATCGGTTTACTCAATTTTTTTTATAAGCCCTTAATGCTCAAATTTGTATGAAATGTGTAAAAATCAGGATAATTTGCAAGTTATTTTGTAGATAAAAATTCATAAAATGTTTTCTGTTCATACTTAAGGTCCAAAATTTTAACACTAGGTTATCTATAAGCTACACATCAAAAATCTTTAAAAAAATTTCTACCGCATTTAGAGGAAAAAATGTTATGACTGTTTGAAATTTAAATATTTACGAAATTGCATAAAATAGCGATTTATTCTCAAACGATTTTAAATATTTGTTATAATTCAAAAAGTATAAGTCGCAAATTTTTTAAATTTTTACCAGCTGTTAAGATTGGCATTTCCTTTATGTCATATTTTTTTCAAAATATTATATTGATTTTTAAGCCACTTATAGGCATTTAAAATATTCAATTTTTTACATTTTTTTTTTTTTATAATCGGTGATAAAAAAAGTTTGGCTCGTACAAAATACTTGAAAATGTAATAGAATATTCCACAGAAGTAGTTCTTATTGTCATTCAAAAATTATTTAAATCCACAGGCAAATTTTTTTTTTATAACCTTTTGAACAGCGAATATTGACATAAAATTACATGTAAAATATATGTATAATATTCTAGACTGACAAATGATATCGGTTTTTTTAAAATGCTCGAACTCAAAAACGAAAAACCGCAACAACTTGAAATTTTCACCAAATCTTTATATTGTCGTTCTCTATACATGGTTAAAATTTCAAAGTATTTTGACATATTTTGACTTATTTATAGACAATTTAAATTTTCGATTTTTCTAAATTTTTCGTTTCAAAATAAAATATAGTTATTACAATATTTATAAATAACAATATATTATATTCTAGATAAACATATCATCTCCGTTCAGAATCGTTTTTCGTATACAATGATACCTATCATTGAATTCAAATTTAACAAATCCATTATTATGACCTATCCTATGAAGAGTCGCACTTCACCCCCAAGTGTACAGCAGAGCGAGGCCCATCCGGTTCTTTTTTTTTTTAAATACGTTTTAAAGCAATATAATTTAAGTGTATGTATGTATTTGTAATATTGGAAATTAAATATAAATTTATGTCGCACCCACTTTATGTAATTGTAAAAACTCGTACTTATATTTAATATAAACGTATTAGTATGATCATTCGTTTTTAAGCGACTAAAGGTGGTAATATAAGGTAATTTGTAATAATTTTATTTATTTAGGTATTTCTATAGTCTTTCACATATAATATATGACATTTATACTTAAATCAAACATAACAAAATTGTGTAATACGGGCAATTTTTAAACATGTACAATTTGAGATTGCCCGACCACTGCTAATTTTTTAGTATATTTTTTTAAATTTGTTTCACCTTATGAAAACTTATATGAACGTTCGAGTATTAACGATTTTTACAGAACAACAGGATATGGCTAAAACGTCAAATTACGTGTAAAATGAGCAATAAATACAAAATTCCAAGACCAGCTATTGAAAAGTTTTTATCAGTATGTTTAATGAGTAATTCTTAGAAAGGAGTGACTGACGGTAAATACATATGTAAAAATGGATCGTGAACCATCAAAATCACAATACAAAGTATTGATTGATGCATCTGCTTGAAAGCATAAGGGCTTTTGATGTGGCAAGTAAATTACTTATGTATTTCTTACATTTGGAGCCCCCAAAACACTTCAAAGTGTTAATAAACGTGGATTTGTAAAGTCCACAGTCAACCATGTAATTTCTAGAACCAGGGGAGTGTTGAGAAAATTAATCAAGACATTGAAAATATAATTCGTGCGTGGATGAAAGACAACCAATAAAAAAAAAAAATGGTCTATTGGATTACAATTTGTGAAATTTTTAAAGAATTCCTTTTTTTACCGAATTATTGGACGCTCTCCATATAAGCTCTTTTTGGATTTGAACCAAAAATCAACTTATTCTTATTAAGCCTTCCATCTGATATACATATCAATTGAACTTCAAAATGACAACGAAGTATAATTATTTCACATTACAGTATTTGTAATACATGAATGCAAATTTAAATTGATTTTACCAGAGTTATTATCTGTGGTATATGGATTTTAATAGTATTATCATACATTTTATTTTTACTTTACTTAGTTTTTAATTATTTAATTATTTCTGTTTATAGGCCAGCAGAACAAAGGTTTTTGATTTTAAAAGTGGTGACTGTGTTTTAGTAGCTGTATCTAAAGTAGACTAAGGTTCATCAAATTTCGTCAATGTACTTATAATTGCTGTAATTGTCAATCAAAATTAACATAAACTTCACCAACTTGGAACTATTTATGGGTTAATGAAAGAATGATATATTTCTGAAAGCTTGCAGCATCTAATTTTTTTTTTTAACTAAGAAGGTTAATTATAATAGAATCATAAATTTATAAAAACAGTTGCTTACATTATGAGAGGAACAAGGATTTTCTAGTTGTGTATATGTTACCGTAAATGTCCGATCACTAGTTAATGCTAGGTTTTGCTGTTTGTACTCAGTAAATGCTGAAATTTTAAATTTTATTCGGGCTTTTACTAAACACGTTGTGTACATCCTAGGATATACAAATTGACTATGTAAAAGCTGATCAATACACGACACATAACATTTAAGCTGCGTAAAAATTATAATTATATATTATTAAAACAAACTACTGTCAGTTATTTAAATTTTTATATAAAATAAAAATGCATCTTAAGTTGTATTCACGTCTCAAACATTTTTGCTTACAACGATTAATAAAAATTATTTAGCGAAGATAAATTTACGACTGCAATGTGTTGCAGGGACTTGCATTTTATCGGGTTTAAGATTAATATTATACAACTTATATCATGATATAACTTAGTAATAGCTGACTGATATCAATTGATTGGTGGCAATAACGGATACTTTATCGCTTAGATATAGTTTTATTAGTTACATGTTCAGTCTGTTTGGGTTTTAAGTGATAGTGATGGGAAAAATCCGGATTTGCTGAAGTTTGAAAATCTGGATGTTTGAAGTTCGAAATCCAAAATCCGAATTTTACTGAAACCCAGATTTCGGATTCTAAAATCCGGATTTTGCATTGAATCCGAATTTTGGATTTGAAAACATTGAATTAGAATACGATTAGAATACAGAAATTTGCAATGATAAACTAAAATCTCGGATTTTGAAATCCAAAAATCCATATTTCGGATTTTGAAATTCGTAATTCGGTTTATCGGAAATCCGGATTTTTTAGCCTGAAATCCGAAATCCGAAATCCGAATTTGGCGGATTTTAGAAGAATACGGATTTCATTCCCATCACTACGTGATAGACGGATCCATTTGTAGAACAGTGTAATATGTGTTGTGCGCGTAGTGTTTAATATATTGAATTGTGTTTAATTAATGTAATTTTTAATTATATTTATTTTAATTGTTAATTTAACTTTAATATGGCTAACAGTAAAACCTAGCATTAACTAGTAAAACCTAGGTTTACCTAGTGATCGGGCATTTACGGTAACATATATAAATGTTCAACTAATATATTTACTTCTGTTAAATGTACAGTCGTTGTCATAATACACAAATTGTAATAATAAATAATATAAATAATCA
This sequence comes from Sipha maydis, assembly GCA_034509805.1. Classification (NCBI taxonomy): domain Eukaryota; kingdom Metazoa; phylum Arthropoda; class Insecta; order Hemiptera; family Aphididae; genus Sipha; species Sipha maydis. The sequence continues at coordinate 955 of JASXSY010001325.1, read as the reverse complement.
CTAATCATAATAATTAAAAATTTTCTGTGTATTAGTAAAATATTTTTTTTTAAATATAGAAATGCAACTACACAATATAATATTTTGATTAAATTTCTATTTTACGAAAAAGATGTAAAAATTAAAGAAAATACGTAAAATGTAAAATACAGACTTTTATTTCACGAAATAGGCAAAATAAATGTCCATAACATGAACTTAAAAAGACTTACACGATATGATCTTTGTTTGTGAATTGGATATCCATTTTGTGAAAACTACGATTACACTAAGTGGATGTGACATATATATGTTTAATAAGTTTTTATGTCTTTTCTATAGTGGGTAGTTAAATATTATAGATGTCAACAAAAAACTTTGAATTGATGACATACCCATTTTTCACAAAATCTTGATTTTTTTTTAGACGAACTAAATCTTTGTTCTGATCTGTTAAATGAGAACATCGATTTATCATTGCTTTCATTGCTTTCAAATTTAAAATAATAGAACTCAGTCGATTCTCAATGATAAAAAAAAATAATTCTCAAAAAAATAATAATTTGCTTTCAATAAATTAGTTGATTTTACTGATGCATATTCGTTGCATTAAAAGAGTTGAAAATAATTATTTTTATACATTAATAATGTCATTGCATTTTAAATAGATGAAAGTTATGATAGAAATTAAAGTAATTAAGACTTGATCAAAATATATTAATTAATGTTGTATATGAAATGTACGAGTTATAGTATGTTATAAATATGAAAATAAATATACTGATTTAGCCAACTAAATGAATATAGGTAACAGTTCTACTGTACTTTTAAGAAATAAAAATGTTAGCTGTGTAGTACAAAAAGTAATTTTTGAAAGTTGTATATAAAGTTATATAAAAAAAAACATTTACGTGTTACATGAATACGATTATAAATTACAAATGAAAGAGTCAGTTTGTCTGCAAAGTGTTTGAAA